>CANSNZ010001411.1:0-105000 GCA_947646795.1 Beta lomatogona | reverse complement strand
CATTTGGTTTGGAATTGGCCGTAATAAATAAGGCCCAATTAACTGATCCGGTTCGCCCAATGGACCGGATCAGTTAATTGATTCAGAATTTCGCCCCAAAAACCTTGAACTAATTGATCCGGTTTTAGGAGAACCGGATCAGATTACTTGTGTCATTTAAGGTTTTTCCATTAGTGTATATATATATATATATATATATTTTTTTTTTATTGAAGAACAAGAAAAAAATTTATTGGGTATATGCTTGGAAGAACAAGGACACATATTTTGCAAAAAATGATAGTATGGCTTATAGCCTATTTAACGTCAGAAGAACAGCAAGCTATGATGAATTTCTAGCGCAAAGCTACGAAATATACAAAGTAAATTTCATGAGTGATTAGGAAAATGGTGGGAAGGAATGGAAAGCTAGGGTTGCACTGAGGTAGAAAAGCTAGATATTGCTTGTTCGTCAACGATGGACTCCCTACGACAAATTCTAACCTATTACAAAATCAGCAACAATCCTCCTATTTTTCTCTCTCTACACCCGCCCCAAAGAAAACACTAAAAACTAAGCCATATCGCCCGCCGCCCCGCTAGCTCGCTGGTGGCCACAGGGTCGCCGGTGAGCCTACTGCTTGTCCTTGTTATCATTGTCGGCCCCTGTTCGTCGTCTATCCCTTAGGTTCCCCCTTCTGCGGTTTTTTCCCACCGTATCCCCTCCCCCTCTGCGCCGTGTTCGCCGCCTTCCTCCCTTTCCCCGCTACTGTGAGTCTCCCCTTTCCCCTCCCTCGGTCGTGTGTCCCCTTTTCCCCTACCCCGATTTTCGAGTCTCCCCTTCCCCTCCCATCCCCCTCCCCTGTTTTACGGTCACTCATCCCCTCCCGTTCCCCGTCTTTGTTTTTAGGTACTAGGTTCTCTTTCTCCGTTCCCCTTCTAGTTGAAAGTGGTTAATTTAGTTTCCTTTCTTTCGTTCCCCTGTTTTAGGTTCGCGGTTGAGAGTCGGGTT
Organism: Beta lomatogona; assembly: GCA_947646795.1. NCBI lineage: Eukaryota > Viridiplantae > Streptophyta > Magnoliopsida > Caryophyllales > Amaranthaceae > Beta > Beta lomatogona. Next base: position 104,009 of record CANSNZ010001411.1, on the reverse strand, counting down.
TTCCTTACCGCCTCCCCCCCGGTGTTCGGGCTTCCCCTCCCCCTCCCCCTGGTTTTTTGGGCTTCCCCTCCCTCTCGGTTCTTAGTTATGGTATATATAAGTATGTTGAGTTTTATCTTAGTATATATGCGTGGTTAATCTCCAAATAATTGGAGTAAGTTTTGTCTTTTGAGTTGCAGAAGCTGTTCTTCGTGGTTGGTTGTGGAAATCACAAAGTGTTTATGAGTTGGATAAGGATGGTACTACCTTAGCATTTAGGTCTAAGGATTGTGAGTGTAGACGAGGTGATGAAAATTCTTCATGGTTGGGATGTGTGTTATTCGGTTTCTCAAATCGAAGTTGTGTTCGAGAGCTCAACATGTTTAGCTCTGTTCTTAGCTTGGCAATGATGTTAATGATCTTTGCCTTGAGAAAATCAAATCTGAAGGCGGCACCCAGTTACATCTGGTGATTTTCAGCGCGCCCACTCAAATGCGGTTCTCTTACATAAAGGAGACACCTGCACTACTCTCTCAAGAGATTAATTAGTCACCTAGGAACGTGACTCTTCAAAATATCATGAGCCAAGAATTCCAAGCGACAGAAGGTTGTAGGGATTGCTCATGCGGTGAGATGTGAAGCTCGCCGTTGGTTGCTAGTTGTCCGGATCGTGAACGAGACTCGCTTCTTCCACCATCCCATTAGTTTTGCCTCAATCATCACAAGCTTTAAATTAACAGCAATGACCTCCATAACACGCGACTCTTTATCGGTTTTACTTGTTTCTATTTTTTATGCTTTGTAAGAGCTCATCAAGCTCCTTTAGGTTATGTTTGCTTTATTTTATGTTTGGTTATAATAGCATTAGGCTGTACTTCCTTTTTTAATTAACGCACGTTTTCTCGTTGTAAAAAAAACAATGTACTCCCTTTATATTTTGAGATTAGTTTTTCAATTTTCCACTTGGAATTGATCTTCATGATTTTGCAACTGCTACTATTGTAAATCAATTATTTCATAGGAGTAGTTAAATGTTCATAATTTGTATTTCAATATTGTATAAACTAAATAGTCGATAGTTACTGGAAAATATGTCGCCCGTGTATTTGATATTGAATATTTTGAATTGCGTGATTTTAGGGATCGTGGGAATCGTGTATTTGGAAGATTTCAAATACACGATTTTAGGCCTAATTTTTATTTGAAAAAAAGGAAGTACAGACTCATTGTTTAAATCAATTGTTCTCTATATCCCTTCTTCATTTTCTGATGTAGGAAGGGAATAGAGAACAGTTATGTGAGACAACGTTCTCTATAACTAGGCATATAGAACGCCTCTTCCACCTGTTCTATAAACTTTATAGAGTGGTTAGCAGAAGAACAGTCCTAAGGCGTTCTTTAAAGCCTATTTTGACATTTTTGTTTCCCCTTTTTTGTAGTAGTGGTGTTGACATAATCTGCTAAAGAGGGAATATGGTTGATCCTAGTTAGTGACCTTGGTCTAATTCACGATAATATTGTGTATTGTGATACTTTTAGTGCAATATGCCTAGCCAACGATCAAGTCCATCATGAGAGGACTAAGCACATAAATGTGAGATATCATTTTCTAAGAGGTGAGGAAAGAATTAAAGTGATGAAAGTAGGTACTACTGATAATCTTGTTGATATGTTCATCAAACCGATTCCGCATGGCAAGTTCCAACATTGTTTGAACTTGCTCAATAATGTTCTAAGCTGTGAATATGGGCCCTTAGCGGAATTCTAAGGCAAGAGGAAAACCTGGATAGATTGGACAATTATTTTTGCATCTGGTGCATTTGTTATCTCTGAGAGAATTCAAGCTAGTCAAGGTGGAGATTTATTGAAGTATGCCTTAAATCTAGTGCTAGGTTTAGCCAAGCTTGGGGGTCTCGTTAAAACATTGTTAGTGAATCACGTTAAATTCAGTGTATGTGGTTTAGTAAACCAATTTTGTTTTGGTTTCCAGTTTAGGCCCAGTTTGTTTAAGTTGATTAGAAGGGTGCTACATAATCATTCTAATTAACTTATGCCTACACATTTTGTAATACGTACTCTCTCTCCTAATACATAATAAAATTGTTCTTCCTCTGCCTGTAAACATAGCTAACACATTATTAGAGTGAACCATATTAAATTCGTGTGTCGATTGTTCTTTAATTCTTCGTTGATTTACTGCTTTCGTTATAACAATGAGAAACGCCTAACCCGTACACATGATTTCATATATAATCAATCTAACATAAACTTGAATGCTTTGTCTAAATTTACTTCTGACCAATGTAATCACTATCTTCCCTTTGCTAATTGATAGTAATAATTTCTTTTTTGGACTACTACGACCGTATGACGTCAAACTCAAGAGGAAAATAAATCAAACATGCAAATATAAAAGCGTTAATGATACTCTAGCTTATTGGCGACTCAGCTGTCCCCTCTTCATCTTCTTGGCCTCATCTTGGGGGCCGGGTTCAAGGGCTATTTTACTTTTAAGACTGAGCAATTCAAGTACTTGCTTTGTTCGTCTACAATTCTTATGTATGCCAATCATGCTCCTGTTGGCTAAAATTGCTACCTACATTCTCCTTTGTTATTCTATGTATAAATGGACTTGTTCCATCATTTTATTGTTAATATTAATATGATCTTTTCCGGATTACATTGCTTTCCACCTAGGTAGATACTACTCTTTGATTAGTTGAGCTATGTCCATCCTATAATTTGTATCCTAATTCTTAGCCGTGTTCGCTAAAAGAGCTACCTACATCCAGCAAAATGATAATACTTGCTCTCAATATGTGTTAAATGTGTATGAGCTTATAGCAAGCCTTCTGGGCCAACCTAGATGTGATCATTGTTTAGGTCTTTCCTCGTTTATTCAATAACATTTCTTAAACGGGGACCGGAAATTTTCTAATTTGTGATTTGGGAAATATTACGTGGTGTGCAATTAGGAGCTCTTATAGATAAGTATATATGTGGTAGAGTTTAAAATAGACTTTATAAAATGGATTGATACCTATATACTCTTTCAATTGGTGTCATAAAAAATGCACAATGGTGCTAATATGAGTATTATTTGGAAAGGTTTTGTGTACCATACAGTATGGTGATAGAGTAGTTTTAAGGAGTATCTCTTACAAATAGAGAATAGAATTTGTCGTGCAATTAATACAACTTTTCGTAACACATTAATTAATACAACTTCCCATATTTATTTTTATTTTTATTATTACTTTTCATTACTGTATGGGTACATCCAAGTTCATTGTCGGACGCACCATCTGTGGCCGGCATGAATAACTTGAAACCCGATCTCACCAAGAGAATCCAAGTCGTTTCTAATGAACAGTCCGAGAAGGCGTTCGCGGACACATTGAAGGACAAAAGCAGGGGAATCATCCCTCCAGTCGAACTCATCACAAACGTACACGTGTCAAAAGATTACATATCCTGTCAGATGAACAGTAATACTATAAATAGCCAAATGGTACTATTCTGCAGGTACATTCTCTCACATTCAAAACACTACTTTCTCTCTCTATCTCTCTCCCTTTCTCTCTAAAATCCTTATCGTACACCTACTGACTTGAGCGTCGGAGGGGGTTTCCTCGCATCCTCCCCAAGGGTAGTTTACGTTTGTCTTCCTTGCAGACTTCGAGTCTCGGACGCCCACTCAATTACAGATGGACATCTCAGTGTCCGCCACCGTTTCAACACCAAAACAACTTGGCGCTAGAAGGAGGGCCCTCCTATTTTTGAGAAACAGTCATGGATAAGACAAGTAACGAAAGTCGTGGTCCACTGGGATGCGAGATCGGTCAGGGATCTTCTCAACCTATAATCACTGGACCCATCGGTGCACCACATTTCAACCCGGCGGTGCCCGAGATCAACTGTGAGCAGCAAACTCCTGAGAACAATGTATCTCAGGTAAACCCAAATGGAGTTCCAATCAATCTGGCCCAGCTGAGCCAATTCTCTCCGGAGCAGTTGAAGACGGTAGCATCTTTCATTCAGATGCTAACAGGCACTCAGCCAAATTGAATACTCCAACCCCCAATGTTAGAGTTCAACCCCACAAACGATTGCCACCGCTAATGGGTAGAAATGCTGATGGTACGCCATTGAGAAGAATGCGTTCCTTCTCTCAAGGGGGCCGACAGTTGGAGAGACAGCTGGAGAACCCTAAATATGAAGAGACATTGATGGAAACCGAAGAGCTTGATTATTCAGAGGACGAGAATCAAAGTCGCTCATACCGAGAGTACAGCACCAATGGTGCTAGTAACTATTCGGTTGGCGGACACTTGTTGATCAAGCCCAAACTCTCTCCATTCATGCTAGAAATCCTAAATCACCCGATGCCAAGAATCAAAATGCCGTCATGCAAATACGATGGTAGTTCAGACCCAGACGATCACATCGCGGCCTATGAAGGACACATGTACTTGTACACGCAAGTTGATGCAATCTGGTGCAAAGTATTCCCGTCCACTCTTACTGGCATCGCTCAGACTTGGTTTAAGAGTCTCAAACCTGATAACGTATCCAATTTTTCTCAGCTTTCGTCTATGTTCAGTACTCATTTCGTGAGCAATAGGCGCCGTGAGCACACTACTGGCGAACTGTTGTCAATTAAACAAGGAGAGACATAATCTCTCAGGGATTATATTGGACGCTTCAATGTTGAGGTCGTATCTATTCTTAGGCTACAGCAGGATGTGGTAGTCCTAGCATTGATGATAGGACTGAGAGAAGGATCTGCATTCAGAAGTTATCTTGGCCGAAAGACTTTCACGTCATTAGGGCCAGTGCTTGGCAAATCAAATGATTTCATAAGAGGAGAAGAATTTGACAAGGCAGCTAGCAGCCAACATCGTGAATCCGACAAGAAGAAAGAGGACAAGTCACGGAAGGACAAAGGTCGTGAAACTGATCGTTGCCAGGAAGAAAGGAAAGAATCTAATATGGTCAAAAAAGGAAATGACCGAGAGCGAGGTGACCACGAAAAAAGCGAATGCAAAGACAGGTTTGACGCGTACACCCAGCTCACTACTTACCGGACACAAATATTCACCATATATAAGGAGAGTGATAAATGGCAGAGACCGAGAAAGATGTTTCACAAGAACCGTGATAAGACTAAGCGGTGTGACTTCCACAGAGATCACGGCCATGTAACTGAGGATTGCCGGCACTTGAAGGATAATTTGGAAGATCTTATCCGCAGAGGGTACTTCACTCAATATAAAGCTCAGACTAGTGAGGGCGATTTGGTGAAGTCGAGAGATCAGAATGTCCAATCCCGGATAGGAGAAATTCATGTAATCAGTGGCGGCCCAATTCATGGCGGAAGTGTCAATGGGGCGAAAGCTAGTTTGAAGGAATTTTGGCATCAGATAAACTTCAATCAGAGTTGCTAGTGGAGAAAGCCGCCAGCCATGCCAGCCATGTCATTCTCGCTAGAAGATGCAAAACATGTGGTATACCCTCATGATGACCCACTGGTGGTCACTTTGAAAGTTGCAAACTGTTTGATTCACAGAATTTTGATAGATGGAGGAAGTTCTGCTAACATTTTATTCTTATCAACTTTTGAGAAATTGATGATTGGCCGGGAGCATTTAGAACCAGTTAGATACCCGGTGATAGGATTCACTGGAGCGTCTGCAATACCGGAAGGAATTATAAAGCTACTGGTCAGAGTTGGCGAGAACAATGAAGCCAGAGATGTGATGGTGGAATTCCTGATAGTAGATGTTCCAGGAGCATATAATGCAATAATAGGAAGACCACTAATTCAAGATGTTCAGGGAGTGGTATCTACCTATCATTTGACCATGATGTATGTATCCAACTCGAGTACGACAGCGAAGATAAGAGGGAATCAGGAGACAACAAAGTCATGCTATTTAACGGCTTTCAAACAGCCGGCAAGAAGGATTCCTATTGAAGAATTAAGTCCGCCAACAAGGAAGGAAAAAAGAGCTAAAAAGAAGTCCTTGGCAGAAGAATAGCGGTTTGAGAAGAAGAATGAAAATGCTATGGAAGTAACCATGGAGGAGCTAGAAGCTCGGCCAGAGGATTTGCCAAGACCCAAACCTGATGGAGAGTCCAAGCTAGAAATGTTGGCGGATGATCCAGAGAGGATCGTGGCTGTCGGAACGGACATGGACCCAGAGGTCAGGATCAACCTGGTGACTCTCCTACGAGAAAACATCGATGTATTCACGTTCTCGGCGAATGAGATGCCTGGAATAGATCCGGCCGCGATGGTCCATCGTCTGAATGTCGACAGTTTGGTTCGTCCTGTCAAGCAGAAGAAAAGAAACTTTTCAATAGAAAAGAACAAGGCCGTCAAAGAAGAAGTCAATAAATTGTTGGCGGCTGACTTTATTGAAGTCTGTGATTACCCAGAGTGGTTAGCAAACGTTGTTATGGTGAAAAAAGCAAATGGCCAATGGCGGATGTGTGTTGATTTCACAGATCTTAATAGAGCGTGTCCGAAAGATTGCTACCCCTTGCCAAGGATAGATCAGCTGGTAGATTCTACTAGCGGCCATGCAATATTAAGCTTTATGGACGTGTTTTCGGGGTATCACCAAATCAGTCTTTTGGAAGCTAACAGGAAGAAAGCTGCTTTCATCACAGATTGTGGAGTCTTTAACTATAAAGCAATGCCTTTCGGCCTGAGGAATGCTAGAGCCACGTACTAAAAATTGGTCGACAAAGTGTTTCGCGGACCAGAAGGCAAGAAACATCGAAGTCTATGTAGACGATTCAATCGTCAAGAGCAAAACAGATCGTGAACACATCGATGATTTAAAAGAGACTTTCAGCACTCTGAGAAGGTACAAGATGAAACTCAACCCAAAGAAATGCGTATTTGGGGTGAGAGCTGGAAAATTTATGGGGTTCGTGGTCAGCAAGAGAGGGATTGATGCCAACCCATACAAGGTACGCGTTATTATGGACTTGCCAGAACCAAAGAGTGTCAAAGACATTCAGAGGTTAACGGGAAGGATGGCAGCGTTAACCCGTTTTATCTCAAAGTCAGCCAATAAGGCCCTCCCCTTTTTCGCACTATTGAGAGGAAACAAAAAGTTCGAATGGGGAGAGGAGCAAAGTCAGGCTTTCATCGCGGTCAAAGAGCGTCTGAAAACTCTGCCCACCATTACTCGACCAGAGACCGGGGATACGCTACAATTGTACATCCCGAAAGCTGCTATCAACTGGTCAAGAAGATGGCATCGCCGAAACTGTCGCGGCTGTGTTATTGGTCGAGAAGGAAAAATGACAACAACCGATATATTTTGTTAGCCATATCTTGAACGGTCCTGAAAGCCTCTATCAACTGGTCGAGAAGATGGCATTAGCACTGATAATTGCCGCCAAAAAGCTTAGGCCGTATTTTGATTGTCATCCCATTCATGTCTTAACAAATCAGCCACTGGAGAAAGCATTGCAAAGGATGGATAGTTCAGGGCGCCTATTGAAATGGGCGGTTGAGTTGTCCGAGTACGACATCCAGTACAAACCTAGAACCGCAATAAAGGCCCACGTTAGCGGACTTTATCGTAGAAGCATCCTACGAAGAAGAAGAACAAGCTGAAAAGAATACGTGGATGTTGGAAATGGACGGCTCTTCAGCCGTGAGTGGATCAGGGGCCGGCATTGTAATGATCTGCCCAGAGGAAAATGTTTTTTAGTACGCCATCAAGTTCACCTTTCCGGCATCAAACAACGAAGCGGAGTATGAGACTGCGATCACTGGATTGAGGATGTGTATAGCCGCTGGGGCGAAGAGCGTGTCTCTGAAAACGGATTTGCAACTCGTCAATGGTCAGTTGAAAGGAGAGTTCGAGATCTGAGAAGCCAATATGCAAAAATATGTGGAGAAGGCCAAGGAATTGATAGCCCAGTTGATACACTTTGAAATTCAAGCCATCCCTAGAGCCGACAATACCAAGGCGGACGCACTCTCTAAATTGGCAAGCTCTAATTCTTTGAACATAGAGAGATATGTCATGGTAGAAATTTTGAATGAAAAAAGCATCACCGAGAAGATTATGACCGTGAATGCCATCAGTCAGCAAGGTGAATGGTTCAGTGAATTAGTTACATACAAGCTTACGGGCTCACTCCCTTCAAATGTTGTGGAAGCCAGGAAATTGAAGCGGTAAGCTAGTTGGTATATCATCTATCAGAATTAGCTCTATAAGAAATCCTTCAGCCTGCCGCTACTAAAATGTGCAACAGCATGGGAGTCCTATTGGAGGAAATCCATGAAAGAATTTGTGGGAACCACATTGGAGGAAAGGCATTAGCATTGAAGGCATTAAGGGCTGGCTATTATCGGCCGAGTATGTTGGCGGACGCGTAAAGTTATGTCAAGAAATGCGATAAATGCCAAAAATTCGCTCCTATTATCAATAGGCCCGCGAATGACCTTCAACCCATGCTATGCCCGATACCATTTGCACAATGGGGTCTGGATATCTTTGGACTGTTCACAGCGGCTACCGGAGGCCGGAAATTTTTGATTGTTGGAATCGACTATTTCACAAAATGGATCGAGGCAGAGCCGACAGTAAAGATAAAGTCCAACCAAGTAAAGAAGTTCATTTGGCAAAACATAATGACAAGGTTTGGCATACCGGCCGCAATAGTCTTTGATCACGGGGCGCGGTTTGATTGTCGACCAATCAAGAGTTTCTTGTCCGAGTTCAGGGTTAAGTTCGCATCTTCTGCCGTGTGTCACCCGTAGAGTAACGGGCAAGCTGAGGCTGCGAACAAACAAATTCTAGGGGCTCTCAAGAAGAAGTTGGACGAGTTCAAGGGAGCCTGGGCCGACATGGTCCCAGCAGTATTATGGGCCAATAGAACAACAGAAAAGGAAGCGACTGGAGAAAGTCCATTCAGATTAGCTTTTGGGACGGAAGCAGTCTTGCCAGTAGAGGTTGGCTTACCATCTTATCGGATCAAGCACAAAGATCTAGAGAACAATGATCAAGCTTTAAGAGAGAATCTAGATTTCCTACCAGAAATAAGGTTGATAGCGGAACTTAAAGCTGTGGCATACAAAGATCGCATTAACAAAGCCTACAACAAAAGAGTTTTGGAAAGGCCGTTAGCACTGGGAAATCTGGTATTACGAAGGACAGCCGCCACTGGAAAGGCTCATGTAGAGGGAAAGATAATAGCCAATTGGGAGGGGCCATATCAGATAGCTAAAAAGATTGGTCCCGGCTCTTTTGCGCTTAAGACAATGGATGGCATTGAACTTAAGAATTGTTGGAATGCAAGTGTTTTAAAGAAGTATTATGTTTAGACATCTCATGTAATGGGCCGAGAGCCGCTATTTTCTTGTCTGAATAATACAAACGACCGTTAGCATTCCAATTAATTATCTCTTATCATGTTTCGATATATAAAACAGGACTAAATTGTGCGCTATAGATATTCTTAACGACCATATAACAGGTCTAGCACAAAAACGACCATATAACAAGTCAAGTACAAGAAACGACCATATAACAGGTCAAGTACATAAAAAGACCATATAACAGGTCAAGTACAAAAACGACCATATAACAGGTCAAGTACAAAAACCACCATATAACAGGTCAAGTATAAAAATGACCATATAACAGGTCAAGTGTAAAAACAGCCATGTAACAGGCAAAGTTCATAAACGGCCACACAGCAGGCCCTAATAACAAAAAAAACAAGCATAATACATATAACAAGCTTTGACAACAGGCTAGTATTAGAAATACAACATATCACGGATAACTTGTCCGAGTCGAAAGCAATATTGGACCGAGAAATAAAAATTTGCGTAAGCAAGCTTCATTACTAATTACTGGCATGGCGGCCAACTACAAGCATAAAAGTGGGCAGCCATCAAAAAGGCATCAGAAACTGATAACAGTATTTGTAATTAAAGCATATTCAATTTACATGCCGTAATGGGCCGAATTTAGAGTTGGATAACAATATTCATATTACAGGAAATTTAACTATTAGAACCAACAGAAGAGTCTGGAGATGACCGCCAAAAACATCAAGGGAGAGGCGCCTCTTCGTCCTGGGCGACTGGAAGAACGTTAGCAATCACGTGTTCTTCGCAGATAAAGGGTTCACCCTTAACAGGACGAGTATGATGACCTTCTGCGAAGGCGGTTTCCATTTCCTCCCAGTTGAAGGTAGGATGGGAATGGCCAACACACCTTTTAGCAGCCACCTAGCCACCATCATACCACTCCCCCAACAAACCGACAAACTCCTCAGACTTTTTGAAGTCGGCAATAGCTTGAAGGCCGGTATCTTCCTTGGCCTTCGCAACAGCAGTGACCATCTCATTTTTAGCAGACTCCAAGGCTGCTTCAAGCTCCGTTGATCTCTTTTCGGCCTGCTCCAATTTGCCCGCCTTGACCCGCAAGTCCGTCAGCTCCACATCAACCACTGCTCTTGACGCCTTCTCGGCATCAAGTTCCTGCTGTATAGTGTCAGCATGAACTCGAGAAGCATCAAGCTGGGCCTGAAGCTCATCCAAGGATTGCTTAAGGCTATCGGACAGAGATTGATAATGGCGGAATTGCTCAATAAGCTCGATAGCGGAATTGTTAGTCTGCATCAAAAAGATGAAGTTAAAAAAAATTAAAGAGGATGAGATGACCCTTACCACGGCCAGATCATGAGCAAGCTAGGCCGCTGGAGCCACTAGCTTGTCGGCTGGGCAATCAATGGGTAACTGGAGTCCCTTCAGGAGACGGTATCCAAGAGTACCGCCATTTGCTGGAATATCAGCATACAAAGACTCGTCCTCCCTCACGTCCCAGTTGGGCTGATAAATCTTTCCCGGAATAGTGGGCGGATGATAGAAAGCAGCCTTCACACCGGTACTAAGAATTATCTCCTTATGCTCGATCCACTCGTGAATTCGATAAAATATTCCCAGACCTAGATTCGACAAAAAGCTAGGACCGCTCAAAATGTCATAAATCTTCTGGCGCATGGAAGACCCGGACCCCAGTGCGGTCCCACTACTATCAATAGCTGCATTGAGAGGAGAAATGCGGTTGTTGGCAGGCGCGGACTCCCGGACTGGACTCTCATCCGGGAGGTTGATGGCGGACCCCATATTAGGAGCTTCAGAGGCAGCATGGAAATCCAAAGCTTCCCTCTTACTGGGGCTCTCTTCAACGTTGGCGGTTTCACGCGGCCGCCTCTGACCGCTCCACCACCTCGGTGGACCAGGACATGAACCACGGGCCGTGGAGAGTCTTGTTCTCCGCGATCAGGGTTACGGCCCGGAGCACGACCGGGATTACAGCCAACACTGCAGACACTGACCCGACCAGCACCACGGCCACCACGCCCGCGACCAGCACCGCGCAGGCCGCTAGTAAGACCATGGACAATGTCGTAATCAAAGATGGGATCCTCAGGAGTTTGAGACATTGGCGTTAAATCTTCGTTGAGACCTAACTCCTCAAGATCTAAACTGGTAGCACTAGTAGAAAAACGTTGATTTGCGTCTCCTGAATTGCGTCACACAACAAGTGAAACGACGCAGAAGTGTCATTTGCGTCGGATGGGTGTTGAACGCGACGCAAATCATGGTTCATCTGCGTCGGACCCCATGTTCTGTGCGACGCATATGATGGTTTAAGTGATCCAAGTCGGATCACCTAGGCCCATCCGACGCAGATGATTGGCCCAACTTAACTTAGAGCGCCCAATTCTCTTTAAAAAAAAAAAGAGAAGCGCCCAACTCCCCTAAACCTAAAACTCCCACTTTCACCTCTAACCTAAAACTCCCAACTCCTCTCTAGCGCCGCTCCATGCATCCTAAATTCTTCATCTTTCTCCTTTCTTCAATCTCCTGTAACCTAAAACTACTAATCTACTCTCTCCCTCCTAAATTCTCCAATTCTCGCCGCATCTTCCCTTCAGTCTCTCTCTCCTCGTCGCGCTGGTTGTTCTTTGTTGGTGCTTGCCTCGCCGCATCTTCTTCGGTCTCTCTCTCCTCGGCTCGTCGCGGCTGGTAGTTGCGGTTGGTGGTTCCGCGGTTGTTGATGTTGTTCTTTTGTGCGTTACAACCATCGGGAAGCCACGAAGTTTTCGGGATATCCCGTCATCGACGAAGAACGCATCGCTCATTCTCGGGTTTTTAGGATTTTTAGTTGATGTATTACGTTTGTTGTTGAGAGATTCGTTTTTTAGGATTTTTGCGATTTTTAGAGTATTTTTTGTTTGGATTAACGAATTGTTGCTTCAATTTTTCGTTGTATTTCTACATTTTTTCAGATCTGCACGCTTCTTGTCTCAATTTCTTTGTTGTTTTTAATTCTTGATTTTGTACATATATTTTTCGAATTCTGCGGTGTGTTCGAGCATGATTAGCATACTTTTTTTATTTGTGTTAGATCTGATTTTTTTGGGATCTAATTTGAAATGGGTTAACTTGAGAGGTTGACGATTTGTAATGGTTCCTTTAATGATATGGTTGGAGATGAAACTCCATTTCTTGCGTGCAAATTCTTTGTTTTTCTATCTCCAATTGCTTCAATGCGTGCAAGAATCAACACACAATTTTTTTTCGTATTATTACTCCCATCTGCGTCGCATGTGGAGCAATGTGCGACGCAGATGATGTATCATCTGCGTCGCACATTGCTCCACATGCGACGCAGATGGGAGCGCAAATGCCTTTGGGATGCAAGGGCGAGGCTTCATGTGCGTCGCATGTTGCGCGGGTCCGACGCAAATAGCATCTCAACTGCGTCGTATCCTCATCCGACGCAGATCCAACTCCTTCATCTGCGACGAGGCCTGTGCCGTCGGACCAATGTCCGACGCAAATGGTGGTCCCAGGTCCGACGCAAATCGTTAATTCTGTACTAGTGTAGGACCTGAAAAAGCAAAACCGATAAGGATTAGCATCGCGATGATTAACAAAAAAATCGAGCCACAAGTCCTATGTCGGACCATGAATCAAGAGGCAAACCTTATGGGTAGGTCCGGCAGAGAAATAAAGCAGACAAAGGCTCGTTTCCCAATATATACTTTGCATGGGGGAGCCATTTGCAGGGGATCCTTCCCTCAGCATCTTCACCGACAACAGAAACAGTCCCAACCTCGGACTCAAAATAGTCAAAGGCCTTTTGTTCGGCCACAGAAAGACCATAAGAGGGGATATCCTCCATCCGGGTGAACGGCTTGGTAAAGTGGCGGCGAATAGGGAAGTTATCCGGCACTTTAACCCAATAAAAAGCTTGTTGCCAACCTTTTAACCCGGTCAGCTTAGGATAGACGGTAAGCTTGTTCTTGGCCGTCATTAAGCACCACCATCCCTTCTCTATGGAGCCATTCCTTTGCAGCCAGTGAAGCCGATGGAAAAGATTGAGCGTCTCAGGGAAACCTAAGTAGCGACAGGTCCAAATATACGCGACCAGATTTCTAACGGCCAAGGGCGTCAGCTGAGCCAGACAGACGTTAAAAGCTTTCAAAATCCTTACCAAGGTCAAATCTAAAGGTAAGCGCAACCCAAACTCAAAATGGTGCGCATAAACAACTATGTGCCCTGCCGGGCAATCAGTCACCTTTGATTCCTTGTCCAGGATTACCAATTTATATTCGGACGGGAAGGCATACAACTTCTCCGCAACCTCGCAGTACTTGAGATCTATGGCGCACTGCCGCCAAGATTTGCAAATGGCCGTTGATTTCGGACCACTACTATAATCCGCCGGTAGCCAGATCCCGGAATGCTCAGCGTAATCACGGTCAGCAATTGGCTCGGGCCGAGAATTAGGGGGCATGCTGGAACTTTACCCTAAAGCAATCTCAGTTTTACGTACATTTTCATCCCGGCCAGAAGTAGAAAGACCAGCATCAGTCTCGCCCATTGTAGCAAAAGAGTCGTTGTCTGAACCTAGATCAATGACAAGTGGATGGGAAGGACCGAAATCATGAGCATGGCGGTCGTAAAAGTCATCCGCCACTACAATCCCGGCATCGGTTAGGCTGTCTAACCAGGCATGTTCCCTCAACGGTTGAACATCAAGTAAGGGGGAGGATTCCTAACGGTCCGACGAGCAAAGATCTAGTGCCGTAATCCTCTTAGAGTTTGCCTATCGCCGCTCATCCTCGCGGACAAATATTGAGAGGTCAAATTCTCTTGTTCAGGAGTGGAATGATCATTAAGAAATTTGGATCTAAGTTCCCTATCTCGGTCGGCAGTTAAGGGTAAGTCGGCTAATAAACGAGTTCTTCCTTCCCTAGGACTTGAAGTAGATGAACTATGTCCGTTATAAGGGGAAGAGGGAGATGAGGGGTCACTTTCAGACAAAAAATTATCACTCAAGGTCTCTTGGCTATCTGAGTTGTCCGACATAGTCCCAAAGCAAGAAAGAAACAAAAAGAGCAATTGAAGGGAAAACGGAAAAAGGTACCTGAGAAAAAGTCGACGGAAAAATGGCCGGAAAATCAAGCGGATTCCCAGAAAAGCGCAGCAAATACCCAAAAGCACGAACAGAAAAATTCCCAGAGTCAAACAACACCGGAGAAAGTAAGTTCACCGGAAAAGTTGAAAACTTTGAAGAAAACCCTTGATTAAACCCAGATGAAGAAGAGCGAAAACGCCAAAATTCTTCGAATAAGTAGAACAAACAATAGCCCATAATACTTTTGAAGTGATTTGGTTGTAAAAAGCTAAGATATTGGCAAGAAAAAGAAGGTCGAAATTTTGGGAGAAACCGTGCAAACCAGAGAATTCTAAGGTTGAAGATGAAGAGTAAAGAAAAAAGGGGAAAAATAAAAACAACGGCTTTATAAAGGCAGAAATTAGCGGCCAGGATTAGAAGACCCATCACCTGCCCAACTGGATGCATGCCAAGTGTCGCTCTCCAAGCAAACCCTAATGAAATAAAGGGAAATGGGCGGGATTCTAGGAAAAGGTAATGATTACACTTTTTCGAAATTCACATTTCTCCCCAGACCAACACGTGGCAACAGAAGAAAATCTGGATCATGCAAAGCTCACTCGCGTCCTCAATATAACATCAATGTCGGTCACGACCCCTAATGATGCTGGGGGGCTAGTTGTATGGGTACACCCAAGTTCAATGTCGGACGCACCATCTGTGGCCTGCATGAATAACATGAAATGCGATCTCACCAAGAGAATCCAAGTCGTTTCTAATGAACAGTCCGAGAAGGCGTTCGCGGACACATTGAAGGACAAAAGCAAGGGAATCTTCCCTCCAGTCGAACTCATCACAATCGTACACGTGTCAAAGGATTACATATCCTGTCAGATGAACAGTATTACTATAAATAGCCAAATGGTACTATTCTGCAGGTACATTCTCTCACATTCTAAACACTACTTTATCTCTCTATCTCTCTCCTTCTCTCTCTAAAATCCTTATCGGACACCTACTGACTTGAGCGTCAGAGGAGGTTTCCTCGCATCCCCCCCTCCCCGAGGGTAGTTTACGTTTGTCTTCCTTGCAGACTTCCAGTCTCGGACGCCCACTCAATTACAGACGGACATCTCAGTGTCCGCCACCGTTTCAACACCGAAACAATTACTATTACTATGAATTATTATTATTATTATTATTATTATTATTATTATTATTATTATTATTATTATTATTATTATTATTATTATTATCTTGAAGGTTGCTATACACTAAAGGACCCTCACAAATGATTAGCTTGTACAATTCTTAGTAAACACTGCTTCTAGTCAAAGCTAATTAAAAGGGCAAATCCTTATAAACTATGCTTAGTCATGAAGGACAAGAGAAACCCATGAATGATTATAGCACATGCATTTAGCATAGTTAGGCGGGCAAACCATGCTTTTCTTTTCCCTTTGAATGATCTTCATTAAGTGTACATAGAATTGCTCTAATACCTTTTACATAATATATGTTTATAACACACATTTATATAGATAGATGCTTAGGACATCCATGATAGCGCTACATTTCCCGGAACCTATCAGTACCGAGAGAATCTGAGAATAATCTCTGCATTACAAATTAACAATTAGCTCAAACATATATAATTTATAAGCTCAAATGTTTAGGCATCCATTTCAATGTGGTAATTATCCTCACAAGCAAAGATCACAATCTTGCCAAAATAACAACTTCTCAGCAATGAAGATCTTCAACCGGTTTCGGAAGGTTTTCCTGCGGTTCATACTCCCTTTTCCATCAAAAAACGGCGTGGCTCCGGCCACCTCTGACGGTTTCATGTCTCGGAAACAGTCGTGCGACCGCCCGGAACCTCCAAAGACATCATGCAGTTCCTCCTATTATTCACCCAACTCCCATTATTCGGAAGCTATTGCTGATTGCATTGAGTTCTTTAATAAATCTTCTCAAGAAGTATGTGTCAATAATAGAAATCTAGATTTGGTGGTCTGATTAAGTACTAATGCTACTGTTTAATATTCATGCAAATAATAATGTTTTGTAATTTGTATGTGCCAGTATGATACTATGATAGTATTATTTAACATGATGCAGTTGAGATTTATTTGCTGTTAAATAAATGTAGTTTGGTTTTAGGACAACATTGGTTTATGTTCGGTTAGTTCCGATTAATTTGTACTCCCTCCTCCGTTCCAATCTAATTCCAACACTAATCATGTACACATTTGTTGTTATTATGGTAACACTATCACCATGAGGTAATTGATACTATTGTTAAGTGCATAGATAGTCTTGAAAAAGAAGAGATAACAAGAAATATTTAAATTTCGTTTGGTCTGTAATGTAAGAAAAGTCATCTAAACTCAAAATAATTAACCTAGCTAGGATAAGTTTTGCAGCCAAAACGCTAACTTTTTGCGGGGAAATTTTTTCCAAAAAGGAGGGAGACACTCCATCTTTACAACGTCGGTTGAGGTGCTCTTACACCAAGTCAAGGACTAAGGGAGGCAAAATCTTAACTGCACCAGACACCCATAGGTTTAGCGATGTAATACAATCACAGTGATCCGTATGCGTCCACCTACAATTGCCTTCATGGAGGCGTGAGGTACAACACCGTGGTCCGTTTCTACATATTAACAGATGGGTGCAAACTTGAAGGTGCACACATCCGTGTGATGAGTTTGGTGCACACATATCAAAACGCGAGAAAATATAAATGAAACGTGTGAGTCAGTTTAGTAGGGGAAAAAAAAAGAACCTACAGTTCATTCAAATCAATGTGATAAATGAAGAACATTGAGTTCAATTTATAACAAATAAAAAACATTTGTAAATTTGTAATTATATGATTTGACTTTAACTTTCTAGAATTTTACAATAATTAGAAAACTACAAAAACGAAACAATTCTTTTTGAACAAAAAAAAGCGATTAATATAGCCCGACAACGGGTTTTCCATATTCAATTCATCTCTCTACCCAAAGTGTGTCAATTTTGAAAAAATATATTCACATTCACACTGGTCATTTGTGTAAATATATACATTACATCTTTAGAAATTGAATATTGTATCTTACGTAAAAAAACATATGTTGCAGCGGTGATTATTTTAGTGTTAATTCATATTTGGTAATTTGATTGGGCAATTTTAAATGTACATTTCATCTTCGTGATTAAACATTGTGTCTTACGTAAATTTCTTTATAAGTGACACACTTATTCCTTTTATATGGAGCTTTTTATGAATAGTATGCCACTTAAAAGGAAATTGAGGAAATATGTTGTACCGTTGATTATTATAGTGTTAAGTTGTGTTTTGGTCATTTCGTTATATAATTTTAAACGTACATTTCATATTAGTACTTGAACATTATGGCACATGTAAAAGATCATATGGGGTACGGCTAATTATTCCAGTGTTAATTATTAGTTATATATTTTGGTGATTTGGGTAGATAATGAGCATAATGCTGTTTTGAAATGAACAGTTTGAAGACATTAGAAGAAGATTAGATTTCGGTCTCAAATAATAAAATTTTAAAATATTTTATTTTCATTCGTTGAACATAATGCTACTATTAGTTGAACATAACGTTGTTCCGAAAATAACTTTTTAGAGAACATTAAAAAAAAAAAAAAATACTCGCTTGTTTTTCTCTCTTGAGGTTAAAGTTATAAAAAATCTTTGACCAAATATTCTCATTAATATATACAAAAAAATACTCATGTAGGACCTTGTTAGGTTCGCCTCAATGTATACTTTCATAATACAACTTTTTATGTTTTTTATTAATATGAAATTGAAGATATTGAATGTTAAAAAGGTATATCTTAGAGACCATGCAAAAAGGAAACAAGCACTATATTCTAGGACAGAGGAACTATTAGAGTTGGGTTTCATTCTCAAAAATTAAAAACTGTTATGTTTTATTGGTTGAACATAACGCTATTTTTCCTTGAACATAACGTCACTACTACAAAAAGTGAATATAGGGAACACAACATATAAAATGACTAAGTTAGGTGAAGGTTTTCTTTAGAGAACGCTTTTTTTATTATGTGAGTGAGACTATATGAAACGCCTCTCTTAGACAATTGTGTTTGTTTTTTCCTTTTAAAAAAATTGATTCTAATAATTCAACATTTTGGGCCGTTTGCTTAGATTAATGTCACCTTTGATTATTTTTTTATAATCTAACCTTTTAGTATGATCTGCTCATTCGGATCCTTAACCTGTTGAAACAGGTTAGTGACTAGTAGAATAGGCTAATTGCACAAATGTCTTTTGCTAATGTAATTAATCAATTTTAATTAAATTAACTAAACCTAATTTAACCACCAACCACACTACCACCACTGCTAACACCACCACCACCACTGCCAACCACCCCCATTTCGCCCCACACCACCACTCGGGTTTGCAATTGGGTGGGGCGGGTGCCGAGGATAGTACCACATATTTATATTTGTTAGATAAAGTTATTAATAATATAAGTATGTAAATAGAATTTTAATAATAAATATGCGGGGCGGGGTTGGGGAGGGCATAGCATAAATTCCACTCCTGCTCCACCACCAATTGCGGGTACGATTTTAATCCCATCCCCGCCACATCCCCGCCAAACCTTGACCCATCCCCGCCACACTTGGGTGGGATGGGGCGGGTGTCCTACTTGACCTGCCCCACTGCCATCGCTAACCACCACCACATTGCACCACCAACCACCACCAACCCTCTGCATAACCTGACCCACCCCACTTCAACCACCCCTAAATACTCGATAACCACCGACCCCACCATAGCACTGCCCCACCACACCACTGCAATCACCAATGGCCACCCACAACAGAATTCACTATCAAACTCATTCACAATCCGGGCACGACCAAGTATCCCACCCACAACCACCGATAGCCCCTATGTTTCTCTCACCTATGTTTGCTACACCATTGATGTTGTAGTTGTCGGTGCTGCCACCTTCTCCGGTGATGCGTGTTATGAGTATCGTTGATCGGGTCCTATGTTGTGGTCCGTTGGTGACTGTTCCTGCCCCTCTTTTTCTCTCTCTTCCTCTCGCGCCGCAACTATTGTTCGTGGGATGGTGGTTCTGCCACCTAGTATTGGTGGTCAGACAAGTACCAAAGGTACTTTCCTCTTCCCCCTGCTGAATTGTGTTGGGCGTAGGATTTGAATTGTTGGCGGCTGTGATGGCACGTAGATGCAGCTAACAAGGGAGGAAGAGAGAAAGGGAGGTAAGAGAGAGATTAAAAAAGATAAGAGAAAAATGAAAAAAAAAAAAGAACACAAGAAAACAAAAATATTTAATTTTGCCACTTCAGCAGGAAACTGGTCTCACAAATCAAAATGAGCAACCATGCTAAAAGGTTGGATTATTAGAAAATCATCGAAATGTGGTATTAATTTGAGCGAATGACCCAAAGGTTGAATTATTAGGATCAATTTTTCTTAAACAAAATATCATAAATATCCATTATGACCATTGATTATTAGAAGAAGCGCCTAAAAAATACTTCCTCTGTTTTTTTAATTGCACCATTTACTTTTTTTACATTTATCGACGCGCTTCTTTGAACGTTAATATCTCTAGTTGGGTATAAGTTTAAATTATGAAATTTTGATATTTGGAATACACGTATAGAGACGAATCTAACAAGACCCTATGGTTTTCTTATATGATAATGTGAGATACTCCCTCTGTCTTTTTTTAGTTGCTATATATGCTTTATCACAAAGACCAAGGAAATTGTGGGGTCCACTGTGTAGAGGTCAAATTAAGAGAAAGTAAGGGAGTTTAATTAACTTAGTAATTTTTGTAGGAAAAGGGGACTTGACCCACATTTTTAAAAACTGGCTTTTTTGAGGGAAATAAAGGGGACCACTTTTACACTTTTGCTCAAATTAAGAATTCAGTTGCATTAGTATTTCAACAGGGTTTTGGGTTTCCCTCCAAAAAATTCATGGAACCAAATTACAACATTTATCAACAGGGAATACAAATTTCCCTCCAAAAATTTCATGAAAGGCAAAACTAAAATATTACAGCAGGGGTTGAAATTTTCCCCAAAAAAAGTTCAGCAAACTAAAATTGACTTTCAAACAGGGGATTTTAAGTTTTCCCCCCAAAATTTACATAAGTCAACATCACAGTAAGTATATAAGCACAACAACAACCATTTTAGATGCCTCATTTCACCTTTCTTTCATATTTCATCAACCCAACTTCATCAAGTAGAGAAAAACAGAATCAGTCATTGTCGGGGGGGTTCGGGGTAGTATCACTCTCAGCTCAACATCATTGAGTGATTTAGTTTACCTTCTTTTTCTTAAGTTTTCATTGAAAATGTTGTCGAAAATTTCTGAGCTTTAACATGTGTGGCATCCATAGCAATGTTATGGCTCCCCTAGATAACTCTACTGATAAAGATTCCATAGATTCAACATCAACTGCTTAACCAAGAGAACAAGTTCAGTCCACATTTGATCTTAATGATCCAATTCCAGAAAGAGAGGTCATAGATCTGATTTCTTTGCCACTTGATGAATTCCTACATGAAGAAAACATCTTCAATGAAATGCAACTGAATGAAGATGAAGAATTAGTGCAAGAATGGTTAAGTGATGATTCAGATGTAGGCAGAACAGAGTTTCAATGGGTAGATTCAGAATCAGAAGATGAACAACAAAGGCAACAACAACAACCAGAAGTCGCACAGAAGAGAAAGAGTCGTGTTATGGTTAATTCCAATAAAGGTAAGGTGGCAGACAAGTTACAGCTACTTGTGCAAAGAAATGACCATGGCCAATACAAGTTACCCTGTGGAACATTGAAGAAGATTGCATCAGATTTCAACACTTCAAGGTGGACAGTTCAAATAATATGGAAAAATATTAAACAACAAATCCACAACAACACAAACATTGATGTCAATAACAAGAGAACAGGCAGAGTTGGAAAAAAGAGGATTCAATTGGATCCAACACACTTAATGGCAATTCCATTAAGGAAGAGGACAAGTGTAAGAGCTACTGCAGCAGCACTAGGGATGCACAAATCAACCTTGCATAGGTTGGTTAAAAGGGGTGTTTAGTAAGGAAACACACAAATGCCATCAAATCCCACCTCACCCCAGCCCACAAGGTTGCTAGGGTCTTTTGGTGCTTGAACATCATATCAAGTATAGTTTATACAATACCAAGATTCAATAATATGTACAATGTAGTGCATGTTGATGAGAAATGGTTTTGTATGAGCAAAATAAGTCAAAGATACGTGATAAGTGCCTAATTTAATATATTCATGTTCCCTTATATTTAGTGTCATATGCATACTTATATTATAATTGTATGCATTTTATATGTTTTATTGCTTCTAGATTTTATATGCTATGTTTTTATTTTCATTACTAATATCATTTAATTATAATGTTTTTATTTAATGAGAAACCTTGATCCAAGAACTACAAGTCAAGCCTATTCTCTTTGTACAATTCTAGCTCAAATTTGAGGGAGACAAAAAGAAAAAAAAGAGAGAGAGAAAGAAAACAAGGGCAAAGAAACACATGAGATTAGAAGAAAAGAAAAGAAAAAAAAGGGAAAAAAATGAAGAGAAGATGAAAGAAAGAAGAACAGCACGCACAGTTCTTCATCCTCTTCGACGCACCACCAATCACACACCACATCATCTCCTTCCAGTATCTTCATCTCCTTCCACCAATCACAATAAAGCAACAACTCATACATGCAACTTGCGCATCTCCACCAATCAGAAGGGGAGCCGAATTCGGCGCCGCAAATCACAACTGAAGAGGCGGTTCAAGGGCCGAAAACTTGGAGGCCACTTCTCTTCCCTAATTGGTCGAAAAATCACAACTTAGGCGGCAAAAATTGGGTATAAAAACCCCATTGAGGTTCAAAAATCAGTATGCAAGCAATTCCCACAAAAATTCAAGAGAGGAAAAAAATTAGAGAATTAACGTGAGACTTCGAGGCTAGCTTGGGGTGCTCGAGTTAGACGGAAAGACAACCATTGGTTGGAGTCCTAGCACACAGCCGGGGAGGGTGAAGTTCAAGCACGGACGTAGGTACGAAATCCGAAATTCGAAGGCGAATTTCCGCGCTAATAATAAGTTATTCTCTCTTTCTCTTGTACTTTCAAATTAGCTTTGAAATTTCCTGATTATACTTTAGAATTTCATAGTTTGTTTAAAGATTGTGTTGTTTGATGTTGTTTGGATTGTATTGCTGAATTTTTAGTTGAATTCAAGATTGTTTGTTGTTAGATACTCAAGTTATATTTGATTGTAATGTTCATATTTCAATGTTATGCTAAATTTGCTATCTTATTAAGTATAAAGTTGAGATATTTGCTAGTTATATGGTTTAGCCTAGTCTAGATTGTATAACAACAAGTAGTAACTAGTTTATTTTAGGCCTGCAAAGATGGTTTTAAGTTCAAACTAGAATATAACTCAAACTAGTTATTTAGACATAAAGATATAATATGTTTAGATTAACTAGGGATTAATGATGTACTTCTAGTTCTATAATGCTTCTAATTTAATCGTTGTAAGTTGCAAAATACTTGTGGTGATTAGATTAGTTTAGAATCGATATTCGTCCTAGTTCAATGTTGATTAAAAGTAAGGAAGTATAGGGAAGTTTGGCTACTTAAATTCCTACAATTAATCTATCTAATTAATCTTGGATTTATGAAATTGGAAGTATGATCAAGGTTAGAAGTTTGTAAATCTCTAAAATAATTATGAGCTTAAAAATGGGATTGTTTGTCATCACATGTAAATATTAGGTTAGATTTATCTTTAGTAGTATTTAGATTTTTAGTATCATCTTGTAACCCCCCCTCCAAAAAAACAATGTGAATACGTATATATTAGTAAATAACATGTAGATAATAGTTAAGTACTTTTAATTAGTTGACTTGGATTTAGGAATATATAAACCTCTCCGTGGGATCGACCCTTATTTATCGTTGTAATAAACTTAAACAATACTAATGTGGATGAAATAAGGTTTTTAATTTATACGCATAACGACAAGTACCAAATTTTGGCGCCGTTGCCGGGGAGATTTATGATACTCTTTCCATTCTCAAAGTTCAACTGATGTACTAACTTTTCTTTTGTAATTTATGAGCTAATTAATATTTGTGATCTTGGTTAGACTAAAGAAAGTTTGATTAGGTTGAAATTTCTTTGCTTATTGTATGTTTCTTAACTTCTTTTTGCACATGTGCTTAGTTATTTCTTTCTTGTTGACTCTTATTTGAATTAATCAAGGTGGCAAGGATAACTTCTAACATTCTCATAGTAGCTTTCATTGATTTTGTTTTGTACTATTGCTTAGTTAATTTCCTATTAGTACTTGTGATTATGAGTAGTTTGTGTAAAGATATTAAAGTATTTACTTATCTAGTTGGCACTTCTAAGCTGAACCATAAGAGCATACATGTTGGTTGATGATAATTTGAGATTATACTGTGCTAATGAAACAAGTAAAAAAAAAAATTTATCAGACCATCTCGAGGTACTCTGTATTGCAATATATGTCATGCGATGTGAAAAATCTAATGTTATATCTACTGATGAAATTAAGATTAAAAACATAAATTGAAGGGACGTAGATCTGTCTAGATATATATATGATGTCTTAGGAGTTCAGTCTAGCTACTTTAAATACACTTTCTGTCATAGTGAAGTCTAAAGTATGATATAATGATGTCAGAACTTTATGCTAAACTTTAGAGTAACAAAAAAAAAAAGGAATCAGTGGACATCTACCATTTGCAATACCACACCATATCCTTACACTCTACGTTAAAATGGAACTCTAAGTAGGAAGAAAATGGTTTGTGTGGTAAGATTTTAATCTGAATTTTATTGAACAAGATCATAGTACTAGAGAAGTGTCACAAAACTATAATTTATGCAAATGCTCTATAATGGGTCAAGTTCAGTTAAAGAGTAAAATTGCATCCGTGCTATCTCTTGTTTTGTTTCAGACCATCAGGAAGTAATTTTAAAAACAATTGAACTTAAGAAGATGGATTATGTGCTTAAGATGTGAAATATGGAATTACTTTGGTAGATATGTTATTGAAATTATTGACTTTTAAGAAAGAGAGGCTAAAGAACATATAATGAGTGGTGTGATTTTTTATTCATGTCATAAGAAATGTATATGACTTAGCTTGCACGAAGGCTTCATAGTTTCTTTGTTATCTATTCTTGTGCTAAGAATAATTATAATATGAAGGAGAGTAATATGGTGTGGCATTTTTTGATATATACATTGATCTGATAGTATAGATTTGTGATTTAATCTCATGGGATGAAAATGATTAGTTAGAACCATATTCTTATGGACTATAAGTAACACTTCATGTTAGAGTTTCTGTTCTAAGTTCTTGTTTTTGAATTTCTTTGTTCTATGTTACAAGTATGGTTCTACATTGTTAAGTTATTGAGATGTTTTCACTTGTCATGATCTGATTAAACACTTTTAATTCTTCGAAATTCATGTATAAGAAGAGTGATCAACTTCTTACAATTCTATTTTGTGCTAAAAATAGTTTGAGTTTTTGTTAGATCATGGCTATAAAAATGAACAAGCTGATTATTATGAGATGTAAGATTTGGAAAGAAGAAATATGAGTGAGTCACGGTAAAGAAAACATGCATTACACTATTTGAATTTTAAGCTTCAAGTTAGATGGTTTTTATAGCTAAAGCAGTTTTCAAGTGACTGATCTTATTTATGTTTATTTGAGAAATTAAATGATTGAGATAACATTTTCTGAAAAGTACAAAGAATCCACTCTTGCTAAGAAAGAGAAGAATCATTTAATGTTTGAAATTTGGATTTTTGATATGCAACTGTGTTTTCATATTCTGTGATCAAGCTGATATATTGCAGTTTAAAGAATATATTATGAGGAGCTACATGAAGCTTGTTCTAGAGGTGAAAATGTCAAGCCAATGACGTAAGCCAAGGCACTGCTTGGGAGGCAACCCAAGAATCAGATTTGTTTTCTTAAACTCTTTCTTTAGTTTGCTTTTATTTAGTGTGTGTTTTTCATTTTGTTTTGAACTTGTGAATTGTTTTTGAGAATTTTCATAATATCTTCCACATTCTAAATGTTACATTGAGGACAATGTAAAGTTTAAGTGTGGGGGAGAGATAATTTCTTGCTGTTACATGAAGTATGTGAAATTTGATGAAATTTTTTCGAATTGAATTGCTATGGATGATGGAGAATATTGTAGCTGGAGTTGAACGTTGATATTTTTGAGGAGAATTGTCGAATGTTGGTATTGGAATATTATATGGAGATTATATTGATTTGAAACAGGTTGAGTTGGATGCATGAAAAATTTTTGTTTGTCTAGATTATAGGGGAAATGCTGCAGAAATTTCTGTAGAAATTTCTGATTTTGGACCAAATAATTATTGGATTGTTATTTGCGCTATATAAAAAATTCATGAGCATGTAGTTTTAGGTGCATTTAGTAGTTGTATGTGTGTTATGCATTAATTTTTAGGAAATAATTTTAAGTAAAACCAACCTCTTAGTTTTTTTTTTTTGAAAAAAAAAAAAATGGAATAAATGAAGAAGTTCAACAAGAAACTCTAATCTAACAATGTTTTGAAATAAAATGTGTTTTCGAAAATAAATTTTTTAATTTGGGAATTGTTAACATTTTTAGTTAAAGAATAGTCAAGTTTGAAGGATTCATAATATGATTAGATAAATGAGCTCATGTTTATAGCTAGTTGGTGTAGTCATTCCTTTGGTGGTAACTATGACTAGATAAATGGACCAAAATAACCGGTGAGATTCTGAGCCTAATAAACTGAGATATGCATATCAATCTCATATTTTTCTTTCATGTGTGATGTTCTTCCATGGTAATTTCTCTCTAGAACTTGCATTGATACTCTTCAAGACTACATTGACTCATGTTGGCATGAAGAAAAAGGTATTTCTTTTGTTATAAA
This sequence comes from Beta lomatogona, assembly GCA_947646795.1. Taxonomy (NCBI): domain Eukaryota; kingdom Viridiplantae; phylum Streptophyta; class Magnoliopsida; order Caryophyllales; family Amaranthaceae; genus Beta; species Beta lomatogona. The sequence continues at coordinate 77,507 of CANSNZ010001411.1, read as the reverse complement.
CTACATAGCCAAATAGCCACCCTACATTATATTACATCCTTTCTGAACCCCTTGAGCCTAATAGACTATTATTTTGCTTAGCCTTCATTATAAACCATAAAAAAACATTAAATAAATTCATGACCCAACATTTTGAGCTGATAGACCATGGTTGTTGATTGAGTAAAAGCGAAGTATGGGGCTGTTTTTATAAAAGGTGTGGTCATAGCAGTTGAAGTGTTGATCTTCCATGTTGTATAATATATTGTAATCTTGATATTCTATGGAAAAAAAATGAGAGAAAAAGTAAAAAAAAAAAAAAAAAAAAATTGAAAACAAAAAAGTTGAAAAAAAATGAAATGAGAAATGATAAAAAATATGTATCAAGCGTGATATGTAGCTACAAATGATGATGTAAATGAGCGTTTTGTATATCAAAGTCAAAATACAGGAAATGTGCTTATTTGGAATGACAGAAGGTTAAAGTACAATGTAAGAGTTATTTTTGCTCCCTCTTGTCCGGAAAGGGAGGAGTTATTAAGTTTTTGCTTCAATTGGTTCGAAACTATCTAGTCTACATATCTTTAAAATTTCCTACCTTTAACCATAGCCCTCGTTACAACCCATCTAAAGTCCTTTTGATTTATGTGTGGCATGTTGTCTAATAATAGTGGAGAATCGAGAAGATATGCATGCTTATGGTAGAGTTTTTGCCATCGGAATTGAACCTCGAATGAAATACATAAACCCTTTCAAACACATGAGTCACGAGTGATTATTTATCGTGTGAGGGTCTATTTATTAAAATCATGGTTCTATCAAGTGAATACTCGCTGGTGCTTACACTAGTAGAATAAATGCTTATTGCTGCGGTCATTAAGTGGCCTATTGCGGCGGTTTTGGCCGCGCAGCAATTAAGGGCGCAGCAATAGGTAATTAACCTATTGCTGCGGTTTTTTACCGCAGCAATAGGCCAAGATATTGCTGCGGTTTCTAGCCAAAACAGCAGCAATAGGTTCTTTTTTTAATATTAAATATACACGTCTATTGCTGCGGTTTCTTCCCAAAACCGCAGCAATAGATGCATAGCAGGGTAAAAAAAAAAAATTTTTTTTTCATTTCTCGAAGTGTAAAATTTTTGTAGTTATAGTACAATTATAATATAAACATAGCTACAACAATCCACTGCATGCTAAAACAAATTCATTCACCACATTCATATCAAAATCGAAATTACAAATTCATGAACCCTAACATCAAATTCATTCCAAAAAATAAAAAAACCTTAACATTTACAAAAAAAAAAAAAAAACAGATATGGCGCTCGTCAAGCCACCGACAAAAAAAACAAATTCATCTCCAGAATCCAGATCTGAAATTTAGAAAATAAAAATAATAAAAAAAAGGTTAAAAAAACGTAACAAAACCAACGAGGAGCTCGTCAAGCCACCGTCAAAACCAAACCAACGACGCGACGCCGACGACTTCGCGCAACGCCGACGACTTCGCGCAACACCGACGTCTTCGCGCGACGCCGACGAACCCTTTTATCTCTCTCCTTCGATCTACTTCTATCCTTCGGACCCTTTTCTCTCTCTCCTTCGAACGCCTTTCTCTCTCTCCTTCGGACCATTTTCTCTTCGCGTGGGTTGTTCTATGGCGATGGTGGCGAATGTGGAGGCTAAAAACTTCGGCTGAAGGCGGCGAACGGCTGAGATCTGAAAATTTCGGTTAGAGGATGAGAGGAAGAGGAGAGTAAGAGGTTAGGAGGAAGAGAGGAAGAGGAGAGTGAGAGGTTAGGAGAGAGAGATGAAAGGTCGTGTGAGATGTAAGGAAAACGGCTGATGAGAGGTAAAGAAACCTAATTGGGGCGCGTCATCTTTTTATAAATTAAAAGAGTCTATTGCTGCGGTTTTTTGTAGGAACCGCAGCAATAGGTTCAAATATTATTAAAAAAATAATATTTTAATCTATTGCTGCGGTTTCGAGTGTAAACCGTAGCAATATATTAAAATATTATTTTTTTAATATTATTTTAATATATTGCTGCGGTTTCGACTAAAAACCGCAGCAATATGTTTGGTCAAAAAGTCAACTTTTTTTCAAAAAATTTTCCGTTGAAACCATATTGCTGCGGTTCTTGGCCGAAACCGCAGCAATATCTTTATTTTATATTTTACCTTTTCTTTTTATATGATATATTGCTGCGCATAGGTAAAACCGCAGCAATACCACCGCAGCAATAAGCAATTATTCTACTAGTGTTATCAAATGTCTAGAGAGTATATCTATGATATGTTATGAGTTTTGATTATTTGATTGTTCTAAATAGATAATGTGACATTCCTGCTAACATCTTACTTGAGTTTTTACTAACTAATATAAAACGTTTTAGTTTCTTGTTCGACTTTTCATTGATTCAGTTTTAGAGTTAAGAAATAGAGAGGTGGTGTTATGTGTTATATAATTGCATGTAGTTAGAGTTTGATCGAGGAGGATCAAAGGCTAAGTGTGGGGGAATTTGATAAGTGCCTAATTTAATATATTCATGTTCCCTTATTTTAGTGTCATATGCATATTTATATTATAATTGTATGCATTTTATATGTTTTATTGCATTTAGATATTATATGCTATGTTTTTATTTTCATTACTAATATCATGTAATTATAATATTTTTATTTAATGAAAAACCTTGGTCCAAGAACTACAAGTCAAGCCCATTCTCGTTGTACAATTCTAGCTCTGATTTTAGGGGGACAAAAAGAAAAAAAAAAGAGAGAGAAAGAAAACAAAGGCAAAGAAACACATGAGAATAGAAGAAAAGAAAAGAAAAAAAAGGGAAAAAAATGAAGAGAAGATGAAAGAAAGAAGAACAGCACGCACAATTCTTCATCCTCTTCGACGCACCACCAATCGCACACCACATCATCTCTTTCCAGTACCTTCATCTCCTTCCACCAATCACAATAAAGCAACAACTCATACCTGCAACTTGCGCATCCCCACTAATCAGAAGGGGAGCCGAATTCGACGCCGCAAATCACAACCGAAGAGGCGGTTCAAGGGCCGAAAACTTGGAGGCCACTTCTCTTCCCTAATTGGTCGAAAAATCACAACTTAGGCGGCGAAAATTGGGTATAAATACCCCATTGAGGTTCGAAAATCAGTATGCAAGCAATTCCCACAAAAATTCAAGAGAGGAAAAAAATTAGAGAATTAACGTGAGACTTCGAGGCTAGCTTGGGGTGCTCGAGTTAGACGGAAAGACAACCTTTGGTTGGAGTCCTAGCACACAGCCGGGGAGGGTGAAGTTCAAGCTCGGACGTAGGTGCGAAATCCGAAATTCGAAGGCGAATTTCCGCGCTAATAATAAGTTCTTCTCTCTTTCCCTTGTACTTTCAAATTAGCTTTGAAATTTCCTGATTATACTTTAGAATTTCATAGTTTTTTTAAAGATTGTGTTGTTTGATGTTGTTTGGATTGTATTGCTGAATTTTTAGTTGAATTCAAGATTGTTTGTTGTTAGATACTCAAGTTATATTTGATTGTAATGTTCATATTTCAATGTTATGCTAAATTTGCTATCTTATTAAGTATAAAGTTGAGATATTTGCTAGTTATATGGTTTAGCCTAGTCTAGATTGTATAACAACAAGTAGTAACTAGTTTAATTTAGGCCTGCAAAGATGGTTTTAAGTTCAAACTAGAATATAACTTAAACTAGTTATTTAGACATAAAGATATAATATGTTTAGATTAACTAGGGATTAATGATGTACTTCTAGTTCTATAATGCTTCTAATCTAATCGTTGTAAGTTGCAAATTACTTGTGGTGATTAGATTAGTTTAGAATCGATATTCGGCCTAGTACAATATTGATTAAAAGTAAGGAAGTATAGGGGAGTTTGGCTACTTAAATTCCTACAATTAATCTATCTAATTAATCTTGGATTTATGAAATTGGAAGTATAATCAAGGTTAGAAGTTTGTAAATCTCTAAAAATGGGATTGTTTGTCATCACATGTAAATATCAGGTTAATACTACCTTGCCTCATGTGAAATAGAGCCACACAGAAGGTGCAAATCTAAAAGGTTCATAGTAAAAATCATGTTCATGGACGCACTAGCAAGACCCATAATTTCAATCAATGGTGAGGTCATTTTTGATTGGAAGATAGGCATCTTTCCAAACATAGAAGAGGTGGTAGCAAAGATGTGGAGAGTTAATAGAGATGCAGGGGTGGTAGAAACCAAACCTTTACTTAGCATCACAAAAGAGGTCATAAGGGAAAAACAAATCAGACACATACAGCCAACAATTAGAGAGAAATGGCCAGAATCAGGATGCAAGTAGATTTGGATAGTCCAAGATAATGCAAGGCCACACATGGCAGGGGATGACCCTGAATTCATGCTAGAGGCAACAAATGAGGGATTTGATATCGTATTGATAAATTAACCAATACAATCTCCTGATATGAATGTGCTTGATCTAAGTTTTTTCAATGCAATTCAAACACTCAAAGATATAATTGCACCAAGGAGTGTTACACACTTAGTCAAGGCAGTCAAGAAGGCATATGACAAGTATGACCCAAAGCTATGTAATCACATATGGTTGACACTACAACAATGCATGAAGGAGACTCTCATTGTGAGGGGGAACAATAACTATCACTTTCCTCATATGGGCAAGCATTCACTAGAAACGAGAGGAGCATTACCAACATCAATTACACTAAGTCCTCAATTGGTGCAAGAAAGCAAACAGTGGGCAGAGGAAGGGCATGTACATGAACCAGAGGAGGAAGCAAACCAAGCAGCAAGTGAGGAATCAGATTCAGATGATGGCATAGGCATGATATGAAGCACAACAAAAATCCGCAAGGTTTTTTTGGGGATTTAAAGTGAAGAATCATACTATTTTGTAAGTAACACCAACCACATATAGGTTAAAGTTTTTGAAAGTGTACATGAATATATTTTGTATGTTACTTTTATAATAACATATCAATTTCAGATATCAAAGTTATTATTTGTTGCATTTATTAGAACCAAACAAGTGATTACAACAACAAATAACAGTAGCATAAATCAACCTACACTAGGGGAAAAAAAAGGAAGGGCTGCACTAGAAGGGCTGTGTTTTTTTTAAAACGCAGCCCTTCTTGTATGAAGGGCTGCAGTCTTCAAGGAAACCGCAACCCTTTTAGTAGTGAAGGGTTGCGGTTAACAAGAAAACGCAGCCCTTCGTACTGTATGAAGGGTTGCGGTTTTTAGGCTAATCGCAGCCCTTCACTTTCAATTTTTTTTTTTTTGATTCAATTAATTTTGTGTGCATACAATACAGTACCCCCATTTCAATTTTCCTCCCTTAGACAAAATTCACGAGCAAACTTCTCCTTACGCGAAACCCTACCTCCGCCACCACATTGTCCCACCACCAGTGCGCCACCACCACGCATTTCACGCACCACCAGCACGCACCGCCACGATGACACACCAACTCAGCCAAAGAACGACCAGCGCACCACGCATTGGTTCATTCTCTCCTCCACTGCATTGACGCCACCACCAGTGCTCCACCACCACGCAGCTGCACCACCTTGCTCACCACCTTGCGCTCCTTCTTCTTCTCTTCTCTCCTCCACTACTGCATTGTTTGTGGAGCATCCCTTATCTCACTCTCTTTCAATAATTCCCCTCTCACTCTATCTCCTCTTTTACATTTCTCTAATTTTTGTTTAATTTCATTGGATTTTGAAATCAACTTCTATTTTTTGTTGTAAAATGTGCTTGTATTAGCTGAAAACAGTGATTGTAGGGGGTGGGTGAGGGTTGGGGGATGGTGGGTGGGGGGTGGGGGTGTTCGGCGGAGTGGTGGGGGGGGAGGGCTGGCAGGGGGTGGGGAGGGGGTGGGGAGGGTTGTAGATGCTAGGCGGGGGGGTGAGAGAGGGCTAGCGGGGGGTGGGGGGAGTTGGGGAGGCTGTACAGGGGGGGGGGGGGAGGGGGCGGGGTCGGGGGAGGCGGGGATCTTGGGGCGGGGGTGGGGAGAGGGCTGGGGATCTTTGGGCGAGGGTGGGGGGAGGGCTGAGGTATAATGTAACTATTGTGTAGATTTTTAGGCTTCCATCTATTGTTGGTTGAATTTCGGGAACGAAAATGTCATTTTACGCCTACATGGCAATGAGGGAGTGCAGTGGGGGGGCAGTAGTGGTTGTGGTGGTAGGGATGTTGCAAATGTGGAGAGTCAGGTCACATGGCAATCGAAAGCCCATCTGGTGCACTCCACATTTATAACAGTTCCAAGTTCGCCGCTACCAGCTGATGGGCATTCCATTGCCATGTGACCTGATTCTCGGGTCATTTTAGGCCTATATTCGCCTTTCGTTTCCAATTCGTACCTATCGAGTCATTTAACCCCAAATTCTTTTTGCATATGATTATATGAGGTATAATGTAACTATTGTGTAGATTTTTAGGCTTGCATCTGTTGTTGGTTGAATTTCGGGAATGAATAGGTCATTTTACGCCTACATGGCAATGAGGGAGTGCAGTGGGGGCAGTAGTGGCGGTGGTGGTGGGGCTGTTGCAAATGTGGAGAGTCAGGTCACATGGCAATCGAATGCCCATCTGGTGCTCTCTACTTATTATCGAGCCAGAGGTGGTGCGAGGCCTTAGTATTCCATGCTTTTGGTTACATGAGTGCGCTAGCGATTTACCCGATGACAGTACAATAGAGGTTACTTTGGGGGCGCAACAATTCCACTACTTTGAGGAGTCATCGACATTCATTTCTAAGCTCGATATTAAAGAATTCTTATGTGCGATAGAGTTGAATGTTTCCATGATACAAACTTTCATGAGGTAATACATAAGTATATAAATTAAATATACATATACAAATGCCTTAAGTAGTAGTTTTCAATTCAACTTCCATAATAAGTAAGTTTACTTTTAATCAATATGATTTCTCAGGTTATTATACAATGAATTGATTGCAACATCAAGTGAGTCAATGTTTGGTTGTTATGTCCAAACATAATACGAGATGGCAATTGCTTAAAAAACAAAGCCGAAGTGAAAGAGTATCTCGATATGAGTTTGAAAGCATCATCTCGTTTAGGATATCATCAGATCATCCTTGTCCCGTATATTGAACAGTATGCTTGTTAAACCCGCTTTACTTTTATTTCGATAATTAAATTCACCTCGTAATTGTTCTATGAATAATAATAACTACATTTTCTTGTTGTAGGGCTCATTGGACACTGCTTGTGATATGTTTGTCACGTAACGAAGTCTACCACTTTGATTCTTTGCGTCGACAACCACCACGGTCCTTACTAATCAAATCATTGTTAAATAGGTAGCCTAATCGAAACTAAATATATGCACACTTATTAATAATTACACATGCATTATTCATCATCTTTATATATATATATATATATATAAACAGTTAGTACATCTAATCTTATAATAATGTATTGTTGTAGTGTGATGAAGCATATTAGTGCAACAGGACTTCGAGCACCAAAAGCTCCTGCTTGGATATCAGTCGAGGTAACATGACTAATTTGTTTGTCCTTATATAGAAACACTTTTCGCCACCTACTACACATCTAACATGAATGTCATTGGATGCATCCTTTGGTGAACATTTAGTGTCCGCAACAAGATGATGGACTTGCATGCGGCTATTACGTGCTGAGGTACATGTTCGATATTGTCAACCATTGCACTAACGTCGATGATCTTCAAAAGGTATGTAACTTATTAGTATATGTTAGTTTAGATTAGATCGATTGGTAATAGGTATCAATTGGTTTAGAAACCAAAGTAGCACATGCATATTTGAAAAAATGACCCCATTCTACTCTAAAACATGGTACTTTGATGCATTTCATATAAATATGAGGTATAATAACTAGTGTGTACATTTTTAGGCTTGCATTTGTTGTTGGTTGAATTTAGGGAACGAGAAGGTAATTTTACGCCTACTTTCGCCTTTTCGTGTCCAATTCGTACCTATCGAGTCATTTATCCCCAAAATCTTTTTCAACATGATAATATGAGATATAATGTAACTATTGTGTAGATTTTTAGGCTTGCATTTGTTGTTGGTTGAATTTCGGGAACGTAAATGTCATTTTAGACCTATTTTAGCCTTTTCGCTTCCAATTCGTACTTATCGAGTCATTTAACCCCAAATTCTTTTTGAACATGATAATATGAGGTATAAGGTAACTATTGTGTAGATTTTTAGGCTTGCATTTGTTGTTGGTCGAATTTCGGGAACGTAAATGTGATTTTAGGCCTATTTTCGTCTTTTCGCATCCAATTCCTATTTCTCGAGTCATTTAACTCCAATTTATTTTTGAACATGATAATATAGGTATAATATAACTATTGTGTAGAGTTTTACGCTTGCATTTGTTTTTGATTGAATTTCGGGAAGGTATATGTCAATTTTTTTACTATTAACTACGGTAAATGATTGAATTCTTATATTATGTGTTTATTCCTTGGTTGTTTTGCAAGGTTTATATGAATAACACAACAAGTTTGAGGGCCTACACCATAGAGGAATTAAATGAAGTTCGGGATAAATTGGCGACCTACCTTTGTGATGATTGCTTATGATACATTTTTGTGGATTTCGCGATATAATTAGATAGTTGGTATATATCAATTCTATGTACACTTTTTACATTATTAAATATATATATATTTAAAGTTAATTAATATGTTGAAAAACTTGTGATATATTGCAATTCGATCGGTTTTTTTGTGTCGAAGGCGGGTGTTGGGCGGGGGGGGGCGCCACGGTGGGGTGCAAGGTTGGGGTGCTAGGTTGGGCTAGGGGGTGGTGGGGGTGCTGGGTGGTCGGGCAGGGGGGTTGGGAATGGCAGAGGGTGGGTCAAGGTGCGGGAGATGTAGGGGGTGGACTCAGGGGGGGGTGCGGGGCCTGGTCAGGGTGGGGGTGCAGGGGTGTAGGCGGGGGTGCGGGGTGTAGGCGGGGGGTGCGGGGGAGTGCAGGGTCAGGGGGGTGTGGGTGGGGGTGTAGGGGGTGGGGTGGGGTGGGGGTGCAGGGTGCGGCAAGGGGCGGGGGTGGAGTTGCTGAACTTTTTTTTAAAAAAAAAAATCCGAATACGAAGGGCTGCGGTTTAGGCCAAAAACGCAGCCCTTCCACGTTGTGAAGGGCTGCTACGGAAAAGGCTGCTAGCAAAAAACGCAGCCCTAAGGGTTGTTTTGACCGCAACCCTTCTGTTTTTTTCCACTAGTGCTAAATTAACATAAAGCAAATATAGCAACAAAAAAAAAAAGATAAAGGTCACAACCATTAAAACAGAGGTCACAACCATTAAAAAAGAGGTCACAAACATATGAGTGACAAAAAAAAGGAAATTAGATTAGAAATGCAACAACATTTGTTGCATATTGAATTAGATTTCCTAATCTTGTCACTCATATTTATGAACAAATTACCACAAGTCATCATCGGCAACTAACAATGGCATAAATCAACATAAGTCAAGTGAAATCAACAAATAACAACAACAAATAACAACAACAAATAACAGCAAGGGCATCAACAAATAACAGTAGCATAAATCAACATAAGTCAAGTGAAATCAACATAAGTCAACTAAAATCAACACAAGTCAAGTGAAATCAACAGAAGTCAAGTTAAATTGACATAAGTCAAGTGAAATCAACAAATAATAGTAGCATAAATCAACATAAGTCAAGTGAAATCAACAAATAACAGTAGCATAATTCAACATAAGTCAAGTGAAATCAACATAAGTCAAGTGAAATCAACATAAGTGAAGTTAAATCAACATAAATCAAGTGAAATCAATAAATAACAGTAGGATAATTCAACATAAGTCAAGTGAAATCAACATAAGTCAAGTTAAATCAAAGTCAAGTGAAATCAACATAAGTCAAGTTAAATCAACATAAATCAAGTGATTACAACAACTAATAACAGCAAGGCAGCAACACACAGAGGTGACAAGCATTAAAACACAGGTCAGAAGCATTAAAGCAACTTACAACACAAAAATATGAGTGGCAAAAAGAGAAAATCACATTGAATAGGCAACAACCAATGTTACAAATAAAATAAGATTTCTAATTTTGTCACTCATACTTAAGCATTATGACAAGTTCAATCATACTAAATCAGAGGTCACAAGCATTAAAACAAGGCCGATCCTCTCAAGGAGTCCCCACTCATCCATCATGCTTATCACATGCATTCAAACAAGTTTAAATAAAGACAAGGAGATCACAAATAACTTGTGGCAATAAGAGGTCAAAGGGTCAAGTTACATCTGTCCAATATAAGAATCAGGAGACCTCATTCATCATTGAGGATTAGATTAACCCTCTCATGTACAAATTATTCACTTCATAAACTTTGGACAGGCAAAACTCAACAACAAATGACACTCACATGCCTCATCAATTTATCATACTCTATCCTAGTCAATGTGAACTGAATATATGCATAATGAAGTATAGTTATTGGATGTAAAATCCCTTATCATCATTGAGGTCTACACCAATACACACACACACACAACAAACAACAAAAAGATAGAAAACAGAGGCATGAATCAACAAATCGGGCCCAGGCCAATTATATCTCCCTCCAAAACCCTAATGACCTATCCCCCTCAAGAATGCAAAGAATGGAGGCAAAAGAAAATCATGTGAAATCAAATAAAGTCAACTAAAATCAACAAAAACCAATACAATCATGTGAAATCAAACAAAGTCGACTAAAATCATGTGAAATCAAACAAAGTAAACTAAAATAATGTGAAATACAACCAAGTAAATTAAAATCATGTGAAATAAAAAAAGTAAACTAAAATAATGTGAAATCAAACAAAGTCAACTAAAATCATGTGAAATCAAACAAAGTCAACTACAAATCAGTCAAAATCAAGTGAAATAAACGAGGCAAACATGAATAAATTCAACTCAAATCAACTGAAATCAACTAAAGACAAGTGAAATCCTATATAATCAACTGCAATCAACTAAAATCAGTACCATAAATCAACCAAAATCAACCAAAATCAAAAAAAGTCATATGAACAGTAGCATAATTCAACTTACAACAAAACTGAAAACAAGGTAAGCAACTCTAATCAACCTAAAACAACTAAAATCAAGTGAAAACAACTAAAATCAGCAAGGTAAACCACTGGAATCAACTCAAAATAACCTAAAACAACTAAGATCAAGTGAAAACAAGTAAAATCAACAAGGTAAGCAACTCAAATCAACTCAAATCACTTTTTAAACAAAATCAACTTAAATCAAGTGAAAACAACTTAAATAAGTAGGGTAAACCATCGAATTAAACTCAAATCAACCAAAAGCAACTAAAATCAAGTCAAAACAAGTAAAATCAGCAAGGTAATCAACTCAAATCAACTTAAATCAACCTAAAACAACTAAAATCAAGTGAAAACAAGTACAATCAGCAAGGTAATCAACTCAAATCAACTGAAATCAACCAAGATCAACTAAAATAAAGTGTAATCAACCAAAAGCAACTCAAATCAACTGTACAGTACCATAAATCAACCTAATTCAACTTTAATCAGTAACTTAATGGGGGCGAACATGAATAAAAAGAACTAAAATCAACCTAAATCAAGTATAATCAACAAAATTCAACATAAATCAAGTGAAATCAACAAAAATCAACAAAAATCAACAAAAATCATCTAATATCAACTAGAATCAACTAAAATCTAGTGAAATCAACATAAATCAAGTGAAATCCACTGAAATCAACTAAAATCAGTCCAAATCAACATAAATCAAGCAAAATCAACTTAAGTCAACTTAAATCAACTTAAATCATAACCGTAAACATGAATAAAATGAACTTAAAGCATAACCCTAGACATGCAACCTAAAACGCAAACAAAAATCATGCTTCCAAACGCAAACCCACAGGTAGTTCATTCAAAAAGAACCAAAGGATTAAGTTTAGGAGTGGACCGATCTTCCGCAATAATATTTAGGGGACGTTGAAAAATCATTTCTTGATGGCTTTTAAACCAGATGAGGTAAGATCGCCATGAATCGAAGCCTTCAGGGGGGATATTCAATTTTTTACCTTTTTGTTGCTTTTTTGGACCAGAAAACACCATATCTGGTGGTCTTTTTTTGAAGGAGCACCGCAAGACCAACAAAAATTCCCAACAACTCCTTTTTTGCAACCCTCGCTTTTTTTTTGCTTCACAATCAAACTCATCAAGCAAGTCAAAGAGACGTTTCTTCGAATTGGGGGTTAATTCATCCATTGAAAAACAAGAAGAACATGGGACTCAAATTTAAACAAACTAAAAAAACTAAAAAATTGGTTTCAGAATAATCGTAAGAATGCAAGGATAATTAAACTCAAGTTTTTTTTTGAGAGATTTGAAGTAAAAAACCCTAGATCAAAAGATTTGAGGAAGAACAGGAGAGAGAAAAGTGAAAGTCAAAGAGTAGAAGAGGCGTTAGAGGGAGGGAAAGAAATCTGATGGGGATGGGTCATTAGGGTTTTGGAGGGAGATATAATACGAGTTAGGTGGGGGGGTTGGGGGAGTAAGGCCCCGTTCTTTTGGACTTATTTTCAAAAAAAATAAGTAAAAAATAAGTTCGGTTCAAAGAAAATAAGTTAAGTTCGGCAAAAATAAGTAAAAATAAGTTCAAATTTCAAAGAAAATAAGTAAAAATAAGTTCGGTTCAGCAAAAATAAGTTCGGTTCGGCCAAAATAAGTTCGGTTCAAAGAAAATAAGTTCGGTTCAGCCAAAATAAGTTCGGTTCAAAGAAAATAAGTTCGGTTCGGCCAAAATAAGTTCGATCCAAAGAAAAATAAGTTTAGTCTTGTCGAATGTTGTAATTATTATTTTTGTTTTCAATATTACTATTACTATTGTTATTATTATTATTAATATTATAATTAAAATAACGATGAATTTGTATTTTGTAATTTTTTATTTTTTATTTTTTTATTTTTTATTTTTTACTTAGTATTTTTTATTTATTAATTATAATTATTATTTATTATTTATTATTATTATTATTATTCTGATTATTTATTATTTATTATTTATTATTTATTTATTATTATTATTATTATTATTATTATTATTATTGTAATTATTTAGTATTATTATATTTATTATTTATTATTTATTATTATTATTATTATTTTATTATTTTATTATTTATTATTTATCATTTATTATTATTTATTATTATTATTATTATTATTATTATTATTATTTTATTATTTATTATTTATTATTATTTATTTATTAATTATTATTATTAATTTATTATGTATATTTATTATTATTTATTATTTAATTATTTAATTATTTAATTATTTATTATTTATTATTTATTATTATTATTTATTATTTATTATTATTATTTTTTTATTATTATTTTTTATTTTTTATTTTTATTAATTTTATTATTATTATTATTATTATTATTATTATTATTAATATTATTTTTTATGATTTATTAATTATTATTTATTATTATTAATATTATTTATTATTGTTTATTATTTATTATTTATTATTATTTTTTATTATCTATTATTATTATTACTTAGTATTTATTACTATTATTTATTATTTATTATTATTATTTATTATTATTTATTATTATTAATATTATTTATTATTATCTTTTATTTATTATTATTAATATTATTTATTATTATCTTTTATTTATTATTTTTTATATTATTTATTATTATTATTATTATTATTATTATTTATTATTTGTTATTTATTATTATTATTATTATTTATTATTATTTTTATTATTATTTATTATTTATTATTTATTATTATAAAATAATAAAATAATAATAATAAGTATTGATAATATTATGTTAATATTTATTGATTATTATAAAAATAAGTATCGATAATATTATGTTAATACAGTTTAGTTCAGCAAAAATAAGTTCAGTTCAGCCAAAATAAGTTCAGTTCAGCAAAAATAAGTTCAGTTCAGCTAAAATAAAATAAGTTCAGTTCAGTTCAGCCAAAATAAGTTTAAAAGAACAGGGCCTAAATAGGGTAAGGTTGGGGTTGGGTTTATTAGTTGGGCCTAATTATGGAGTGGGATGGGTCTTTTTTACCATTTGTGGAATATTTGGTAAATACTAAAAAGAAACACTCCTAAATTGTAAAATGTAGCAATAAAAAAAAAAAATAGAGGGAATAATGTAACAAAATTGGTTTATTAATAGTGCCAAAAAAGCAGATGATGCAATAAAAAAACGGAGAACGTATCTTTTTGAACGCGCCGTATTATTAGTTCACTCCAACACTCCGAAAGTATACCAGATCACACCGCTCAATCGCTCAATCGCTCATAAACCCCACGTCTACAAGAGTGATCCCTAACACTTGTGAGAGTTGTGTGACTTGTACCTTAGGACTGCGTGAGTGACTTCCTCCACCCCACCAAACACCGCACGCTGACATGTCTTCGCTCTGCCGCACCTAATGTCGGCTGTCTTCGCGCCGCCTCGCCAAACTTCTACCAATTAGGGTTCCACTGCACTGCTTCACCGCCACCGCTCGCACCAAACACCGACGCTGCACTGCTGCCATCAATTGCCTGGTATGTTTTTAATCTTATTTTACATTATTTTGCTCAGCTAACCCTCAATTTTCATTGCCTTTAATTCCTTGCTGTTTCTTGATTCTTTAATTTCGTTGGAATCGAATCAATAAAGCTATGTTAATACAAACACTGCCAAATTGATGAATTTGTAGATTGATTATTTGATAAACATATTTGTGTTTACCTGTTGAGATGGCTTTTGAGATATTTGTCTCTAATTTGTGTTGAATTAGCTGCTATGTTCTACTATAATTTGATACGATTAGTTGGATTTTCCATCTCAAACATTTTTACTTTTTTTTTGTTTTTTTAATTATATTAATTGATCTCTTTGAAGATAATTTTTTGCTTCAAAAATCAGAAGTAAGAGCTTGAACAATGCAGCATTCTACTTAATGGTGAATAGTATCAGAATTTGAGGGGAAAAAATGATTGTGTAGAACCAGAGAGCTAAATACAGAGCGGAGTTCAAGTAGGAAAATAAAAGGAAAACCAATTGATTATGTATTATTAAGTGTCTCAATATCAACTGTTGCATATGATTATGATTTCTAAGGTAGCTAATAGAACTTAAAAGCTAAAGTCCCTTCGAAAGTTAGATTACTAAACCGGAATCATGAACATATTCAAATTTTGATGCAAGTCAATTAACAGCAGAAATACAATTGCATATACGAATTAAGTTAAGATCCCTAACAATAAGTGACTAAAGGCTAAAACTGTTATTTATTTGCACCAGGGAAAAAAATAGAACTAATAATGATATGAAAGTAAAGTATGAGCTTACTGTCGTGGAAGACTAGGCTAAGGCTGACCAACATGAACATATAGTGAACCATGTACCAAGAACATAGTAAAAAACATTCAAACAAGTTTATGCAAGAAATAGACAATCATGCAAGATACAACATCTAGTGAACCATCGGGTGCACAAGGTATTGTTGGTGGAATAACAAGACTACTTGGAGTGAATATAATTAGTAAAAATGAAAAAAGAGAGACTATAATTAGTTATAAAATCATTATTAGGCAGTGTAGTGAATCATTTGAATAGACAATCATAAAAGTTGGTTACAATTTATTCAGTTAAGAAACTCTAAATATTATGTTTATTTTTGTAGTGGAGAATACGCTATGTTCGATCAAATTAGTTATGAATCAAACTGATGAACTATGTCGAATTATTACACTTTAGGTGTTTGGAACTCTAATTTATGTTTGTTCTTTTTACCTCCAATCTTGTGTAAGGGGCCTTTTAGGTTCTATTGTTTGTGTAAAGCTTGTAAGATTGCAACTCTTATGTGTTTTTAGACCCTTAATGTGACAAGTTTTACATTTTTACATTAATAAAATAACTTGGTCAACTTATATGTAAAATAGATGCACCATGCTTGATAAGGACCCAATGCCTATAAATATATCTTTATAAATATTGTCGAAAGAATTATGTGTTTTATTTTCTTTTTTACTTGCTTGTGTGTAGAAATGGATCGAAGTTGGACAACAACAAAATTGGGGGACCCAAAATATGATCTAGGAGTTTTGGAATTCATTAAATTTGCCTTGGAGAATAATACTGACGGCCCTTTTGGTTAGTGGTAATAAATAGTGGTAATGGTAATGAAATTTAGTGTATAAAGAAGTTCTGTTGTCAATGACCAAGGGAATGAAACTTTACTACAAAATATAGGTTTCCCTTTATAAATTTCCATTACCACCCAATGTCACATTCACTACAAAAAAATGCTCGTATAGCGACGGAGTTTTAGAAACGGATTTGTATCCGTTTCTAATTTAGAGACGGAAAATTAATAATCCGTTTCTAAAAAAATATAGGGACGGATTTTAAAATCCGTGCCTAAATTAGAGACGGATTTTAAAATCCGTCCCTAAGTTAGAGACGGATTTTAACATCCGTCCCTAAGTTAGAGACGGAATTATAAAATCCGTTTCTGGTGTGTTTTACCAATTTTTCCAGACTTTTGTCAAAAAGTTAGATCTAATTTAGAGACGGATTTTGAAATTCCGTCTCTAAATTAGAGACGGATTTTTGAATTCCGTCTCTAAATTAGAGACGGATCTTCAAATTCCGTCTCTAAATTAGAGACGGATTTTCAAATTCCGTCTCTAATTTAGGGACGGATTTTCAAAATCCGTCTCTAATTTAGGGACGGAGTTTCAAATTCCGTCCCTAAATTAGTCAAGTAGATATGTTTTATAATGCACTTTCAAATCCGTCTCTAAATTAGAGACGGAAATTCAAATCCGTCTCTAAATTAGAGACAGAAATTCAAATTTGTCTCTAAATTAGAGACGGATTTTTAAGATCCGTTTCTAATATTTCTTTCAATTATTATCAATTCCACACGTAAAAGTAAACAAGTAGTACTTGGTGTAGTTGGTATGAGTTTCTCCTTGTGACTTAGAGGTTTCAGGTTCGATTCCTACCAACTGCGGTTCTTGAGAATGGGGATTCCCTTTACCAATTTCCACTGCTTCCAAGAGCCTTGCCTACAAAGCCAGACCGGGTTGACCAAAGCGTGGTTCCGAATCGAGTGAGATTGTGAACCGGGTTGAACCGAACAACTAACAATAGGTGATTTTAAAAAAACCATTCCTAAACTTAGAGACGGATTTTTGAAATCCGTCTCTAAAATTAGAGACGGATTTCAAAAATCCGTATCTAAAATTAGAGACGGATTTTTTAAATCCGTCTCTAATTTTTTGCTACGGGTTTAGAAACGGATATTATTTCGTCGCTAAATTAGAGACGGATATTTGGGATTCCGTCTCTAAGTTCGTTTAGCGACGAGGACTTTAGTAACGGACATGATCCGTCTCTAAATCCGTCTCTGAGTACATATAGCGACGGATTTTGATGATTTAGAGACGGATTATGTCCGTCGCTATAGAGTGATTTTTTTGTAGTGATTCCCAAGTGGTAATGGATAGTAATGAGATTTTAGGAAGAAAATGGATGTCTTGGGATGAAGTAGTATTACCATAGCTAATGACATTGGATTTCTGGTACAAATTTAGATTACAATGCATTACCATTCCCACATATATGGCCTATTACCAAACGGGCCGTGAAGGTTGTGATAAGTTGCCTTGTCCTTGTTATAAGTGTCATAATTTTATGTATCACAAAGTTGATATAATACTCAGTCATCTAAGTAAATGGGAGTTCGATAGAACATATACTTGCTGGCATCGTCATGGTGAAAAAAGGGAAGGAACTTCAAGCAGTGGTCATCAAGGCCATAGTATGCGTTGTTTTGAAAGAAACATTTGAAGAATAAAGAACATCAGAGTTGGATCTCATTCTGAAAAGAACATTAGACTTGTGTTTGTAAACTTCAAGCGCCTAGGTAGATGGAGCCTTCCTAGAAGCGTTCATCACCTTTGAAAATAAATGTTTGGCTTGCTTGGAGTTGTGATAATTGTTGTACTTGGTAAGATAATTTAATAAAAGTTGCTTACATTCTTACCCAAAAAAAAAACCATTAGAGTTGGGTCTCATTTTCAAAATTAAGAAATCTTCTTTAGATTTGAGTTAATGTTCATTTTATTAAACTGGATTTTCACTTGCATGCTAGTCTTATATCCACTTGTGTGTAGTTTGTTCTTATTTGATCGTTTTTTGACTCATGAGCACGGTGCTCACTATACTAGCATGTGAACAATCGACTATTCACTCGTGACCTTTTTTTACCTATTTAGGCAAGGTTCTCCTCACCTCATTTACACTTATTTCAGAAAGATAAATTCACACAAATTGAAATTACGCAAACATTGTTGTGGATAAGTTAACTTTGATTTTATATAAGCTTATATAAATATCTCTATTATTAAACTGTTGAAAACTAGTGTTGAAGTTTCAAATAAGGATAAGGTGTAGAAGAAATTTGGTAATCATTGGTCTTAGCTAAACGGATAACTATGGTTATACTCTAAAAGGGAGAATTTAGCTTGGTTGGAAAACTCTTAGGTTAGACTTGATCTTCTTCGTACAAATGAGCAACAGAGTAAGCTATCCATTGTTTACTTGTTGATAGAGCTTCTCAACAACAATGCCACTTTAGTGCTATTTATGACCTTCTAATAAAATGCTTTTAGTGTGTCGTTAAGGCATCAAAAATTCTTTTTCAAACTATATTTGTACTACTAAACAAGTAATTACTAAGAATGTAGTAAGACAATTAAAGAATTGATCCAGGAAGAAATTAGAATTAATTAAAATCTAAACAATTCCAATTACCTACTTGAGGAGGTATTTGGGGTTTTGAAAATCGGTTGGAATAAACTACTCCATCCGTTCCAAAATATAGTACTTGTATTCCATTTTTGAGTGCTTAAAAATATAGTGCCTATTTGAAATCTTTCTATTTTAATTTTTTTACTTTGCTATAATCTTATTGGTTGGTTTATTTATTGAAGTTTATTTATTTATTTTTTTAAAAAAAGAGAAATTTCATTAATTGAAGGCCAAACGACATCTATAATAAGTATTAAAAAAAACATGATATAATCAAACAAGATCAAATCAAATTCGTCTTCGAAGAAACAACAATGAACCAGATCGAACAATACAGCGCATCCTCCTTGTATTTGCTGAATCACGCAGCTATTGATGGGGAAGTCTATCTTTCTGACATAGTTTGGGGAAGAAAATTCTTGATTTAACCATGTTGACCGCATTCGAATTTCCAATACTTCGATGTTGATGGTCTTGAACTTCAACCAATAGGAACAATTTCTCATACCAATTTTCAAACTTCCACGTGAGAAGAGAATAAAACCAAACTCCAAACTCCCATGAAAGGAGAGAAAGAACCCAAAAATTGGGTAGAAAACTCTCAAAAAGAGAGAGAATGGAAGATTATTAATAAAACAATGAAAACTAGAAGAAAAAATAAACATTGAGCACAATTTACCACAAGTTTCAATAAATGGTGTTTGGTATTTTTTTTTTAAAAGAAAAGGGAATGAAAAAACTATTGACTACCCAATACAACTAAAGCATTAACTAGAAATTATAATATGTTCCACTTCTTCATTTCCCGTGAAAAATGAGAAACAAATACTATATTAAGGGACGGAGGGAGCATGATATTAAACTAAGAATTTAACAAACAAATCAAAGAAATAAGAGATGTGGAGTTAATAATGAAAACACTATCGTCAAGGTTACTAGTATAAAACGAATGACAAAACAGTTATCAATGCAATGTGGAATAGAATAGATGATCATCAAGGATTAGTTTTCTTCAAAACTCATCAAGTCTCTTTCGAATAGTCCTTGAGATTACATACTCAATTAACCAATTAAATGCTCTCTCGAATGGTATTTGATTAGTTGATTAAGAGATCAAAAGTAAACGCAAAAAAAAAAAAAAAAACCCTAAATAGGGTCCTTTTAATTTATACCCGATATATTGGTTTAGAAATTAAGGGCATGTTCGGCACAAGCTTTTTAAGTATGTTTTCGTGTCTTGACTCCGTTAAAACACTAATTAAAAAAAATAGTTGTGTTTGGTAAGGTAGTGGTATAAGTAGCTTTTAGTGGTATAAGAAGTGTTTAAGTAGTGTTTGTCGAAAGTTACAATTTGTAGCTTTTGGGGTAGCGTTTAGTGGTGTATAAGTTATATATATATTAAAGTTTTATTTGAGTTTTTAACTAGTTATTTGTAAACAGCTACTTTGACAGCTTCTTTTATCGAACATCCATATCTTATACCGCTACTTGGACAGTTAACAACTAACAACTACACACCAACCACTAACAGCTACCAGCACAGGTAATAGCTACTCTCACAGCTAAAAGCTGCTACCACAGTTACTGTTGCCAAACACGCCCTAAGTTGATTTATGGGGATGAGAATTGGTTTTAGAATTTGATTAAAAATAGTTGTAACCAGAATGCCAAAGTGCAAATGTAATCAATATCTACCCTTAGGTCTCAAAATATCAAGATTAATGCATAATTATCTTTAATAATCCACAGTCATTAACAACTAAAGAAAAGCCCTAAAGTTCATACTTTCACCCAAACCCTTACGCCAGCAAGCAGTCAATCAGTGTTCGACAGGTTTGACCGTCATCGTCCACCTCATAATGACAGGACTGCCGACCCAGTTGCTTTAGAGAACTGGCTAAGGGAGATCGAGAAGTTGTTCGATGCAACAACATGTCCGGAGACCGAAAAGGTGCCTATAGGTACCTATTACCTTAAGCAAGAGGCGGATAATTGGTGGAGTACTGCTAAAGCTGCAACGCAAGCCTTGCGTAGGTTTAGGCGGGAACTCTTCAAGGAGAAACTCAAGGAGAGGTTCTATCCAAATGAACTTAAATGGCAAAAGCAGGAGGAATTTCTGGGGTTATCTCAAGGTTCGATGTCGGTGCAGGAATATACCGACAAGTTCACACAACTATCTAGATTTGCCCCACATATAGTGCCCGATGAAGCTGAACGTCTCATACGTCATGTGAAAAAGATGAACCCACGTTTGAAGACCATTATTTTGGGATCTTCTGTATGCACATTTCATGAGGCTTATGAGAAAGCCTTGAGTATTTATGGTTCAATCAAAGAGGAAGAAGAAGCTGCAAAGGCCCAAGCTGCAAAAAGGCCTACTGTATTCACATTCCAGAATGCTACTAAGAAACTGAAGTTTGAAATCAAGACTTCTGGTAACAAGGATGGATACTATCAAGGATCATACCCCTCTCGTCAGGCTCGACCTTCTCTTTGACCGAGGTGCAACAAGCCCTGGCACCCGGGTAAGACATGTGAGGGAAACCCAATCGTCTGTTTTCATTGTAAGGAACCTGGGCACAAATCTTTTCAGTGTCCTAAAAAGGCTGACAACAATGTTGCTGGAAAAGTCGTAGCATCGCCTGCTCAAATTCCGAACCGTATCTACGTTATGACGCGCATGGAAAGCAGAGACTCATCCCGATGTCATAACTGGTACTTTCCTCGTAAACTCTATTCTTGCTTATGTTCTATTTGATTCTGGTGCAACTGTTTCTTTTGTATATGCCGATTTTGTAAAGAGAGCAAACTTGACTTACGATGTCCCCGTGAGGTGCCAAATATCTCTTCCCACTGGAGAAATATATCCTTGCAATCTTGAGTATAAGGATGTCTCTATATCCATTATGGGATCCAAGCTTCATGCAGACTTGAAGCAATTTGACCTTAAAGAATTTGTCGTAATTTTGGGAATAGATTGGTTAAGTATATACCGAGCAAGCATTCATTGTCGAGATCAAAAGGTGACGCTTAAGGGCCCGAATGGAAACCGAATCTCATATAGTGGAATTAATGTGAAAACAGGTATCAAATGGGTATCTGCTCTAAAGTTTAAGAAAATGTGTCATAGGGTTGAACAAGTGTTCCTATGCATGGTAAAAGACCTCTCTCTTGAGGAATAACTTGAGAACATCCCAATTTTCCGTGAGTATCCGGACATCTTTCCCGAAGAATTACCTAGTATACCCCTTGAGAGAGATGCTGAGTTCGACATTGATCTAATATCGGGTTCTGCTCCTTTATCCAAGGCACCATATAGAATGGCACCAGCTGAGCTGCAAGAGCTGAAGAAGCAGCTACAAGAGTTGATTGATAAGGGTTTTATAAGGCCGAATGTCTCGCCATGGGGTGCTCCCGTCCTGTTCGTTAAAAAGAAAGATGGGAGTATGCTCCTGTGTATAGATTATAAGGAGCTTAATAAAGTGACTGTCAAGAACAAATATCCGCTACTTCGGATAGAAGATTTGTTCGATCAACTAAAGGGTGCTGGAGTCTTTTCAAAGATTGACTTGAGATCAGGTTACCATCAAATTCCAGTAAGGATAGAAGACATCCCCAAAACTGCGTTCCGTACTAGATATGGGCATTATGAATTTAAAGTTATGCGATTTGGTTTAACAAATGCCCCTGCCGTGTTTATGGAACAAATGATTCGTTCATTTCATGAACTCTTGGATACATGCGTAGTTGTCTTCATAGATGACATTTTGGTGTACTCGAGGGACGAGAAAGAACATGAGAAACATCTTAGGATGGTATTGGATGTATTGAGGAAGCAAAAGTGGTATGCAAAGTTGTCCAAGTGTGAGTTTTGGTTCAAGGAGGTATCATTTTTGGGCCATGTAATCACGAAGGAATGGGTAAAAGTGGATCCATCAAAGGTGAAGGCTGTGGTCGAATGGGAGACTCCGAAGAATGTGTCTGAAGTAGGGAGCTTTTTAGGTCTTGCTGATTATTATCGGCGCTTTGTTAAGGATTTTTGAAAGATTGTACGATCGTTGACCAAGCTACTACAGAAAGACTGTAAATATCAGTGGACAAAAGATTGTGAAGGAGCCTTTCAAGAGCTAAATAAGAGGCTTACTACCGCTCCAATTCTCACCTTACCTACAGAAGAGGTGGAATTCGAAGTGTATAGTGACGCATCAAAGAATGGTCGAGGTTGTGTGCTTATGCAGCAATGCAAAGTCATAAGGTTTTGAAGTACATCTTCACGCAGCGCGACCTGAACATGAGGCAAAGAAGGTGGTTGGAACTTATCAAGGACTACGACTTAAAGTTGGATTATCATGAGGGTAAGGCTAATGTGGTGGCTGATGCTCTGAGTCGTAAGGTCAAACACTCGCTTAATGCAGCCATGATCTTACCCAAGGACTTATGTGAAGAGTTCAGAAAATTGGAGATTGAGGTGGTCCTGCATGGAGAAGTCTTTGCATTGTTGGGAGCCATGAGTGTTGAGCCTGAGTTGTATCAAGAATTGAGGAGTCGACAAAGAAATGATCCAAAGTTAGAGAAAATCCGAGAAGCAAAGGAGCAAGGTCTCGCTGAAGGTTTTGAAGTTTGAAGTTCATGGGTCGATGGTGCGTTCCTAATTATGAAGACCTTAAGAGAAAGATTTTGGAAGAAGCTCATAACACCCCCTACTCTATGCATCCGGGTGGTGATGAACTTTATAAAGATCTTAAGGTGAACTTCTAGTGGCCGAACATGAAAAAGAAAATAGCCGAGTTTGTTGCAAGGTGTTTAACATGCCAGAAGGTGAAGATAGAACACCAGAGGCCAGGTGGTTTGCTGCAACGCTTATCTATTCCAGCCTGGAAATGGGATTCCATCTCCATGGATTTTGTGATGGGTCTTCCCAGGACTTCTGGAGGAAAGAATGTCGTGTGGGTAATAGTTGACCCTTAACCAAAGTGGCTCATTTTATCGCCATGAAGGATAGATGGTCAATGGAGGAATTGGCTGAAGTGTACTCTAGGGAGATAATTCGCCTTCATGGGGTTCCGAAAGATATAGTGTCAGATCGTGATGCTAGATTCCTTTCCCGCTTTTGGACAGAACTACAAGCTGCATTTGGGACGAAATTGAAGTTGAGTACTGCATTTCATGCTGCCACAGATGGGCAAACCGAGAGAACCATCCAGACTCTTGAGGATATGCTCCGAGCGTGTACTTTATAATTCCAGCAGTCTTGGGTGATATCTTTGAGCTCAGTGGAGTTTTCGTACAATAATAGCTATCATGCTAGTATCCAAATGGCTTCATATGAGGCTCTATATGGGAGGAAATGTCGTAGCCCTACTTGTTGGAGCGATATTAGTGACTCTTTGGTTTTAGGGCCAGATTTGATTCAGGATACCGTGGAGCAGGTTAAAGTCATCCACGCTAAAATAAAAGCTGCTCAAGATAGACAAAAATCATATGCTGACCTTCGTCGAAAAGCCATTGAATTCGAAGTTGGGGATAAGGTGCTATTGAAGGTGTCTCCGATGAAGGGTGTGATGCGGTTTGGCAAGAAGGGCAAGTTAAGCCCAAAATATATAGGTCCCTATGAGATCCTTGAAAGGATCGGGGAAGTAGCCTACCGATTGGCCTTACCGCCTAATATGTGAAAGGTTCATGACGTATTCCATGTGTCGCAATTGCGGAAGTATCGTAGTGATCCTTCCCATGTAATCCCCGTTGAGTCAATCATTGTTGATCAGGACTTGACTTATGAAGAGAGACCTATCCGTATTCTTGACCGTCAGAACCGAGTCTTGAGAAGAAAGGTGGTCCCGTTGGTGAAAGTGCTTTGGAGTAGGTCAAAACTTCGAAGAGGCCACTTGGGAGACTGAAGAATCGATGAAGCAAAAATATCCCGAGTTGTTTACCTCAGGTGCTTAGCCTTGCTTCTAAGTTTCGAGGACGAAACTTTCTTAAGGGGGAGTGATTGTAACACCTCAAAATTTCATTCTGAATTTTTCGCGTTTATTTCATAGTGTTTAATTAACTCCGTTAACGTTTCACTGTTTTAATCAATAAAATTTTCATCTTTACTTGAAAATTCATAAAAATTATATTTTTATTTCATAAACATGTTGGATTTATTATCCTAAGGTTTAAATAATTGTTGTGAAATTTATTTTTCAATATTCAGATTTTATTTGAATTTAAAATCGATTTTGGAGAAAAATTAGGAAATTGGTAAAAATAATTTTAATTAATTAGTTTATAAATTTTAAAACTCATTTCAAATTTATTAAAATCAATTTGGCATAGTGTTAACTCATTTTCGGATTTTCTAAGGCATTTATAAGCTTATCTGACTATTTGACTAACTTTAAGGTTTTAATCTTTAAAAATATTAAACTTGGTCCAAAAGTCTTGAAATTTTTATGGGAAGTAAATTCTGATATTGGAGGAAGCTTCCAAGAATTTTCACCCCTTTGCCAACCCAATTACTCCATCCTCCAACTACCTTGATATATTGACATTTTTTTTTTCTTATTTGCGTAAAGTTTTGGAGCAAATAATTTTTACCCAAGATCTTTTCATCCTAAAACTGAAGAGTAAGCTTCTCCCTTACTTTCTATGTCATTTTCGTACTCCATAAAAATTTTGAGTAATTTTTGAGCTTGAGAAAATTATTTATAGCATTTTCAAGTTGTTTTTAATTAGATTCCTAATTTCTTCTATTAATTTCTACTTCAAAGTCTAACACCTAATTCTTCCTTGAACATTTTTAGAAGGTGATACTTTTGATTTAGAGCTTGTGGAAGAGGAAGGGTCTTGGCTCGTGTTCTCTTATTATCTCCATTCTATTTTCCACTGAAATTAAGGTAACTAGCTTTAATCCTAGTTTAATTTTGACTAATAAGTTAATTATAGTTAATTAATATACATTATAGTAGATATAGTTATAATAATATTTGAGATGGATTATGTGAATTTACGTGAATTATATATGAATTTTCGAATTTATGTGAATTTAATTGTTAATTATGATTTTCGATTTACATATGTGTATATAAGTGTATAATATATATTTACTGATTTTATATGTATAAATCTTGATAAAATGATATATTTAGTATGTTTATGAACTCATACATGTTATTAACTTGTTGGTGTGATTTAATTTGAATTTTGGAAACTTATTTTGTTAATTGTGTAATTATATCCGATAGTATTTTAGTGTTTTAGAATATGTTTAAATTTCGAAATTTATTTTTATACTCACGGAAAATATTTAAGATATTTGATTTTATATTTAAATCCTCATTTTATGGTCGTGATTAACCTACTTAAATTATTGTATGAATTTGTCAAATTATTATTTTTTGATTAGTAAATTGTTTAATTCAAAAATCTATTAATTTAAAATTTATCTTTTTGAAACAAAATGAACTTGTTAAAATTTTATTAATATTAAGGTATTTTGTGACTAATATCACTAACATTAATTTTGATTATTATTAATTTATTTTAGTGATTTAAATTCGAAATTATTGTATAATGAAAACCTAATTACCGAAACTAGTTATGTATTTTCAGAATAATTACAACAACTTTTAACAAAATTTTGATTTGTTTATTACTGTTAGTTAATTTATTAAGTTTGTTTTACTAAAAAGAATTTAATCAAACTTGTTGTTTTCAGATTTAATTATTATTACGTGTAATTTAAGAATTAATAAATAAATTACAATGAGTTTAATTATGACTTTTGTATCCCTTTTACAAATGAATATTTCCAAACCAAATATTATTTAAGTTGATATTAAGTTGAATTGGGTGATTCCAACAACTTTTATGTTAATTTGACAATTTTTTGTATTTTGGATTAAATTATTGATTAAGTTGATATTAAGTTGGATTGGGTGATTCCATCAACTTTTATGTCAATTTGACAAGTTGTGTATTTTTGGTTTAAAATATTGTTTAAGTTGATATTAAGTTGAATTGGGTAATTCCAGCAACTTTTATGTTAATTTGACAAGTTTGTGTATTTTGGATTAAAATATTGTTTATGTTGATATTAAGTTGAATTAGGTTATTCCATCAACTTGTATGTCAATTTGACAAGTGTATGTATTTTTTTATTAAAATATTATTTGAGTTGATATTAAGTTGAATTTGGTGTTTCCATCAATTTTTATGTCGATTTGACAAGTTTTTGTGATGATTATAAACCTTTAATTTTTATACTAAATAAAATGATTTGAGATTGTTCTAAAAGAAAAAGATGTTAACAATCTCATGTTACTACTACTTTAATTATGTTATGATCTTAATTTTGAATTAGTTTTACCTTTGTAGTGATCGGTACAAAGTGCTGTTGAGATGATTTTTACTTTGTAATGTGTTGGGTACAAAGTGTTGTATTGAGATGAAGTTTACTTTGCACGGAGCTGGGTGCAAAGAGCTGTTTTGAGATGATGTTTACTATTGTACTGAGCTGGGTACATAGAGATATTTTTGAAATGATATTTTATTGAGTCATTACCTTTGTATTGAGCTGGGTACATTGGTTTGTTTTGTTGAGGAAGATAAATCCTATGGGGCTGAGTTGTGTCCCTTGGTATGAACTGTCACTCTGGTACTGAGCTGGGTACATAGAGTTAACTTACGTGCTGAGCTGCGTACGTAAGTCCGCTTTGATATTAGTCGTCGTCCAGTGTTAGGTTGTACTGAGTTGGGTACGACGCACTAAGCTGGGTGCGTTGAAACTAGCACTGGGAGTTATGGCCATTTCTTAGACATAGGATATCGTATGATGAGCTGGGTTTGCGTGTCATAATACTTCTATCATGTAGGAACCGTGGGTGGTTGTATGCTGAGCTGGGTGTACATCTATCCACTTGCGTTCAGTTCTCCCCTCGATGCTGATTGTTGTGATGTTGTATTTGAATGATTATTTGGGAGAGATATTTGGATTTGGAAATTGAGTCTATTTTGACATAAATGGTTATTTTGAGTATATTATTATTTTTTTACGAAGAATTATGATTATTGGCGATGTTGTGGATGTTTATGATACTTTGTGGTTACTATAATCGATGTTGATTACCGTAATTAGCTTATTTGATCTTGTTTAACCAGGGAGGACTACTAGTTGCTCCCCACTGACTGTGGACCCTTATATATATATTTTGCAGGTGAAGAAAGCTAATGATTCGATTGTTAACGGGCTTAAGTGAGAGATAGGAATTATGATATTTTGTTATCATGCTCTACTTTATGACATTCGGAATTTCGTCATTTTGATAACTTGGGTTGTAAGAGGTTTATAACCTTACTTTGGATGATATCTGGAGAATTAACATTTAGTTATGATAATTAGACAACCTTTTATTATGGCTAGAAAGTAATACTCCGATAGTAGGGGTGTTAACGAGCCGATCCGAGACCGAACATGGCCAGGCTCGGCTCGGCTCGAGATTGGGAGGGACCGAGCTCGGCTCGCGCTCGAAGCTCGTCGAGCTCGAAAATCCGGGCTTGGCTCGGCTCGAGCTCGACAAAAAATATGCGGCTCGGCTCGATGCTCGGCTCGAGTTCAAAGTTCGCGAACTGTTCGGCTCGAAAGAGCTCGAGAATGTTTCGAGTGCATTTTTCAGCGCGCTTCACCATGATTCCAATGGTGGAAAAGTTTGGCCCGCATAAACAATATAACATGAATTTAGAGTAGAGAAACATAAATCAAAGGCCAACAATCAATCAGAATAAAAAATTTATTAAAAAAAACAGACAGTAAGATTAAAGAAATCAGTCTAAGAATGAACAAAATTCATAAAAATACGAATTGGAAAAAAAATTGAAACTTTAAGAATTCAGATAAAAAGAAAACTAAAAGAAACAAAAAATAGAATCTTACCTATCCTCCTTGCCGCCGAGATAAACCTCGTCAAGTCTGCTCGCCGGTGCTCGCCAAGGTCGCCATTAAGGATCAGCGTCAGCCGTTAACTGTGCTCGCCGAGATAAAGCACGAACTGCGAATGTTGCTCACCGAGATAAAGCACGAACTGCGAAGGTTGCTGGCTTGCTGCTGGACTTAGCTGGAGAATGAGATTGGAGATTTAGGGTTTTTAGGAAGTAGACTGTAGAAGACTAGAAGTACAACGTCATTCTTTTCCTACTTTGTATTTGGTTTGTATGTTTTAACTTTAGATTGGGCTAAAAATTTTAATCTGGTTCATTTTTTGAAGTGGGCTTAAAAGTAGGCCTTATGTTTTTTTTAAGTGGAAATCCAAGTTCTAAAAATCAATGTATAAAAATAGTACTTTAAAATTTTTCGAACATGTTTGCGAGCTTTCGAGCCGAACTCTACTAGGCTCAGGCTCGGCTCGTTAAGGTCTCGAGCCGATCTCGAACTCGAGTCGAGCCATCTCGAGCCAAGCTTTGACCGAGCCGAGCTCGAACAGTTTGCAAGCCACCCTGGCTCATTAGCACCCCTATTCGATAGACAGTATTTCCGCTACTGTCTAATGTTCATTAAATTAAGCATATTTTAGAAATTATCATTTAAAATATCGAAGATGTTACAAATACTGTATCCAGGTTATAGTAGACCTTCATGCAGCACCTGGGTCACAAAATGGGAATGAGCACAGTGGAACTATAGGTCTATTGAATGTGGAAAAACTGATGCAACTATACAATAGAGTGTTGTTGTTATCGACTTCTTAGCTTCGAGGTATTCGCTCTTAAGTAGAAGCTTCAGCCACGCTCTTGAGTAGAGAGGTCCAAATGTATTCAGCCTTGCTAAACTGCATAAGGTGATGGAGGAGCTGTTCCTAAAATGTGCCAACACTTGTCAATAAATCTAAATTTTATTACGTTTTTTCAATTCATAAAGAGAGAAAGCATAGATGTTCCTAAAATGTGGCAACACTTGTCAATAAATTTAAATTTTATTACGTTTTTTCAATTCATAAAGAGAGAAAGCACAAAAGCATGCTTTGCTAATTTTCGTGGATATTCTGGTATCTGCATTGAAAATACAACTTGTTCTTTTGGTGAGTACTAAGCTACAACGTGTTATTGCAACCTTGACGCTAGAGAGTGCTGGACGATCTGGGTTCTTTACAGGAACAAAATTAAAGCCTCGTCATGATCTCTTCTGGTTTAAGAAGCCACAACTATTGTTGTCCATGATCCATTTCGTCCTTTTCCAGGTAATATATATTTAAATGCTAGACAAGTTCAGTTGATTGTGTCTGAGGTAGCATTGCATTTTCTGCAGAGTACTTTCTTAGCATATTTTTTTCTTGTGATTTTTTTTGCAGAATTCCTTTGAGCTCGCGTCATTTTTCTGGTTTTGTGTATCTTCTTTTCTCAATCTACATAAACTTTTCGTGCTGTCAAGGATTGCAGCTTTATTTCAACAAAGATAATGAATGCCGTTTATTTTTTAAAAATTACTTGCTCATCTTTTGGTCGTTTTATTGTTTGGGCATGCCTTTGTTTCCTTGGCTCCTTCCTCAAATTGCATCCCACTGCAAGTTCTGATTTTACAAGGACATCTATGTAAATCGAATATAACTAATTCTCGACGAAAAGGAAGAGCATTATGATATGAGCCTACACAAATAGCTTGATTTCGCTGTTAACTGAACTGGAGCAGCCCTTATTAGCTCAAACTCTTAGTGATTTTATTTTGTCATGCTCAATATAGTATGTATCTTTGTAGGATTATAGGCTAACACATTCTGAAGTTATTGTCTTGGACCCACCAGATGACATAAAATGTTTACACAATCGCTAGTCGATGTTGCAGATTGGTTTTTCTATTTTCCTGCAATTTTTTTGGTTAATGTTTAGTGAAATGGAGGTTAAATTTGCCTTCAGAATGTCTGAGATAGGAATCCGTTTGTTGCTCTGCCCCTGGCCCCCAAAGAATCTTTTCAAAATAGCAACCAAATTATTTTATATGAATGAAATTGACAGCTATTCCTATTTCATGTTCTGGTTATGTTTCAAGACTGAATGTGATTTGATACTGTTCAATGGGGGAGATTAAATTGGGTGGGTGATACTTAATTTGCTTGTGTCCACATATGGAAACTAGGTGCGAACTCTTTGTTTAGGATCATCATCTGGTTTAATATATTTTGGATTTCATGTGCTACTCCTGTTATGCACCTGCAATTTGATATGTGATGCTTTGACTTTATAGTTTTGGAAGAACACTCTGCTATGTAGCTTTCTATTTGTTTATTTTTTGGTTGGAAATAAATTCGTGTGGCCAGATGATCATCGCTGCTGTTTGTCTATTAATTTTGGCTTGATCTCTATACAAAATGGAAGTATGTTACAGTTTAAAGGCATAAGATTGATGTGTTTCCTTAAGTATCTCATGTTATTTAATTTTCAGGACATCTGAATATAAGTAACATGGAAGTGATGACAAACTCCTAAAACTAGTATCATTTAATTATGTATGTTCCCAAAATTTGATGAAAGTTGCACGTAACATTAGTCATGTCTCACTTGGGATACACTTTTGTTTAAGAACTTAGCACATTCCACCAACATTGATTAATACTAGCTTATAACTTTTAAGGAAACATTGTCTAAATGTGGTACCCTTAACCTATCAAGTTTTGTAGACAGGCTGTTAAACTCACGTCCAAATCAAAATTTGGAATGAATAGTTCTTATTATGATCCGATCAACACTAAAATAATCTCAAGAGCTGATCCAATGCCCCAATCCACTTTGCAAAGAGCTTCCTACTACTCGGGATTACCTACAATAATGAAGCTCTTATATGCACTTAATCACATATGAATACATCACAATCTGGCTTGCAATTATGTCAAAGATCTGACAGTTTATGCTTTATCGTTGCCATATGGATTTGGTGTTTCTATGTTGCTGATGAGTGTCATTAGTGTTTTTACTATGTTAGTGTGTGTTGGCACTGATTACGAGTTCCCCTTCCACCATATGTGTTGACAGAGTCAGTAAAAGATCCCATGGAGGTGACTAGGAACCTATCTGTTGTTGAAAACTAATTGATACCAACTCCCTTCCCCACTGTATATTGTGTCTTCAAATCCATGTGTTTCTCATTTTACATTTCTTACCCAATCTGCCTCTAGGCTTATACTATTGTGTGTTCTAGTAATCATAACTTATAGATTGAACTTTGATTTGGTATTGGTTGATGAATACTAATATGTGATGTCCTTGTGGCTTGTACCCTTAATTTCACTCCTCATGCAATCTCTCTGTATAGAGAAAAAGGCAGGAATCCCTGTTGAGATCACTTTAACTTGGCTCTTAATCTGGGCAAACTGCTTCACTTTGATTCCGTATGGGCTGTTTTTTTTTTCACGTGGTGTTTTTTTATTGAAATCTTTGATACAACAATATGATTTAATTTTAATAATCTAGCGCTCTTGTATAATATGTATATCTGTAATGGTGAAAAATATGTATATTTGTTATACCACTGCTCCACTACTACTTCACTACTTCAATTCTGTTTTTTTAGACCTACTATCCTTGCTGTTGTGTACAGCAACAATGAATTTTTTTTTAAAAAAAAAAAAACAAAGTCAAGTGCTCCGGTTTTCTCTTATCAACCGGAGCACATGACGTATTTTGAATATATAAAATTCACAAGTGCTCCGAGTTTTAAGACAACCGAAGCACTTGTAAATCTAAGTGTTTCGGTTTTCAACCGGAGCACTTGATAAATACTCAAGTGCTCGTATGGCGTCTGCTACGGGTCAAATATGGAGCACTTGTACGCGTTTTAACCGGAGCACTTTATGTTTTTTCCACTAGTGTCTACACAAATGGAAATTCTTTATGGGGAATCTATCCCTGGCATGTCCTGGTGATAGTTATCTAGCTAGTCGTACAAAAAAAGTAGAAATGCAAAACAATAAGATAGCACATTCTGGGGGACAATTATGTAAAGGAATGAATGTAATTTAAGAAGTTTAGCTTCACATATCACAATAGGGCATTTATATAATACCAAATTCAGGATCACTCACAATCGGCTAGCATCACCTAACAGGTAAATCGCAGAAAGGTGAAATCTCTTAGATAATATCATATAATTGGTGCAAGAAGCAAAGAATAGAGGCAGGAAAGGGAAGAAGAAAAATGAGAGTGACAACAGAAAACCATCCACCTCGGTGCGATAGCACATCTACAAAATTGCCTTTATTGAAGCATCGTTATATTTCAGAGATAGAAATTCGGAATTTATGTGCAAAGTTCTCCTACGTGTACATGACTAACTTTTCCTACTGACTTTAACATACTAGAAATCTGACAACACAGATCTAATTTTGGCATGAGATAATGTCCTCGAACAGCTGACTCTGATATAACCAAAACGTCAACTTTAGTTCATAGAACTTTTGTTTTCCCTTCTAGTGTTACAAGTAGGGGTGTCAAAACAGGTCCTCAAACAGGTTCTGGGTATATCCACGGTGAACCAGGTCAGACCCGGACAGGTCAGGATTCTGATTGTCAGTGCCCCAGGTTATGATTGGTCAGGTTTTGTTCAACTGGGTCGAACACATTTGTATCATTGGATTCCCGGGTGCCGAACAGGTCTGAGAGTTCCATTTACAAGTCGATTCATTCCCGGATATGATCGCCCGTTGACATTTTTTTTGCCGGGTTTGCGCATGTCGTATTTAGGTTTCATGTACGGTTGAGTTAAGTCAAATATACTCGGGTTGAATTAGTAATGACCTTAGTCCGATCATTGTGAAACATCGGGTCCAATCGCTATTGCACGTCAACTCAACTTCGGGTAACTCCTGATCGGGCCATCTTGATTTTGTTATGGATTTTGTAAACGAATCATATTAATAAAAGTATTAAGATCGACATATATACACATATGTGTGTGTGTGCGATAAATATATGGATGACAACGAAAAACCAATAAAAACACTATATTGATTACCGTGATGTTTAGTGTATTCTCTTAGTCAACTCTTATTTCGAATAATCAACTGCGTAAAACCACTCTAATGAGTAAAGGAGTAGAACGACTCTTCATATGTTTTAATATTATATATTATAACTAACGACAATAATAACGAGTAGACGATCAATTCTAAACTTTATATAAATGATTTATTATTATAAGCATTATGATTGATATATAAGTTGGTAAATAGTTATGATGGTAAAGAGAATAATAATACTAATAAACATAAAGCGACAATGATAATAGGTAAAAATACAAATAATAATAGTAATAGTAACAAGGCTAACAATAGCAAATTAGCAATAGTAATACAAATAAGAACAGGAATACTAACAATAACAATAACAATATAAATACTAATATGTTGAATCATTTTAATATAATATTGATATCAAAATAATTGTAAAACCAATCTAATACTCTATTGATTATAAATTAGTATAACGACTCTTAATATGTTATAATATTATAACAAATGACAATCATACATTCATATGTTTACAACGACGGTTCATATGAGGCCTAAGTGATTATAACGAGGGTTCATATGTTCCAAGCTTTATATAGATGATTTATTATTATAAGCATTATGATTGATATATAAGTTTGTAAATAGCTATGATGATAATGAGAATAATAATAATAATAATAATAATAATAATAATAGTAATAATAATAATAAACATAAAGTGATGATGATGATGATGATAATAATAATAATAATAATACAAAAAATAACAATAATAGTAACAATGCTAACAATAGCAATAATAATACAAACAAGAACAGGAATATTAACAATAACAATAACAAGAACAATAACAATATAAATACTAATAGTAATAGTAGCAACAATGCTAATAATAACAATAACAATAACAAACATAACGTGATATATATGTATTATGTTGTGACTATATATGATAAAGTATAAACAAACATTTCTATCAATATGTATGTTTAATCATTTTAGTATAAAATTGGTATCAAAATAATTGTAAAACGAACCTAATACTCTATTGATTATAAATTAGTATAATGACTCTTGATATGTTATATATAATACTATAACAAATGACAATCATACATTCATATGTTTACAATGATGGTTCATATGAGGTTTAAGTGATTATAACAAGTACTTGCTAGTTACTATATAGTTGGATTAAAACAAGTTGTTATTATTATATAAGATCAATATAATGAATGTATGAATGTAAGTCGATAGTTCAAGATAACAATACTCCATTTAAGTTCATCATCTTTATGATGATAATATAACAAACAATCACTATCAACTCAACGAAGTTCATATATATAAGTTATATCGTTACACTATAAGTTCACTAAATAGATATTATAAACAAACAATTACATAATTGAGTGATATTTGCATACTAACACTATAAGAATACTAGCTTAAGAAGTAAATCACTATAGAGTTGTAGAGCTTTCCTTAATAGGAGACATTGAATAACATAGTTTATTATAACATATAGGAGGTTTGTTATATTACTATATCTTTTTGCATTTTAACAAGATCTTAATTGATAGTTGAAAGAAGTTGTTACTAGATAAGATTAATGAACGCATCAATATAGATTATAAGCTAATTCAAGAATAATACATTATTTTAGCTAATAGTCTTCATGTGAAATGCATTTTGAAACTAAAAATATGTATTTGGATTGAAACAAGTTGTTATCAGACGAGATCAATGAATGTATCATTGTAAGTCGATAATCTAAGTCAATGTAACACTACATATAAGTTCACTTAAATAAATATAATTATACTATTACTTAATTGAGTAATAGACTGATTGTTGTATAAGTAATGTTACACGGAGTCTAATTAAAATTTAGAAACTCAATTCACAATTTAATAATAATAATAATAATAATAATAGTAGTTATACTATGCTAATTAATAAATGATAGTTATACTTAAATAATACTAATAATAACTTCAATAAAGATAATTAAAATTTTAAATTATAATGAAATAATAATAATTAACTAATTACTAAAGATTGTAAGTCACTAAACCAAAACAACAACTACTAAGATTATAAAAATATAAGATTATCAATCTATGTGCTAGGTCATCAATCCATGTGCTAGGCTATTCTATTTTTCTATTGGTTAAAGAATGATATCATGGATCATGAATTAGAACCATTGATCTGAAAAGAATTAAAATCTAACCATTAATTGTGTATTGAAATATAAAAGAGGAAAAAAAA
This sequence comes from Beta lomatogona, assembly GCA_947646795.1. Classification (NCBI taxonomy): domain Eukaryota; kingdom Viridiplantae; phylum Streptophyta; class Magnoliopsida; order Caryophyllales; family Amaranthaceae; genus Beta; species Beta lomatogona. The sequence goes on along the minus strand of CANSNZ010001411.1, from coordinate 41,333 downwards.
GATGGGATCTAATCTCATCCGTTGATGATTTGGATCCAACGGATGGGATTAAATTTAGAAACCCTAATATTATTAGGTATAAAAGAAGTGTGTTTGTTCGGTTGTTCCCCATATCTTTCTTCAACCTCCAGCCTCCCGCCCTCCCCTGACCATCCTCACTGCTCCCTCACTCTCTCCTCCTCACTCTCAGATCCTCTCTCACGCCACCACTCTCACCCTTTCTCCTCACCACCGCCACCATCGTTCTAACCCTAACCCCCCTCATTCCTCCCATCCGCATTCCTCGCTCCACGGCTCATCTTCTCCCCCCTCTACCCCGACTCACCCTCTTTCTACACCACCGCCACCGTCGGTCCTCTCACACTCTTTCTACACCACCACCACCGTCGCCCTCTCACACTCTTTCTACACCACCACCGCCGTCGGCCCTCTCACCAAAACAAAATCGAGGGGCAAGATTGCAGTCCAAGCTCCAAGGCGATTCAAAAGAAGGACGAGGATTTTCGAGATTGTCAGCGGTGGTGATCTGATATTCATCAACCTCATCGATCTTCCTCTTCTTCAATTTGTTAAACTGTTTGGTGATGGTACGACTCGGAGGAGGAGGATCCACAATGCCATTACAAGGATACCGCAAATAATATTTTGGTTTTATGCAATTTCTTGTAATTTAGCTTATTTATATTTTTTTAGTTTCGTTTTTTTTTTTGTAATTTAGGGTATTCCACCAATAGGATGATTTTTTTTTCATTTTTTGTAATTTGTAGATTTTCGTTTTGTTGATTTTTTTTTCATTATTATTATTTTCGTTTTGTTGATTTTGGGATTGTTGAATGTGGTCGTTTTTGTTGATTTTTTTTTTTAAACTATGATTTTCGCTTTTGTCAATTTGGCGGAATTTGGATTTGTTAATGTAGTTGGTTATTTGTTTGAATCTAGATCGTTTGTGTAATTTAGATTTATTGACTTTTGTGTAATTTCATATAATTCCACATTTATTCTTTGTGTGATTTTTATGTAATTTCACTAAATCTTGATTTTTTGTATAATATATTATAATTGCAGATTTTTTATAAGCTCATATGTTGTTGTTTAGTATAGTGTTACGAGAATTTGAGATATTATTTGGTAGAATATTAAAATGGGATAATTTGGTAGAATATTTGGTAGAAAAAATGAGGAAAATTTTGTAGAATATTAAAATGGGGTAATAAATTTGGAGTATAGGGTTTAATAAGATATTTTTTAAAATAATTTGAAAATGAGGACATTAGGTAATTATAGAAAACATAAACAAGTACATGATATTTAAAGTTTAACTCTTAAATTAAATGTAATTTATTTTTTTATTTAATTAATTATTAAATGTAAGAAAGTTTATAAATTTATATATTTAAATGATTTTATGGATATAAAAAATAATTAAATTTTAGTACTATCTGATTGAGTATGGTCAGGTTCGAGTTTGAATGCGGAGTGCATGCAGTCGGGTCGGCATATAATCTTGCCAAGTCTTGGGTCGGGTGCAGGTAATCCCAGGTCGGGTTTCAATCAGTGCGAGACGACCCTCGCGGGTCGAACCAGGGTTAGTCGAGGTCGGAATCGGAGTTGGCCCGGTCCGTCCTGTTTCTGACACCCCTAATTACAAGTAACAAAAAGTAATGGTTAAGTTCATAGAACTAGACAAATATAGCAGCAATAGAAACAAAAGCTACCACTATTACAAAGTTTTAGGAAAAAACACTAAACAAATAAATAAGTGAGAAAAGGACTAAAGCCACAGAAATTGTTTAAGAATAAGGATAATAAACATACCTCCAGGGGAAATTTGCTTTCCTGCATCAAAAAAATTCCAAAATGTCAGGCAGGTCAGACCCACAAAAGATGGAAATATTTCCAAGATTATTGTACTTAATGATCCCTTAATTGGAAGAAATATCAACTGTCAGAAAAATATAACCAAAAGTCCAGATTGACCTAAGCTGCTCATGGCCAAAGATCCAATCATTAATATTTTATTCAAGGTCAACTCCACATCTTCAAAACTTCGACACAATGACAAGCAAAACCAAAAACATACCAAAAGAACTCACAATTGCGAACACAGACACGAATATTTCACTCCCAGAATCTAACTTCCCCCCTTTCCTTCCACAGACAAAGACGGCTTTATAATAGAAAACATAAAGTAGACCAGGTGTCTGTCAATCTAATTCAATTTTTACATCATAGTTGGCCCACTCTCTTGGTAAGAAATAGGGAAACACAAACAAAATACAGAAACTCAGTGTGTGATTTGCTCTGATATAAAAAGGATTTAGAGTGAAGAGGAAAACAAAAAAGCGGACAAGAAAGAGCATCAACTCGAAAAATTACAGACCCGTGTAAACAAAAAAGTTCCAGAAACAACTACTTCGCACATATATTCATCCTTAGTAGTGTTATTTCACAGCAACATAATCTTATCTAACGTCATAGCGACAGCATAAGGGTCTTTGGCTGCTAGCTCAGAGATGATCTCCAATGAGTGCTTAACAGCAACAGGATCAGCAAATGAAATCCTGCAAGTAACTAACTTTATTTCATTAGACAGGGTAAACTGAACACCACAGAGTCAGAGACTAATTATTCTGCAATGGTTAAGGAACAAACCTAGGACCCCTTGGTCCCAAGTTCCCATCAAAATCAGTAACTTCCTGCAAATATACTTTGCCACCGCACAATAAAGAAAATGGTGGGAGTAGGATACCACAAAAAAAAAAAAACAATGCATACCATCAGGATACCACAACAAAAAAACCAGCAGCACGGTATCAAACCACAGCCTGTCCTTTTGAAGCATATCATCAGTCTTGGTCCTACCCAGTGAGACAGACAAAATTTAAATGTAACTTTGTTACTTATTCCTTCATTGTTCATAAAAGGGATGATTATTAGGTCTTTCAAAGAGCTTGCCAGCAGCTCTAATATTCAACAATGGAATCCCATGAGCTCTTAACTAATAATCATTGTTGTCCTTTAAAGAATTCATAGTTTTTACGAACCAATTCCAGAGTAAGTTTGATCTTCTCAATTCAAACACAGTACGCGGTCTTTGCTCTTTCCATAAACAATATGTTTTTATATGGGTGAAAGTTAAATAGTGTTAGAGAGAAGTGGAGAGTATGTTCTCGAGAAGAAAATTGTATAGTAATCCGTAACGCTGACATACTGAAGTGAAGGTGATGGAGTACATGAAATGTGATCTTAGAACAATATGGCATTGCGATGAACTACTACTCATCATCAGAATATGTAATCTAGAAAACGATAGAGCAAAATGACAAAAGTAACTCAGGACGATTCATCAAGGCATCAAGCTTAACAAAGCATCACAGAATTGCAATTTTGATTTGCTTGAAGCCTTCAACAACAGAATTGATCTTAAATTTCTCTTTAAACAATAATCATACTCCATCATTATCTTTTCCAAGAAAATTTAAAGCACTAAATATCATAATAAAATTCACCTAAACACTAGTGCAGTCTATAGAACAACAGCAACAATTACTACAACTACTACTACACTATAATTGCTAAACTGATTCGTACTTCAATTTCCAGAAATTCATTTCATGTTCTATAATCTACTAATCAGTAGCACAATACAGAGTCGAAAATTATACTACTAAATCAAGTAGAAAATTAGCAATAAAAGCATAAAAATTAATCGCTAAATCAAATTTAAGAGTCGAAATTAGACCAAAAACAAAGTGAAATTTTCTAAATATTTCTCTAGTAATATGTTGAAGAAAATTAGGGCACGAAAAGCACCTTAGTTCCACGCCGACAAATAACAATGGCGCTAGGTTTAGCGACTTGGTGGCCATAAATTTTGACACCGAGTCTCTGACCATTAGAATCCCGAACTTTCTTAGAGCACGTTTGGTTCGTTGTTTCTAGGTTCCAAGAAACGGAATCAATTACCGATTCCCTTTCTTTTTGTTTGGTTCAACCCCTCATCAATCCATTACCATTACTTGGTGGTAATGTACTCCCCCAATTTGTTACCCTTCCCTCCCCTCAAGTAACAAAATACATTATTTGGTGGTAATGGTTACTATTTCATTTCCATTCCATGGCTTGAACCAAACACCTAATAAAGCTAACCATTCTTGTTACCATTCCTCTCCTCTATTTGTTTCCATTCCCTTTCCATTCCATACCTTGAACCAAACGACCCCTTAGTACTACTTTCTAAATGGAGAAACTGAGAGAGGAGGAGATTTGTTAGGAAGAGAGAGAGAAAAATAGCTCCAAAATCGCCTTTCACGAAGGAGGATGAAGAGCTTGAGGCTTGAGATTAAGGGAACAAGGTCGATTAGCAGTTGCAATTGTGGGTTGGGAGTTTGAGAGTAGGTGAGGGAGTTAGGGTTTTGTTGAGGAGAGAGAAGGTGAAATGGGGGTAAAGGGACACATGGGCTTGTATCACCGGCCCAAATTACGTGAATATAGGGTAGAGGGACGTATGTGCTTGTATCACACGCTCGTTAGGCCTGCCATGTTGGGGGTATCTGATTCGGTTGGGAGAAACCGGATCAGTTAGTAAAACCTGATCCGGTTTTCCTCCTAACCGGATCAGTTAATTGGCCTAAAATTTTGATCCCATAATTTGGTTGATTTACTAATTCGATTTTATAAGAATCGGATCATATTTGTTGTGTCATATAAGGGTTTTTCCACTAGTGCAACTGACAAGTGATCACCATTCTATTCCTTCTCATTCTTCTTTCCTTTTCCATATATTCCTCTTCTTTGCTCAAAAATCCAATCTTTGAGATCTGTAGTTCAGTGCTAGATCCATGGTCAAGCTATCTTATATTCGGAATCCACTATACCTTCACCCATCTGATGGTGTAGGAATAGTCAGTGGAATTGAAAAACTTACAGGATCTAGTAACTATAGAGAATGGAGGAGATCACTGGAAATCACACTAACTTCAAAAAGAAAGTTAGGTTTTGTAGATGGAACCCTTGAAAGGGACTCCCAAGACTCATCCGAGGCTGAGCAGTGGGATACATGTAACAGTATGGTTGTTACATGGATCATGGGATCTGTTTCAGAAACCATTAAAAAATCCATCTTGTTTGTGACCCATGATGACATGTGGAAATAGCTTGAAACCAGGTTTGCTCAAACCAGTGGTTTAATATGGCACTCAAAGGAGCCAGATACTCATGGCCACCAAGCTTCCAAGTGTGGAGGTTGTGTGTGGAATATTGCAGCAAGAAGAGTCCTAGAGAGAGGTGTTGAGACTCAACAGGGGAGGATTATGAGGTTATGGCTATGTATAGCAAGGAAAGAATGGATGTACCAAGTGTGGGGGAAGAAACCACACCATTGAAACCTGCTGGAGGGTGGTTGGTTACCTTAAGAGGCACCCACAATACCAAAAGCAACAGTGGAAAGAGCAGAAAAACAAAGAAGGAACTTAGAGTCCCAAATGGAACAAGAAAGGTTCTCAAGGGAAAAGATTTGCAGGAATGACTCAAACCACCAATGATGCAGCAACTTTGACCCCAGAACAACTACAACAATTACTAAAATTGTTGCCTTCTAGCTCCAAAGCAACAAACTCTGACTGTGATTCAGAGGAAGAGCTTGAGAATTCATTTCTAGGTATGATTACTTGTTGTAATGCGAAGCTAATTGTGAATGAATGGGTAATCGATTCAGGTGCCTCAGACCATATGACTACTAGGGATAAGCACCTGTTGAATCCTATTGTTGTAAAATATAGACCCAAGCTCACTCTACCCAATGGGAAGAGTGTTGTGATCTCACACACACGGGGTGTTTGGATAAACAACAAACTAACATTGAACAATGTTTTGTATGTCCTAGAGTTTCAGTATAATCTCATGTCTGTGAGTTGCTGATACAAAATGAGAAATGTGAAGTCACATTTACACCTAAATGTTGCCTGATCAAAGATAGTGCAACTCATGAGGTGAAAGCCAAAGGAAGATCTCATAACAACCTATACTATCTTGTGAATGAGATTGGTAGACAAAACAATGCCAAACAAAATCTAGTCAAAGCATGAAAATGGTGATAGGGTGGTTCAGTGTAGCTCAGTGAAATTGAATGAATGTGTGATGTGGCACAACAGGCTTGGTCATGCTCCATTGACCAGGGTGAAACTCACATGATGTATAAGTGGAGAATGCAACGAAAAAGAACCACTGTGTCTCACCTGTCCCATGGCAAGATTCACCAAACAACCATATGCCCAAAGTAAGTAATGTGTTGTGAACAAGTTTGAACTTGTACACATAGATATATAGGGCCCCTACAAAGAAAATACAGAAGGGGGTTGCAGATACTTCCTAACAGTTATGAATAATTTCTCTAGGTCCACTTAGGTGAACTTACTGAAGGCCAAATCTGATGTTTACTCCACCATCAGAAGATTGTGTTCTTTGCAAAGAACCAATTTGATGCAAGTGTCAAGATCATAAGATCAGACAATGCACTTGAATTTGATGATGACAATTGTAGGGCATATTTTGGAGATCTGGGCATAATTCATCAAAGATCATGTGTTGACATACCCAAACATAATGGGAGAGTAGAAAGAAAACATAGGAATGTGTTGGAAATGGCTAGGGCACTCAGGTTCCAAGCTGGCCTCCCATTAGCTTACTGAGGTGACTGTGTGCTCACAGCAACCCATCTCATCAACATGCTACCTTCTGTTGTCATAGAGAACCTCACTCCTTATGAAAAACTTCATGATAAAAAGCCTAAATACAGCCACCTTAGAACCTTTGGATGCTTAGCCATAGCATACAACCCAACCTTGAAGAAAGACAAATTCTTACCCAAGGGTGTACCATGTGTTTTCCTGGGTTACCCAATCACTCAGAAGGGCTATCGAATGCTCAACCTTGTCACAAATCAAACCTTCATCTCTAGAGATGTGAAGTTTCATGGACACATATTTCCCTACAATGACCCAAATCCAACTCACACATACTCTAATCTCATTCCTATCTCTCTACCAGATACACCCTTACCTAGCCATTGTGACCTGGACTTCACTCTTGATGATGATAGTGATCACAACACTCCACCACTAGATGAAACACACGACACCACAAGAGAGCCCATACCTAGTCCTACCACCACAAGAGAGCCTACACCTAGCACCACACCCCTACCTGACCCTCACACTGCTGATGGTGCTGGTGATACTTAACCAGCACCAAACCAACCTGTCAGGAGGTCTTCCAGACCTCACAAAGTACCAAACTGGCTTCAAGGGTACCAGCAGAGTGTTGATAATGCTGCAACTCATGTAGCAAATCTTGTGATAACTAAAATACAACTTGTGTTAGCTGTTTTTTTTATCTGAAGTTGAACCAAAGCATGATCTAACTCATTTCACGGAAGCTGCGCAGCATGAATGTTGGGTGAATGCCATGAATGAAGAATTGAGGGCCCTTGAAAGCAATGATACATGGGTGTTGATTCATTTGCCACCTGGGAAGAAGGCCATTAACTGCAAATGGTTGTACAAAACTAAGTACAGACCTGAAGGCTCTGTAGGAAGACACAAAGCAAGGCTAGTTATTCTGGGATGTAGGCAGAGATAAGGAGTGGACTATAAGGAGACATTTGCTCCTGTAGCCAAAATGACTACAATGAGGTCTCTGCTGGCAGTAGCTGCAATGGAGGATTGGCAAGTGTGCCAAATGGATGTAAAAAAGGCTTTTTTGCATGGTGACTTGTTGGAGGATGTCTATATGTCTCTCCCACCTGGATACTTTGGAAGGGGAGGAAGATTGGATCTGGTTTAGGGGGAGTCTTGCCCTAAAACACCCAAAGTGGTGTGCAAAGTGCAGAAATCACTTTATGGATTAAAGCAAGCACCCAGGCAATGGTTTGCAAAACTCACAACAGCATTAAAAATGTTTCATTTTCAGCAATCAAGAACTTATTACTCTTTGTTCACAAAACTTGAAGGCAAAGCATTTATGGCTATCCTAATCTATGTTGATGATCTACTAATAGCTGGAAATGGTCATCAAATGATTACTCAAGTTAAGGAGTTCATGGCTTCTAATTTCTTAATGAAAGACCTTGGCAACCTGAGGTACTTTCTTGGAATTGAAGTTGATATATCACCTCAAGGTTTTTTCTTGTCTCAAAGGAAATATACCAAGGATCTAATACATGAATTTGGGTTGTCTAAAGCAAAACCCCTTAGACTACCCATTGACTCACAAGTCAAACTCACCCCTGACTTGGGAGATGATCTACCTGATCCCTCCACCTATCAAAGGCTAGTTGGGAAGCTCATATATCTCTCCATTACAAGACCAGATATCACATTTGTTGTGCACCTACTGAGTAAATCCATGCATAAACCTACTACAACTCATGTGCAAGGTGCCAAGAGGGCCCTAAGGTACCTACTTTCCTTACCAGGCCAATGCATACTTCTAGCTTCACATTCAGCTGCTGCCTTGACAGCCTACTGTATAATGATTGGGCAGGTTGCCCTATCACTAGAAAGTCAACTACTGGTTTCTGTGTTCTCTTAGGTGTTTCACCCATCTCATAGAAATCCAAGAAGCAACAAGTTGTGGCATGATCCACAACAGAGGCAGAGTAAATGGCAATGGCTTTGACTACATGTGAAATAACCTGGATAACTCAGCTCCTTAGAGACCTTGGACTCAAGCAGATACATTCATCAGTCCTAAAATGCGACAACAAAGTTGCCCTCTCAATAGCTGCTAACCCTGTGCAGCATGAAAAAACTAAACATATGGAGATTGACTGCCACTTTGTGAGAGATAAGGTAGCTAATGGTATCATCCTACCTGAATATGTTCCCACCAAATATAAAGCTATTGATATTTTCACCATGTCTCTGCCTATAATCAAGCATGTATATCTTATATCCAAGCTAGGAGTAACTCAACCTACCCCTAGCTTGAGGGGGAGTGTTAAAGACTAAGCAAGCATGCCCATTACTCACTCTCACAAGTTCAATCCAGGCCCACTTCATTTCATTTTGTATTAGCCTAGTTTACTGTTTTTTCCTAAACCTCTTGTTCACTAGGATACAAGTAGGAACTTTCCTTTGTTTGTCGTGTAGTAAGAATTATGACATGTATCACCAGATGTAATAAGGGAGTGAGTGGGAATCAGTGTACTGTAAAATAGTACAATCAAGGTACTATATAGGGTCAGGAGAATTATGTAATCAAATCCGAAGAATATGGAATGAATCAAATTACTTGTTCTCCAATTATGTGCTAAATTATCTGTGAGAATATCAGGCTCTTCAAAAAATAAGTTTGTTGAAGTTAAGTTCAGTTTACAACACTCATCTTATATCTATCTATACAAATATATTAAAAGGCATGCCTAAAAAAGGAACGACGCTATGTGGTGCTCTTCCTCAGGTTACTCTATAACATGTTTCCACATACAATAAAAAAAATAAGAAAATGCATTGTGTAAGATTTGATCTTGCAACCTCAAGTTTATATACTACAGTCTTAACCACTAAACCAAGTTATATTTGATGTTATCATTTCAAAGTAAAATATTAATAAATGAAAACTATAATTACCCGTGGCATAGCCCGGGCCTAAAATCTAGTTACTAAGTTAAACCATGGTACTCCTTGGCAATTGGCATGCTCAATGGGCGAATGAGCCCCACGTGTCTTAAGTGGTACCTTGGTAGAAAAGGGTAATAACATCATGACCATATTATGAAAATGGAACGACTAATATGCTTCTAAACCTCAATATTTTCAATTGTTGTTTGGGAAGTCATATTTCATATGAGCTTAGTATTTTTCATGTACTTGTAATTCTTAGAAGGTGAAAAAATTTGTTTAATTGATAAGAAATATACTAACATTTAATTTAATTGGAAGTTTCACTTATCTAACAATAATAATAATAAGAAAATCGAAAACAAACAATTAATTTATAATTTTTTATAAATTTCTAAGTTATATATTTATTATGTCAATCAGACAAGCAATCAAGTGCAAATGCATGTTCTATTAAGATAGAGATAAGATTAGATAGTCTTTATTATCTATAATTATATTTTAGAATTATATTACGACTACTCCCTCTGTATTTTCTTGTTCTTCCTTCTTTAACTGTGCGCGTTTGCCAATGTACTTGTTTGACGTTAAATATCTTTTATGACATATTAGCAACAATTATCACGATTGAATATTAATAAAGTACTCATTGAGACGAATCAAACAACAACCCACATGATTATATTTTTTCTTATATATTGAGAAGTTTTTAAAATATTCTTTCAAATTGTGAATACTGTCAAGATTCCAAGTAGGAAGAACAAAAAAATACAAATGGAGTATACCTCTTGTACTATATATAAGGTTTTACAGATTAATGAGAAACTAAGTTGATTGATTATTTTAATATGGTATCTTGATGTGTCTATTTTATTTAGATTCTTTAGCCCGATTCCCTTAGCATTGAGTACTATTATGAGCTCTTTTGAGCTCATATTTGTGTGATTTGATATGGTTGGACTTGGTTGTGTTCCTTTATGTTTTATTGTGCAGATTATGCATTTCATGCCTTAATCTAGTCACGGAAGGGAAGTCCAATCTTTATTTGTGGCCCACAGTAGATCCGGGAAGTCTTACAAGAGGCTTGGAGGAATAATATACGTTGGAAGCTGAAGAAAAGCTCTCGCTCGGTCGACCGGGAAGATTTGCCCGACCGTGAGAGCTATGTTCTCCTATATGCAGTTGGCTTGTCTGACCGGGAAAAATACCTCAATACTACTTGCGTGCCCGACTAGGAGGCCTTGCCCGGTTGACCGGGCGGATTTCCAATTGAGGTCGTAATTGATGAATCATCTTCGCCCGACCGGGCGGTTTCTCGGGATGTGTAATTTGTGTGCTTTTTAACCGGTGTTGCAAACACTATATATAAGATTTTAGAAATTCTGATTAAACTATATTTATTCCTCGTTTTATTAGGTTAAACACTTAGTTTCTCTCTAGCTTTGTATGCATTCTTGACTTTGGAGATTTATTAGAGATCGTTGATTTCACTTCCGTTGTTCATCAATTATTCGGTATTGTTTCTTACTTAGTTTAATCTAATAAATTTCTTTACTTTGATTGTATTTTTTGTGTTCTTTAATATCATGACTGCGTAGTCTATTTCTAGGGCTAAGTGAGGGAAGCCATGTTTATAGCTCTTTGATTATTTAAAGTTCTTCGATGTTTGGATTAAATTAGAGTAATTCCTCTTGATTTACTATCATTGTTTAATTCATGTAATTGCACAATATCATGAATTATCATCTCCTAATAGGAATTAAAATTGAAAGATCGTACTCATTAGAGGCTTGTTACAATTGGTAGATCTGATTATGTTAGCGACTATACTGCATATGTTGATGTAAGAGTGTTAAGACCCGATCGTAGGATTAACAAAATAGTCTAATTACTCATCGCTCAGTCCAATTGTTGTTGAATTTTATTGTATTGATTGAATTGGTATAACCATGGTGGACTGAACGAATGCCCTAGGTTTCAATCATTTGATTTTTATCCATTTGTGATTTATTTTACTTTAGCACTAGTTATTACTCATTCAACAACTTTTCTCCTGAAGTAGTTAACTTAATTGAACATCAATATATATAAATCCTATCCCTGTGGATCGACCCGTATTTGCTAAATCTCTACTAACAACAGACACCGCGGCTACCTTGAATGGTGGGCGGATAGACCCAGTGGTACTCGCGGCAGAGGTCGCAGAGGCAGTGTTGCTGGGCGTGGCCGGTCTGGAGGAAGTTACGGGTATTCCTTACAGGTGCATGCCAACAAGCCACTATTGGGCAGCCTTCGATGTCATAGTAGAGGATTGATTCTCGTCCCCTTCCAAAATTTGCCAGCCTTACAGGGTTGTCGACAGGACAATGGCAGCAACTACTTTGCTGCATTAAATGCTTCCAAACATACCTCGGAACGACTAAATGGTAAGAGTGACAGTGATTAGATTATTGACACTGGTGCCTCCAACAATGTGACTGGAGACATCACTCTTGTGAGTGATTTAATATCCATTGAACATTGTCCGGTGGGCTTAGTGGATGCTACAAGCACACACGCAGTTAAAGAAGACAATGTGGTGTTATCTCCGGCTCTTGTGTTGCGCCATGTTCACTATGTTCCCAATTTGACTTGCCATTTGAATTCCGTTTCTCAACTTGTTGATGGCTCGCAAAATAGCGTTCAATTCACGAATAATATTTGTGTTATACAGGACCGATCAACGAGATGTTGATTGGAACGGGTGAACGCATGGATATGCTCTACATTTTCCGTAGTGTGGCTCAGATCTTGATAATTTAGTTGAAATTTTGCATAAGCGTCTTGGTCATCCTTCTAAAAAAGTACTCAAACATTTACCCCATATGAGTAGTAGTAGGAGTATTGGTTCCAATGAAGCTTGCGATGCTTATTGTCTAGCTAAACAAACTAGAGATATATTTACTATTAGTATAAAATAAAGCCACGGGCATCTTTTAATTGATTCATTGTGATTCATGAGGACCACATCGTACCCTATTTTCATGTGGTGCTTCTTCTTTTTGACTATATTGTGGATGATTTTTCCTGTGCTATATGGGTTTATTTATTATGCAATTATATATGCAATAAAATAATTGAGGTTGAGAAAATGTTCATGAGTTCTGTTTCCATGATTAATCTTCAATTTCAAAAGACCCTAAAAGTTGTTAGAAGTGACAATGGTACTGAATCTAAATGCCTGAAGGAATATTTCCTTAACAATTGAATCTTGTTTGAGACATCATGTGTTGGTACTTTAGAACAAAATGGACGTTGTAAGGAAACATAGCCATATTTTAATTGTGGCGCACACCCTTGACTTTGAAGCTCACTTACCCTTGATGTTTTGGGGGAATGTGTATTATATGTTCCTTACCTGATTAATCGTACCCCTTCGAGTGTTCTTCATTTTAAGACTCCCTATGAACTTTTGTTTGGAAAACTACCCAACTATGCCTCCATTAGGGTCTTTGGTTCCTTATTTTATGCTCATAATCAGTGCAGTAAATGTGATAAATTTGCAAGTCGCAGTTGGAAGTGTATTTATTTTTGTTATCCGTTCGGGAAGAAAGGATGGAAGTTATGTGATCTTGAAACTCGAGAGTTCTTTATTTCTCGTGACATTCAATTCGTTGAGAATGAATATCCATTTGCTCTTCCTTCTAGCACTGCATCATTGCCTCCCAAGTCTCATGCCCTGAATATTGTGGTTTACGAGGATGAGTTTGATCTCGAGGCATCACCGCCTCCTGCACCTCCTATAGTGGATTTTGTTGATGGTTGTGAAGTCCCGGTATGTGGCGCCACCTGAGCTTGCGCCTCTTACTCCTCCTCTACCTACTTTTAGTAGTTCGAATGCAGAGCTGGGTCGTGGATGTAGAACCAAAACTCCTTTCACTCGTTTGAAGGATTATATTACTCACACTATTGTGCGAAATAAGAGCTCACCTGTGTCACCTTCCGCTGATCCACATTTCTCAGGTACACCTCATCCCATTCTATGAGCCACAAAAAATTTCTTGCAGCCAATATTGTAGGGCACGAGCCTCACAATTTTAAAGAAGCAGTGAAAGACACAAGATGGCATGATGCCATGGCACTTAAGATTAAAGCCTTGGAGGTTAACGGTCCATGGACCATGACGCGTCTTCCTCCTGTAAAGAAAGCACTTGGTAGTAAAAGGGTGTATAAGATCAAATACAATTCTGATAGGTCTATAGAGTGCTTTAAGCTAAGGATAGACTTGTAGTTTTTGGTCATCACCAAGTTGAAGGTATTGGTCATGTAGAGACATTTGCCCCTGTGGCAGAAATGGTGACTACTCATACCTTTCTTCATATTGCTGCTATTAAGCAATAGGAGGTACATAGATGGATGTTCGCTTTGCTCCATGGTGACCTTGCTGAGGAAACATATATGCACGTGCCTCCAAGATTCTCTTCCTCTATTACTGTCTTGGTTGGTCGCTTGCAAAAATCTTTATATGGGTTGCGCTAGGCACCCCTGTTGTTTGTTTGCTGAACTTGCTTCTGCTCTTTGTCACTATGGCTTTCGACAATCATATTTCGATTATTCTCTATTTACTCTCCAGAAAGGTACTATACAACTCTCTGTGATGGACTATGTTGATGATTTAATTATCACAAGAAATGATACTATTGCATTGTCGACATTTAAGCAATACTTGAGTGGTTGTTTTCATATTAAAGATTTGGAAGTGCTGAAATATTTTCTTTGGTTGGAGGTAGCTTATAGCTTAGAGGGTATACTTTTGCGTCAGAGTAAATATGCTCTTGATATTATTGAAGAATGTGGTTTTACTTGGGTAAAAGTCATCTGCATAAGAACAAAATCATCGGCTAGCTCTTGACGACGGTCCTTTATTTGATGATGGTGAGCGTTATAGGTGTCTCATTGGACGTCTCATTTACCTCTTAGTTACCAAACCTAACCTTGCATATCCTGTTAATATTCTCTCACAGTTTATGCAACGTCCTAGGGTTTCTCATTGGGAAGCTGTTGTGTGTGTGTGTGTGTGTGTGTGTGGTACAGTGCGCTTTCTTAAAGGTAATCCTAGGAAAGGAATTTTGCTTCGTTCCGACTGCTCTCTTCCCCTGTCGGTTGGTGTGATTCAGATTGGGCAAGTTTCCCTCATAGTCGTCGTTCTTTGACGGGATGATTTGTTCAATATAATTGGGGTATTCTCCCACTGGAAAACCAAGAAACAACACACAGTGTCTCGATCCTCTTTTGAGGCCGAATATCGATCTATGGCCGCTACTACATGTGAATTAAATTGGCTAAAGGCCCTGCTACAAGACTTAGGCGTGCACCATCGTCGTTTAGGCATGCGTCTCTATTGTGATAGTCAACCGACTTTGTATATTGCTCAAAATTAAACCTTGTCTTTCATGGGCGGACTAAACATATAAAGGTCGATTGTCATTTCATTCGTGATGGTATCATTGCTGAGTGATCTCTCTTTCTTATGTCTCTACTACGGTTCAGTTGGTAGACATTTTACTAAAGCTCCTGGGCGAGTTCAATTTAACTTTCTTCTGTGCAAGTTGGGCGTTCGAAGTCTCAACTCTCCAACTTGAGGGGTGGTATTAAGATAGAGATAAGATTAGATAGTCTATGTTATCCAAGATTATATTTTGGAATTATATTTAGAAAATACCTCTTGTACTATATATATGGTTTTACTGATAAATGACAAACTAAGTTGATTGATTGTTCTAACATGTTCCCACAGGAAGGAAGAGAGGAAAAAAAACATTATATAAAGTATGAAGTATGAACATATTATTATTCGTCTCTTACATGGTTAATGTGACTCAGACATTTCTCGCAGTACCATAAACTAATTAGACAATTAAACTCAAAGAGAAAGAAAAAGTAAAAGGAAAAATGGAGTAAAGTGAAATACAGAATAATATAGAGATACAAAGAGCCAAAACAGAATATTAGCATGGATAAAGAAAGATGATTATTGCTTTACTTGGGCGATCATGCAGATATTGGATTACGGAGTCTTGGCAGAGGCAACTTCAGAGTTCTTCTTCTTCCTGGAAAATATGCTTCCAATTAAAGGTATTAATGGTTGCCTTTTCTTCTTTTTAAGAGAAGGATGTCTCTCCAAAAAGGGCCCACTCTTATGATCAGGTGCTACAACTTCAGAGAATGGTGCTTTCGCAAAACTCACATATCTCCTGTTCTGAAACTCAACCATCCCACCTGAAAGAATATATTTTTGATTAAGAGAAAGATAAATTCTATGAATTGAAAGCCTTTCGGCAATCTTTAACAAGTATTAAAGAAAAAAGAAACACCATCCCATCTTATAGACAATTTTAGGTAAATAATGTAAGGATTATGTTACTCCATATATTCGTACTCCCTCTCTTTTTTTAGTTATTTAAGCTTGATTTGACATGTTGACATCATTTGTAACAAAAAGTCTCACAGATCATGTAAGAACTAATTTGGCAAACGTGACAAGTCAAAGTCATAGTGGAACAACGTAACTAACTAAAAAAATAAGGGATTATATTTTTCAATCGAATATTGGACTCATGTAAGAGTGCGCTAATTACCTAGATTATTACCAATGTTGAGCCTTTCACTCTCTCTTGTCCGTTGTAAGCTTGTGGTGGTTATTGGTGGACTATCTTCCACAAATTTAAGGTCTTCCATTTCAAACTCCATCATCTGCTTCTCAGATTCTCTCTCCAATTTGAGCTCTTGAAGCTCTCTCTTTGTCTTCTCTAGCTCCTCCTCGAGCGAAGATAAGCAAGTGGCCATCACAATAGTCTCCTCTTTAGCTTTTTGAAGACTTTCTTTTGTTTCTTCAAGCTCATTTGTCATGATGCTTATCTCTAAATTTCCTTGTTCTTTTTGGTTACTTGCGTTCTTATCCATCTGCATGCATGCATACATAATTTTACAATATGATCGTATGGTTAACATGTTAAAGTTTATTAAGGATCAGGGGCGAAGCTACAGGGGGGACTGGCAGGGGCCCGACCCCTGCAGCCCACCCTCGCGGCCCATGTATTACAAAACTGGCCCCTGCAGTTTTTTAACATATATTATATTAAATTGCTTCTTATATCACATTAAGGATCTTGCTTGAGTGGTAAAGTAGGTAGTTAAAAATAACTTTTTAACAAGAGGTCATGGGATCAAAACTTGTTAAAACTCAAAAGTCAGCCCATTTTTTCTTTCTCTTGCGTCAATTTCCATTCTCATTTCTCAAAGAAACTCTTGATATTCTACTCTAATTTTCTCCCCCTAATTACTCTCTTTTAATACCCAATAAAAATGGAAATTTTCCAAATTTATTTCATTCTCAATTTCTCTAATTTTTCACTAAATTTCTTACTTTACCAAAGTTTCCATTCAACACTATCACCTTCCTCTCTCAATAATCTACATTTCACAATTTTTTTCTCAATCCTTAAGAAACCATCAATGGCATATTTTATTTCAATTGGAAGAAGTGGGTCTGCCGTCGCAATTCCATTCTTTTGTTATTTACATTTCACGCCATAAAGTTCTAAAATTGCAAGATTTGCAACAGTGAGTAAGTTAATATTCACTAATTATTTTTCATTTTTCTTTTAATCCATTTTTCACACATAATTTCCCATTTCTTAAATCTATATATCTTATGTTTATTTTTTGCATTCTTCTGTAATTCTGTTCTTCACGCCTCAATTATTAATTGTTAATATGTTTGCTACTTGTTAGGTTGGTGTGAAGACCAGTTAATTGCAATACAGTAGATAAAATTTGTTATTTAAGTATTTTTATACATTTATAATATGCTTATTAATAGTTCCTGAGGTGTTTTTGTTTTATAGAAAAAAGATTGGGCTGAGACTTATAACTAATTATTGCATATATTTTTTGAAGCCAGATATTGGATTATCTTGAGTTTTCGGTGTTTTGTCTTGTAAGAATATAATCGTAGTATTCTCAAAGAAATTCTTAGTACTAGAATTGCACCCCTTTTTTTTATACTAGGGGCCCAAAATTTAAGATTAGAACAAGGCCTCCGAAAAATTTATTCCTGGCCCCGTTAACTTTTGATTCCTGGCTTCGCCCCTGTTAAGGATTCTCTGGTTTTTATTAGTTTAACCACTTCTTTGGGCACATAATTTTATTGAAATATAGGTATGTGGGTCATAGAAAATGAAAGAGAAAGTATTAATTTATTAGCATATTGTATTGAAGTTAATGTTGTGGATAAGAAAAGTAGAGTGAAAAGGTAAAGATAATACTCCCTCCGTCCCATATTATAGTGTCTGATTCTGTTTTTGCACGGGTATTAAGGTCAATAGAATCTAAGAGGAAGGTATAGAGAGTTTGTGTATTGAAAATAAATTTTATAGGGAAAAAGTTGATTTTAGGAGAGAGAATGACAATAAGTGGTGAAAGAGCATTAAATGCATGACTAATTCAACTCTTGGGTTGAATAAACAAAACAAAAATATATTTCCAATAAATAAATAAAGAATGGTGGCACAATTTTTCTAGGAAAATCATGAAAATGCGTAGAATCAAAAAAGGAAACAAGAATTACATTTTGGGACACTTTAAAAGGAAAGAAGCACTATAATATGGGACAGAGGGAGTAATCAACAATTGGTGGGAACATTCCAATTTTCAAAGAGAATAAAAGAAAATAATTGGGTATAAACTAATAAGGGACAACCCAAAAAGAAAAAGGACGAATTAATAAAAAAGAGAGAGAATAATTAATTAAAGTTTTAGAAGATTAGTTATTAGCCTACATTTGGTATCTATGGCTGAATTCCATACTCGCTGTCTTTGTTGCACAAATACCTTCTCTCTTTTTTGATTTCGTTCATTTTTATGAATTATTCCTTATCTTGCTTTAATCAAATTTTGGTAAACTATGTTCCCTTGTATACACTGTGCCGTCTCTTATAACTTATAAGTAAAGAAATTCCTGAATATCCTAAAATAACAGGAGTTATCATTATTCTTTTATTTTTTCCCCTATAAGAAAATTCTTTAATCAACTAAACAATGTTGGTTTAATTGACTGATTGAAAATATTAGTTCCATATAATTGGGAGCAAGAGGTTAGTGGGTCTTAGGATTCTTAGTTATATAAAGCAGTTAGGGTGTTAGTGGTCAGTTGTGATTATGCGTTATGTTTCCTGTTTTTTCAGCTTTAGTAGTTTATTTTCTTGTTCTATAAATTGTCATGTAGTTTTCACTTATGAGATAAGCAAGCAGTAGTTTCGGTACCATATTACCTCTTGTTTCCACTTCTTCTATTTTAAATTCTACATGGTATCAGAGCGTTAGGTTAGATCCAAAAATAGTAGGGAGAAAT
Organism: Beta lomatogona; assembly: GCA_947646795.1. NCBI lineage: Eukaryota > Viridiplantae > Streptophyta > Magnoliopsida > Caryophyllales > Amaranthaceae > Beta > Beta lomatogona. The sequence continues at coordinate 22,322 of CANSNZ010001411.1, read as the reverse complement.
GAAGAAAAAAAGAACAAGAAAAAAAAGGGGGAGAGAAAGATTGTTCCAAAAAAATATTTTTTTTTTTAAAAAAATAGTAGGAGAAAATTTATGAGTGTTTTATGTGTTTAACTATGGCAAGTAATGGTTTTACTTAGATGTGTGGATGGGTTCCCTTTTAGTCCATGAAAATATGAATTTTGATTACTATAAAAAGAGGGAGACAAAATTATTTGAGATGAAGGGGCAGTCTTCACAAGTAAAATTAGATAATTGGCAATTTCAAAATGGTGGAGGTCGTATTCAACGCAGAGACGGTTTCCGAAGTTGAAGTAAGGACGTAGTCAATTTGCAAGACAACGCCAAAATGAGTTTATGGAGATAAGTGCTCCATTGAGTGAAAGTTTGGTGATGATTTGCATCAACAAATTTGAAGATAGTAATGAGAAGTGAATTACACTAGGAAGAGAAGTGCTTCAATGGTAATGGAGGGAAGTACTCTATGAATTGAAGATTAAGAACAACAACAAAAAGTGTTGGTGTATGTGCAAGTATTATGGCAACGGTAATGTTCGAGGAAGCAGTTGATCAAGTCTATGGCAATGTGTTGTGTTGTGAAGTCTAGGAACAATTTAGTTACCATTGAAACTCTAAGATTTTGAACCAAAGGGGAGTGTTGGTTTAATTGACTGATTCAAAATATTAGTTCCTTATAATTGTGAGCAAGAGGTTAGTGGGTCTTAGGATTCTTAATTATATAAAGCAGTTAGGGTGTTAGTGGTCAGTTGTGATCATGCGTTATGTTTCCTGGTTTTCAGCTTTAGTAGTTTATCTTCTTGTTCTATAAATTGTCATGTATTTTTCACTTATGAGATAAGCAAGCAGTAGTTTCATTACCATATTATCTCTTGCTTCCACTTCTTCTATTTTAAATTTTACAAGCAATATCTTTACGCAATGTGAAACGACCAACTCAAACAAAAGCTTAAGCTGATAGTCGTTGGACTCCCAAAAATAGTTTTTACACTCTATCAAAATACGTCTGGTAAACATATATCTTAGATTTTTGCTTTCATGGAGCTTCATACAAATCTTTTGACAAAGTGTATTTTCTTTAAGGAGCTTATGGACTATGGTAGAAGGATATGATGCCGGAGGTTTCTTCCAAAGGAGAAAAGTGTTGGAATCCTTATTAAAACTCAGACGATTAACTAAGATAAGCTAAGATACTTGAAAACAAAAAGTTACACACAGCATTACAATAATGTGATATTTATTTAGCTACTTTATTCTATGGCAGACAAAGCCTAATGTTAGAACTACTCGTAATCAGTTAGCACATGTACGGAATTCCTGGGGACTCAAGTATCAATTTCAGTTTGGACTAGTGGGGATTAGTGAACATTCCTTATTCTCTTGAACTTCGCAATATTCTGGAAAGTGTGGGTTGTTTTTTGTATGATGTTTAAGATTAACTCGTTAAAATTAGTATTTGTATGAAGCATTTCTGAAGTTCATTGAGCATCAATTATGTGTGGAACTTGTTTTAGAGATCGTAATAGATCGTTATGACATTAAAGAAGAATATAAAAAAACTGATAACAATAATTACTTGTACAAAGAACAGATGATAATACTTGAAAATAATTTGGGCAACTCTTAGTTCATTGAAAATTTAGTAGTTATAGTTCAAATAATCAACAAAGAGATAAACGAATGAAAGAAATTTACAAATGTTCCAAATCAAATAAATTCTTCGAAAAACATTGTTATATCTTAATCTAGTGTCAATATAATTTCTACATCAAATAAAGGTGTTACATTATCATATAATGCACTTAATAAAGAAGACAAAACGATAAAAAAAATCATACGTAAAAATCTTACATGCCTCACCTTGACCATAACTTATTAGCTTCTAACTCGTATATAAAAATTGATTGTTTGCTCTATTGATCACATGCCTAAATTATTATATAATGCACTCATTTTTCACTACATGAAAAGCCAAACAATCAATTTTCAAGACGTTTACGCTCTAAATACGTAAAAATTGGGAACTTAAAAAATCATAGTGTGTACCTTTTTTAGAAATTATTTGTTATTATTATTGACATTGATACAACTTGAATATACAATAATAAATGAAATTTTGATCTTCATTATTGATAAATAAAATTATGTATTATTGATTAAAAATTGGAATGAATATGATAAAAATACTAAAATAATTATTTTAATACATAAATGAATCATGAGTTAAAAATTAAAATAAATTTTGAGTTTAAGATAAAATAATTAAGTGATTATTAACTCATAACAAGGACTTTGATGACAAAGAATAAAATAAATAAATATAGATATAAGTACTCGATCTCAAAATATTTGAAACACTTTAACTTTTTGAGGTTGCTAAAGGTATAATTTTGACCAACATAACAAAAACTTTTGTTATCTATTGACTAGTAGTGCGTATTTGTCCATTTTATTTAAAAAAATATACATAAGTAAAAAAATATTTCAAATATTATCCAACATAACATAAAAATTTCGTTTGAAAAAGATATGGACATTTAGTTTAGAAAAAATAGCACATCGAGCTAAATATTTCTATATGTTTGTGTGTGTGTGTTACAACTTTTTTTTTTTGTAAAAGGTACTAAAGTTTTTTCGTTATTTAAACATCACAACAATCTTTGTGAGAACTGTCAATCTTTTTAATATGTATTTAATTTTAAAACACCAATTATAATAATTTTATTTCATGCATAATGATTGATACCATGAGTTCATTTATCATACGCTCGGGTGTACCATGTGCATGGTACACCCAAGACTAATAGATAACACGCACTAATAGGTTAGAAAAACCCATGATATAGCAACCTCGACTTTTCTTGAATGTTTGTTTAAAATAAAAATACAAAAGTACGTGTTAAATAAAATGGAAGAAAAGAAACAAAATGGAAGAGATTTTTTCTTAAAAAACATTCAAGAAAAGTCGAGTTGTTATATCATGGGTTTTTTAACCAATGCACCACAAGCATAGGTTTAGCATAGTCAATTAAGGATACAATTCTCATAATTGATATCTAATCTCATATATGATTATTTCACCTTGCTCCCTATCTCCTTAGATGTCAATTATTAGAATTATATTCTTAATTGACTATGCCATATATACCACTTTTTGTGCATAGGTTAGATTAGGGGTGCTTATCGAGCGAGCCGAGCCCGAATAGCACTGGGCTCGGCTCGAGCTCGTTTAACTTTTCATGGGCTTAGCTCGGCTCGAGCTCGTGATTAGAATTTGCGGCTCGAGTTCGGCTCGTGAGCTCATTTAGGCTCGACTAGGGGTGTTAACGAGCCGAACCGAGACCGAACCTAACTAGGCTCGATTCGGCTCAAGAACAATTTTAATTGGGCTCGGCTCAAGCTCGAAACTCGTGGAGCTCGAAATATTAAGCTCGACTCAAACTCGAGTCCAAAAATTGCAACTCGGCTCGAGCTCAAATATAACTTCAAGGTTCAACCCTAAGCAAGTCTAAGGTCATAGTTCATTAGGCCCGAACGTTTAGTAGTTCGAAGGTCCAATAACTAACACTTGTTATTGCATGCTGGCCAAGCAAGTAGTAGCAGGCCAAAATGGTAGAGAGTTAGGGAGTGAAAGATTTCTTTTATAAAGCCTCTAACTCACACCCTCATCCTACCTATTCCACCGATGTGGGACTCTAGAAAGCCAAATTTCTTTCTCACTTGCTTCCATCTTGCAACATTGCTCCCCATTGTCCATGCGTGAATTCTCTTCAGTAATTATTCCCACTTTCTCTTTCTCTCTCCTCTTTCTATTTCAAGTGCGAGAATGATCAAACAATCACACCTTAATGAAAATACCCCTTTTTAATTGTTTTTACCTTTTTCCTTTTTATCATTCTTCTATTATATACCTTAGTTAATATCTTAAAAGAAATACTTAATATAATTTTTAATATATATAAATAATTTTTTAATATATAATTTTTTTTTAATATAATTTTTTTTTAGTATAAAATAATAATCAAGTTGTTCACGAGCTTTACGAGCCGAGCTTTGCCTAGCTCGGCTCGGCTCGTTTAAGTCTCGAGCCGAGCTTCAACGAGCCGAGCTTTGACCGAGCCGAGCTCGAGCTGCTCGTGAGCTTGTCAGGCTCATTATCACCCCTAGGTTAGATCATTTGTATAAGACATCCTTCCTTACATATAACATTATCTTTCATATATTTAAGTTTTTTTTTTTTTTTTTTTTTTTTTTGACATCGGTAGTATTTATAAGAATAACAGATTAACATTCATATTAGTCAGAAATAAGAGATAAAAATGTAAAGCTCTATTATATTCATATTCTACTCAGAACAGTTAGGAAATAGGAAGAGAGAACAAAATCCGATGAAATATTCAGAATCAGTGAAAACAAAGCAAGTTATTTTCGTAAAACATATTTCTAAATGGTTAAAGTAACTTAAGGTAAAAGGTGATGTATCTATCCCTCAAAGCTTTTTGCAGCCTATATATAGTTTTATCTATTATGTAGACATGGAAAACTGTCTACCCTCGTTATCAACAACGGCAACTAATCAACATAATATAATACATCAATCATTATCAATGTTTCACAATGAACATATGATTTGGAAATAAAAGAAACAAAGTACAAAGTAAAGGATATGATGTATAGTGTGTCTTTATCTTTGTTGGAAAATTACATTACATATTACAATTGCGTGTTTGAATTATGCACAACACCCCTAATGGTTCTAGGAGTGTTGTAATAAACAACAACTTTACTTTTATCTATTCGTTTTGAGGTTTTGTTTATGAGATGTTTTCTGTTTTCCTTAATAAGATTTGTAGTGTTTAAAACTGAATTAGTTACTTAGGATTTTTGCTATAAAGTGAATAAAAGTAGCTTAAACTCACTTCTACCCATTTTATAACAAGAAGTATACGTTAATTAAATAATTACTCGACTCCAAACCCAAAATGCATGAAAACATGTCTCTAGCAAAGTTTATCGGTATTAGAAGACGAAAGCAAGGACGTCACTGAGACAATTATAGATCAATATAAGTACTATATGATGACTTTGGAAAACAATATAGTTCTCCAATGATCAACATAAGTACTATATGATGACTTTGGAAAACAATAGAGTTCTCCAATGATCACATGAGAATATGAGATTAGGCGAAAGAGTCATACCTCCCTGAGTTTTCCGGCATAAACTTCGCCGGCTAAAACTCTCTCACCGAACAACGAAACGGCCTCTTTCACGGATCTAAACGGTGCTCGTGTATCAATCTCCGCCCTCCTATGCAGCACCACCACCCCATCTGGACTGCCGGCCATTCGCAGCACGAAAACGTCTCAAATGGTACGTGTAGTGTCACAATAAGAAAGTATATATCTAAGATGGGGAGATGATAATATAAGTAGAGCTGTTAAGATGGAAAATATTGATATTGTTAAAGGGAATTGATGGTGTACGAAAGAGTGTGGAGACTTAAGAGAATAAGGGGTGCTTACAAATATTATCAAAAGCTTCTTTTCTTGGCGTCCACTTCACTGGAATTCTGTTAGTATTATTATTGGAAGGTGTAAGTAGTGAGTAAACTAGTTGGGTAGGGAATGCCATTGTTTTGTTTCACAGTACTAACTGTTGTATTTGGAAGTTTAATTTTGTTTGTGGAACCTACTAACTACTATGATTCGGCTGCACCACACGAAGACCATGACCTTTTACCTATAGACAAGTTCATCAAGTTTTGCTTTTATCTTTCTTTCCTTTTATTATTTTATATTTTTGGGATGGGAAACTATGGTGATGACGCCAGATTGTGTGATACGGAGTATATGATTTCATGGCTTTATACGGAGTTTGGATACTTGCCGTCATCTTGACATGTACCTGGTGTCCTTTTTCATTCCTTAGGCAAATGAATAACAAATATCCGTCAAATAAAAAGAATAACTAGTATTTTTAGCCCGGGCGATGCCTCGAGTCAATTGTAATAAACAAATATATAATTATTCATAAATTTCGTAATTAATTTTTTTTTTTGTGTATTTTTTTATCCATGAGAAATTAAAATTTTGACGTCATATATAACGTGATAAGTAAAAATAACCTTAATGATTTGAATTTGAAAATAATAGCTTACAAGATTTTGGGGTAAGATAATGTGACATCAATAGTATCTTGTTAATATCGTAATAATAGTGTTAGAAATGTAATTACTTATTTAAGTCTTTTTAGTTAAGTATAATTATTATAAGACTTTATCATATTTTATTTGTAATATTAGCCAACAGAGTTATAGTGTATTGATGGTTAAACTCTTACTTTTCATTCCAAAGGTCACGTGTTTGATACCTTGTAGTTACACAATATTTATATTTTTAAAATTGAGAGCTCACATGGATATAAAGCATTTGCAATATAATTCGAGGGCCGTTTAATATATTTGTATTGATAAGACACACCCTCCATTCTTTTTAATTGCTATATTATGTTCTGTACAAGATTTTATGTAATGTCACTTTCAAACTTTTTGGTGTGTACTTTAAGACCCATTTAATATAAAATAGGGGGATAAGACATAAGTGAAAAAAGAGTATTTTTTGGTGGAAAAAGTGAAAAACAAAAAAAAAATTATTAATTTTTAGTGGGTCAAGTACTCCAAATAAGGAAAAATAAATTGTTATTCACTTCTTCACAACATGTTCCCGAGTACAAGAAACAATACAACATTGTTAATTTTTGTCGGTGACTTTGAAGTTACAAAAAAGAACGAGAAGGGTGAATTGGTTCCTAAACCTCTTGAAGACTATGATATATATGACTTTGACAAGATAGAGATGAACAATATGACCAAGAAACTCCTTCACTGTGGTCTTGGTCTTCATATGCACAATATAGTCATGGGATGCAAGATAGCCAAGCAAATGTCCGAACTTCTCCAGATAACTCATGAAGGAGCAAGCGAGGTCAAGAGATCAAAGATTGATATGTTGATGCACAAGTATGAGTCATTTTAAATGAAGCCAAAAGAGCATGTTCATGACATGCTCACTTGCTTCTCAAAGATAATCAATGAACTTGAATCTCTAGGAAAGGTCATTACTCCAGAGGACACAAGTTCGCAAGGTACTGAGAAGTCTTCCACAAGACGATAAATGGATGGTCAAGGTGACAACATTGCAGGAAACCAAGGACTTTACAGCGTTCAATATTGAACAACTTGCTGGATTCTTGATGACTCATGAGTTACATCTAGGAACTCATGAAGCAGAACCTGTCAAGCCTAAGGCTCTGGCTCTCAAGTCAGAGGAACAAGAAGATTCAGAGACTGATGATGAAGAAGCAGCGATGATCGTGAGAAGCACTAGTAGAATAATTGTTTATTGCTGCGGTGGTATTGTTGCGGTTTTACCCATACGCAGCAATATATCACGTAAAAAGAAAAAGTAACATATAAAATAAAGATATTGCTGCGGTTTCGGCCAAAAACCGCAGCAATATGGTTTCAACGGGAAATTTTTGAAAAAAATTGACTTTTTGACCAGACATATTGCTGCGGTTTTTGGCCGAAACCGCAGCAATTTATTAAAATAATATTAAAAAAATAATATTTTAATATATTGCTGCGGTTTTTTGTAATGGTTTCAACGGGAAATTTTTGAAAAGACCAGACATATTGCTGCGGTTTTTGGCCGAAACCGCAACAATATATTAAAATAATATTTAAAAAATATTAAATTAATATATTGCTGCGGTGCAGCAATATCCCCATTTATTTCATATAAGAGGCGCTAGGGTTTGGGACACTTGCATTTAAGCCTTCTTCATTTCAGCCGTTTTTCTCCTTTCTCTCTCCTCCCCCGGATCCGCTCTCGGCCTCTCACCTCCTCTCGTCGTCTTCCTCCTCCTCTCGTCTTCTTCTTCAGTCGTCTCGCCGATCACTCTCGACTCTTCTTCGCGATTCCTCAACGAATGCCACTCATTGTAGATCTGAAAAATCGACGTGGATAAAACTCAACGAATGCCACTCATCACTCGCGATTCCTCCATTGATGCTTCTTCGCAAACTCGTCACTCGCGAATCATTTCGACTTCGATGGGGATGAGCGAATGGTGGTAGTCGGCTCGTGGATCTGAGTGAATAGTGGTTGTCGGTTTTGGTTTTAATATTTTTGCATTTTTTTCGTAATTTTTTTATTGGAATCCATCTCAGATCCAGTCTTTTCATTTCTTTTATTCGTATTTTTTGTTTTAATTATTTGTAAGATGATTATTTTGTAATTCTTCTGTAATTTTCGTTTTGTTTATTCTTAGTTTTTGGTGAAGATTACTCATTTTCTTTCGTGTTCTTAATTCTGATTTTTTTTTTGAGTTCTTATTAGTTCTTATTTTTTTGTATTTCCGGGTGAAGATTCGTCATTTTTTCTAGTTTGTTTGTAATCTACAGGTTCTTTGCTTCTTTTTTTTATAATTTGAGTTTGTAAAAATATTATTTTTAGTTGAATATATAAATTTATTTAGCACTCAATTGTTAGTTGTAATTTTTTGTGGCGAACTATTAGAAAAATTTGGTGGATAGTGGATGGGTTAGTTGCCCGATTTTTATCATTCAAATTTGATGGCAAAATGCAAAAAAAATAATAAAAAATAAAAATAAAACCTATACTAGGACCTATTCTTTGCGGTTTTGGGTAACAACCGCAAATAATAGGCTAAGCTATTGCGGCGGTTCTTAGCCAAAACCGCAGCAATAGGTTTATTTTTTATTTAAAAAAATACAACGTATTGCTGCGGTTTTGGCTAAGAACCGCAGCAATGGCTTAGCCTATTGATGCGGTAAAAAACCGCAGCAATAGACAATTTACCTATTGCTGCGCCCATAATTGTTTCGCGGCTAAAACCGCCGTAATAGGCCACTTAATGACCGCATCAATAAACAATTATTCTACTAGCGAAGGTTGAAGAGATTCTATAATAAGAATTACCAAGGGAAGAATGCAAGGAAACCAACAAAGTTGAGCTTTCACAAATATGGAGGACATGACCATTTCATCAAAGAATGTCGTCTATGGAAGAACGAGAAAGCAAAAGGAAAATTCAAGGAGAAAGGCAATGAACAACGAAACCCTTCTCAAGGACGGACATGAAAAGAGCCATGGTAGCGGCATGGGGAGAGTCCGACTCGGACGAGGAGCGAGGAACATACGAGAGGAAGAAATTGCCCGTCGTATCTCATGGCAAAGACCGAGGACAAAGAGGAACCATCAAACCCTAAGGTACGTCTTAATACTATTGAGGAGGAACTTACGTAACTAAATAAGAGTCAACTTCTAAAACTGCTCTTAGAAACCTTAGATGACAACAAGAATGTCTGCGTAAAAAGAGAACGAGTAGACAATGCCTTGAGAGTCACTAAGAAACATACAAATTGGCTAAACTCTTTAAAATCCGGCATTGAAAAAAGATTCTTTGAACTTTTTGACAAAAACAGAGCTATTCAAGAAGCCTTTGAAAAAGTTAAAAATGAGAACTAGCTTTTGAACATGGAATTGGCAGGATTGAAATTATTTGTTCTGAAGGAACAGTTCCTTCAACTAATACCGAGAATTGATTTTGAGAAATTAAAATCTGATTATGAAAATGCTTGTACAAGAAAATCCGGTACTAAGAAAGGAACTGGAATCCTCGAGAAACAAACTTCCCGATCCAAGAAGTTGGATCAAAAAATATCGAGAACAAAGGAAGGGATGGACTTGGTTTCAATCATAAGAAGAAGAACAAAAAGAAAAAGTATGCGAGATCTCGCAAGTAACAAAATATGTTCTTACTGTGGGAATAGTGGTCACATAGTGTCAGACTGTTCCGCCAGGGAAGAACGCATTGAGAGGAACACTTACATTGTAATCCCACGTAAATTTATGAATTTTATAAATATATTTTAATGCATATTTATAGATAATTAAGTATATTTTAGTATTTAAACGATTTATCTTTTCAAAGGTTGACTATTTGAAAGTCAAAGGAATTATTTTAATGGTTTAAATAAGTCAAACATTTTATTTAGTCATGCTTTGAAAAATGATTTTATAACTAAACTAGTGAAGTTGAAGTAAAAGGATTTTAATATTGGGTTAGAGGAGCCCAAACCTAATAGCTTTTCCTATGAACATTCTCTTTAAACTAACCCATCAAAGCCCAACTCCTTATTAGATCCCTAATGGGGGAAACTATAAATACCTTTATTTACACAAATTCCCACACATTAAACACTTTATTTTCTCTCTTCTCTCTCTCCTATTTTCGGCTTTCTCTCTCTCCTCCTCCTTTTTCTTTTCTTAGGTTTTTCCGGCCAGCTATCAACATCCGCCACCACCGGCGCCGCCACCCGACCGGCGGCAGCAGCCGCCGACCGCCGCCGTCGTCCCCCTGTTTTCCGGCGCCTTTCTCCCTCCTCTTTTTGTTGGTTATTTCTTCCTCCTCAAGTTATTTTAATGCAAAGTTTGTATTTCTAAGATTTGTTTTAATAAGTTATGCTTAAAAGTTATAATTTGATGATTTGATTATGAATCTAAGATTATGTAAATTGTTTCATGAAGTTAGAAAATTTCAAATTTACTTATTATGTTAAAATAGGGTTTTAAAATATCAAAGCATGGATTTTTAGGGTTTTATAAGTTGGAAAATCATAGTAGTATGTTGTAGTTTGTGAAATTGGGTTTTCTTATGATTTTAAGTATTTTTAAAAAGAGTTTTAGTACATAATATGTTGCTGGAATTTTTAAAAGGGATGTTGTTGTTGGGAGTTCTTATGATTTAAACATGAGATTTAAGGGTTTTAATCAACTAGTGCAGTAGTACTATACTAGGAGGTTGTAATAATCATGTTTTAATGATGGAAAAGGTTTTTAAACACTTTTAAGAAAAGGTTTAAAGTATTTTAGTAGTGCTGGAAATTTATAAAGTATTGATTGTGGGATTATGTTGATTATTTTAGGCGGAAATTTCTCTTTAGGCGACTTTTAAGGTTGTGAAAGTGGCCGCTTGATTTGTCTACACAAGGTACGTACATACCTATGTATTGTTTGGACTAGTATCATGTCCTAAGGATGAGAATTGAGTAGTATCATGTATAGGGAACTATTTTTAGTTCATATGTGATTTCTATTAAGTTGGAGTTGCATGTTTTATGCCGTTGTGTGAAGCATGTTGGTTATGTTATTGGTATTATGTTTGTATGGAATGTTGATGCAAGCATATGGGATTTGGGAACTTTATTCTATAAATTCACATGAGGGGTTAATATTTATGTTGATTTGGAACATGATTGAATCATGTTGTTCCCTTTGATTTATGTAACTACTTTATGATGACCGCGGGCCTTATTTGGTAAGTTGATTTTTATACCTATAAAAGATTGGTTGGTTGTTGACTTGGTTCAACAAATAAATAAAGGTTATGGATTTAATATTGGAATTGTTCTTGGGTTGTTAAGTTGATGATCACTTATCTAATCCTAATATAAAAATGGAATTTATGATTACTTGATGATTATATTGTTTGTCCTACTTGTGAGTCATAACAAGTAATAAAGTGTTAATCATGTAAAGTGAAACGTGGATAGCAATAGCCTTAGACTTGTGCACGTCTGAAGTTTTGGACTAGTATGAGTTGGAGTACATGGTGGTAGCCCATGGCTTTTCTTGGGACCAGATTGATCACCGTGTCCTATTTTTATTTAAAATGTTCATCAATATCGTAGGTCATGGGAATACAGAATCGCGTCCGTATTTCGTCTTCTAAATTGAAGACCGGTTTTGGTTAGACAACTCGTTCCATTGACTATTCCATCTAAATTAATTAACTTACTAGTTGTGGAGTTTAGTTCAGTAAAAGTAGTCCGCTATGTTGTTATATTATTATTTATTCGTGCTTAGTATTTATTAGTATCATGTTAAGATTGTTTATTTATTTACTATGTAGTACTCAGCTTTACTAGTTACGTGCTTTGTGTGTATGTATAGATCATGGCTATGCCTTATTGATGCTGTGATGACCCTTTTGGTAAGCAGTCTTTAGGGATCAATAGTGCATCGCCATTTACGGGTTTGCAGATGATGCATCATGGGTTTGGGATTGGAGAGCTTGTGTAGATTATTTATCATATTTTGACTTTAAACTTTTCGTAGTTGACTTTGACTATTGTCATTGACTTTGACTTTGGAGGTTGACTTTTGACTTTATGTGGGTTTGACTTTTAGAGTTGACTCTTTGGGTTGACTAAGTTTTATTTCTAAAATTATTTGTTATGTTTTCCACTGCAAAATTCTGAATAAGCCGATACGTTTTCACACGGGCGATAATACTTTGATAATTCTCTAAGTTTTATATTAAAAAGATATTTTAGAAAAGAGATAATTGTCGGGGTGTTACAAAGTGGTATAAGAGCTTTAGGTTTTATTGGCCTTTCGTGCCAACTTTAAATTTTTAGGCGTCTAAGTAGCTAGTTACTTAAAATGAATTTCATAGAAATCGAGCTCCTACTTATTCGTTTGGTTTAAGTTACTTTTCGAAAATTTTTAGACACAAGATTTAAAATATTTTTTTTTTTTTAAAAAAAGGTCCGAATATTTTATTTTACGGTTTTTTCACCAGGTACCCCTGAGGTTTAACGAAATGCACCAGGTACCCTCGTGGTTTGAAAAATGCACCAAATGCCCCTAAGGTTTGACAATATTGAACCAAATGCTATTAATGATGAACGACGTTAGTCTGCCGTTAGTGCATATTTATACAAATGCCATCAGTCAGAACTGGCACCATTGGAATGATCCCCCAAGCCACAACCTTTCGTATTTCCTCTTCACTTCACTCCACCCTCTGTTTTTCAAACTCTCTCATCCAAAAAAGCCCTAAAAATCGCACAAATTTATTTAAGGGAAATCTGCATAATTAAAGACAGTGAATTTGAGTGGGAAGTTCAAGGTTAATAATCCGGGTTGTTCGCATTTGAATTGCGGGTTTTGAAGAGAATTGGGTGCATTTGGAAGTTGAAGAAAATCTAGGTTGAATCTTCAACATGAATAGGTATGTATCTCTCTCAATCAGTTTTCATTTAGTGTAAATTAGTGAAGTTATTGGTTATAATTTTGGATTAAAATGCTTGAAATTTAACAGTATTTTAGGGTTTAAGTTTGTGATTGTTGATTGTTCAAAGTTTGAGTTTTTTTCCTTAATTTATGCAATTTGCAATTTTTCCTTACTTTATGCATGTTGTGCTATGCTTAGGGTCAAAGATATTTGGTTGCTTTGTGATTACCGATTACACGGGACATAGGTTTGATGTTAGGGTATTAGATATGGATGAGAGTAGTTTTATGGATTTGATTGATGAGTTCATTGTGGAGGGACAAAAACAAGATGTTCTTGTGCCTGAGAAGTTCAGATTGTGGTATGATCATCCTAGGACAGGTCAGAGGGTGGAAGAGAGTGATGATGAAAGCTTGATGAGGATGTTCCCTCTATTTAGAGGTAAAGAGGAGATCATGATATGGATAGAGGAAACACATGATGTAGGTATGTCATTTAAGTTAGCCATACAAATGAGGAATTCAAAGTTAATGAGAGAAGCTGCTAAACAAGCATAATTTGAAGAAGAATTAAGGAAAAGATGAGAGGAGGAATTGAGGAAACAAGAAGAGGAATTGAAGTAACAAGAACAGGAAGCTAGGATTAAGAGAGACTTAGAAGAGTCAAGGTAGTTCATTGTCTCAGTGGAGGTGCCTGTTTATAATGTTGAGAATGACATGGAAGTGGAGTATTAAAGAGTGTGGGAGATTGACCCTGGGCTGTCACAACCACCAATGTCCCAAACACAAACAACTCCACCTCAAACCCCCCCCGCTCACCCACACACCAAAATCCCCCCCACCAGAGACCCCTACATCAATCACCATCACCCCCACATCGAGACCCATCCACCACCAACACCTCCTATTTCACCCCCACCTGAAACACCCCCACCCTCACACCAATCACCTCTTGTTTCACCCCCACACCAACCATCTCCTATACACAGCCTATAATCCCACCCTCACGCCGGTCACCTCCGCCATCACCCCACACCAACCACCTCCTATACACAGCCCTATAATTTCACCCTCACACCCTTCACCTCCTACTCACAGCCCTCCATTAACCCCCCTCAACCGAACTTTCACACCAACCCACTAGGAAACAACCCTCAAGGAAACCAGCCACCCCAAAAAAAAAAGGTTTTACTACAATAACAAAGAAGGGTTTTAGGGCTGCTAAGACTAGTGCAAGGAGGCTTAGTACTTATGTGCCTAAGACTAAGGGCCCTAGGAGAAATACAACTAGGTCTAGGCAACCTTGTGCATGAAGAGGATGAACCCGGAGACTACGATCCTTGGGAATCGACAATAGTGAGGATGCGGATTATGAAGAGGAGGAAGAAATTTTTAAGGTGGAGCTAGGAGATTTGGACCTTGAACAAGAAGTTTCACAAGATGAGCTTGATTTTGATGGTGATACACGGAGGGCTAGGTTTTATGAGATGTTGGATGGGACATCCAACATGGATCAGGTGTACTTGAATGGTGAGGTTGTTGATGATATGGCTTTTGGTGAGGTGAAGCTACATTCTTGGATGATTTTCTCCTCCAAAGAACATTTCCTTGATGTGTTTAAGGACTATTGTATACAAGATGGGTTTGCAGTGAGGGTAGAGAAGGCTGATAACAGTAGGTTCACTGCATGTTGCATTGTTGAGGATTGTGATTGGAGGATCCATGCATCCAAGTTGTTAGACAACAACAGCTAGGCAATCAAGACCCTCAAAGGAGAACACAAGTTATGTGGGAGGTTGGAAAATAACCCTATGATTTCCTATGTTTGGTTGACTAGACATTTGAAGGGTGACATTGAAGCTACATCAGACATCCCTATTAAATCATTACAGAAGTTATGCCAAGAAAAGTTCAGGTTGAAGGTGAAGAAGAGGATTTTGTATAAGGTGAAGGAGATGACAAAGGAAGTATTATATGGGGGGGGGGGTTTGTTGAGTCCTATGGGTTGTTGCCTGCATATGTTGAGATGATCAAAGCAACAAACACTGGAAGTTATGCATTGGTCACCTGGTCAGGTTGCACTGACAGTGAATTACCTCACTTCAAGGCATGCTTCATCTCCTTTGCAGCTCAAGTGAGGGGATTTCTTGGTGGTTGTAGACCTCTTATAGGGATTGATGGCACTCATTTGAATGGGTACTACAGATTCTTCTTACAACTTGTTGCAATTGATGGAAATAATGAAATATTTCCCTTTGCATATGGGATAGTGAGCAAGGAAAGCATTGAGAGTGGGGGTATTTCTTCAGGTGCTTGAAACTTCTATTCGGCGGTGAAGGAGTCCAGAGATTAGATTGGACCTTCATTAGTGACAGAATGAGGGTTAGTCATCTAATTTTTATTTTTTTTTTTGTTTTTTTACACTAATATTATTGCTAATGTATGGTACATAAATTTAGGGAGTTGAAAGTGCCTTGCATGAAGTCTTCCCCGATGCCGCAAGGAGGATATGTTGCCAAGCATCTTTATGCAAACCGCAAAAATGTTGGGTTTAGTGGAACCGCTTTCCACCAACTTTTTGGGTTGTTCTGCTGATGCATACAACGGTTATGTGTATAACAAAGCTATGGAGAAGATAACCAAGCTTGATGTCAAGGCATTGCAGTACTTGAACAAGGTAGAGGAGCAATGGTTCGACATGCATTTGTCCCTCGAATTTGTTTGTGATCACAACACAACCAACTTTGTAGAGTCCTTTAATGCATGCATAAAACCATTTAGAGACCTCCCCTGTCATGTCTTTATTGGAAGGTAATGTTCCCCACCCCATTGTGCCTAATTTATTTGCAAATAAGTTTAATTTCAGTCATCTAATTTCTATGATATTTCATTGCGGCTATAAGGTCTTGGTGCAAGAAATAATTGGGTCCAGGTTTGACAAAGCAATTGCCATGGACCCTGATGCCTTGACTAATTATGCCACAAGGATCTTGAATCAGAGATCTGATGAAGCTACGTTCTGCCACATGGTACAAGCAGGAGGGGGTGAGTTTGAGGTTAGGGAAGACCATGTGCATTTTCCCATTAACCTAGAGCAAAGGAAATGTGGCTGTGGGAATGGCAGGGGACTGGTATTCCATGTAAACATGAGCTTAGGGTTATTTTTTATCAAAGACTAGAGCCTAAAGACTTTGTCTCTACCTACTACAAAGGGGCTGCCTACAAAAGAACCTACTCAAACCACATGCACCCAATGCCTGATTCAACCCAGTGGCCCTTGTTTGAACTTCCTAAAATTTTACCCCCCATTTCCAAAGAAGTACTGGGAGGCTAGCTAAGCAGTGAAAGAGAGGGAGATGTGAGAAGAAAAGAGGAAAAGGAGCAGCACTGTCAAGTGTGGTCATTGCAAGGAGGTTGGACACAAGTCTAGAACATGCAAAGGAGGAGCCACTACCAAACAGAAGAAACAAGCTGCTGCTGCTGCTGCTAGTGGTCTTTGAACATCAGAACAACAACCCACATATGTGCCTGGCAGCAGTTCAAAAAAGGGAAAGAAAAGAGCTGCAGTAACATCCAAGGGTGCAACTAAGGCTAAGAAGAGCAAGAACAACCCTTAAGTCTTGTGCTCTCATTTCACTGGTTTTTTGGACTTTAATTTCACATTTTGCAACTCATTAACTGCACTCATTTTTGGATAATTAGTAGTTGAAACAAAAGATCCATTTTTTAGAAATGTTGTGAAGATACTGTTTTTTGGACAATGTAACGCTACTATTTTTTGGTGAATCATACAAGTCACATTTTATTTAATGAAATTCAAATGTAGTTGATTACATTACTTCCCATTTCAGTTCTTCAATACAAACAGTAGTACAAGAAACATGATAATTCCTATTTTGATGACCGCTTGCATAAACTTGTGTTGTTGCTTGATTTTTTTTCTTCAATTGCTTCATTTCATCCACCAACTTCGCATTACTTCCCACTTCTTCTTCTTCTTCTTCTTCTTCTTCTTCTTCTTCTTCTTCTTCTTCTTCTTCTTCTTCTTCTTCTTCTTCTTCTTCTTCTTCTTCTTCTTCTTCTTCTTCTTCTTCAAGTATATCATCCCGTTGCCTATCCCCATTGTGTTGCTCAACATAACCACTACACCACCTAAATTTATTACACGCATCACACTTATAGTACAATCGTTGCGGATTCAATGATGATTCCGAGCTCCTAATTGCAAATATTCTCCTACATTTGCACATCTTGTTTGGCACTCTAATGTAGGAGGATTGAAAATTTGAAGAGGAAGTGTGGGATTGTGAGTTCATTGTAGTGTAAGAGGCAAAGTAGGCAAAAGAGTGTGAAGAGTGCATCAAAAAGGTTATGATGTTGTTTAAATAACCCCACAAATATATCCCAACGGCTAGTTTTGAAATTTTGAATTTTTTTTTTTTTAAAAACTAGCCGTTATTACCATTTTCATACACTTTTCTTAAACTTCAAGGGTATATGGTGCATAAGAAACATGCACTAACGTAGCAGATCGACGCCGTTCATCATTAATGGCATTTGGTGCAATATTGTCAAACCTCGGGGGCGTTGGTGCATTTTTCAAACAACGAGGCTACCCGGTGCATTTCAAAAAACCTCAAGGGTACCTGGTGAAAATACCATTTATTTTATTTGGTCCGAAAATATTTTCTTTTAGGTTCGAAAATTCGAACTTCTTTTTCTTAATTATCTCATTCTTTTCGTTTTTTTTATAGATTCGAAATTTATATATATTATTTATTTATTTATTTATTTTAATACTTCTAGTTTACTTTGTTTACTTTATTTTGTGAAAGATGGGTAGTATAAGAATGGGCATATAGGATAGAAATATTATATGTCTGCGTTCAATAGTTAGTTCAGCATGTTTACGTTTTTCTTCTCTGCTTGACTGTTTTTATGTTGTTCCTATGCTTTGAGTTGTTGGTTATTCTTGCTTATTGGTTATTGTTGGGAACATACGCTATGTGAGAGTATCAATTACTTATAGAAGTAATATTTATCTGTCATATGATCTCTAGCTATGTCTGATAGAGGAGCTACTAGAGTAGGAATCTACTACAACCCGATTGTGTTGAGTGATGATGAGAGCGATGGATATGGGTCTGATTCTGATCAGGACAACTACCTTAGGGAGTTGGAAATGCGTCGTATTCTGAAGGTTAGCAGTCCAGATAGTAATGATGAGGTCATTCGGGAGTTTAATCGTGCTGGGAATCAAACTCGAAAGGATATCTTCTATGCTATGATGAGGAGTGTCTTTGGTGAGCCGAGGTTTGAGGATACTGAAGATGATAAGGATACTGAGGACATTGAAGATTTTGAAGATGAGGTTTTCACTCTTGAAAAGTACTCCCTCCGTCCCAGAAAGATCTGAACACTTGTTGGAACACGTAGTTTAAGGTGATAAGTTGTGGTGTACTGGTTATCAAATGTTATTTTATTTAAAAAGTAGATGTGATAGGAGTTGGTGGAGTATTTTTTATTAAAGGAGAAATAAAGTTGGGTAACTTTTTATTGATAAAAGGTAGAGTGTGGGCCAAAGATGTGTAAAAGAAATAATATATTAATGGTGGGACCATGCCAAGAATGAAAGTGTTCAAACTAATTTGGGACAAACATAAAAGGAAAGTGTTCAGACTATTTTGGGACGGAGGTAGTACAAGGAATCTAAGGATAAAACTAATGATGAATCACCTTAGTTTATGTATTTATGCTTTGAGAATAAATGTTGGATAATTAGTCAAGCAATGGTTTAAATTTATTTCTTTGGTACTTTGTTCTGTTTAGGAAAAAGTATAGTGATTATGAATTGAAAAGTGTTACTATCATCATTTTGAGTAATAAAAGTAAAAATTTAGTTATCCAAGTGAGCAAGAATTTTATTTTGGGCACGTGAATGGGAATATTTTATTCATTTGTTATGATTGATTCTTTTATTGATCCTCACACGTGTTTATTCTTGATGAGTATATTATTCATGAATGATTATATGATTGATGATGATGTATTCTATGGTATTATTATAACTTCATGAGAAATTCTATGTTGATGCGATCTTTATGGTCAAATCAAATGTTGCCTTCGTGGAGAATGACATGTAAGTTATGTATCGAAACCAAAAGTAGAGTTGCGTTAATTTCAGGTCGCGTAGTAGAATGGCTAATAACGGTAACAATTTAGCTTCTGTTATTCGCCTATTGGCGGAGAATTTGACTCGTGAAAGGGCCGAGCGTCCCGATCCCGCCGGGGACACGTTAGAAAGACTAGCCAACGTTAAGCCACCATACTTTAGGGGCAAGGCGGACCCTACCTTCTTAGAGAGTTGGATTAGGGAATTTGAAAAGATTTTCGAAGTTGTGAATTGTCCTGAGGAATGTATTTGAAAGATGAAGTTGACTTATGGTGGAGAGAAAATGGGGATAGACTGAGTGTTGTTGAGGGATTTAATTGGGATTCATTTGTTACTTTGCTTTAAGATGGAATATTTACCCCGCATTTATGAGGAAACGAAGGCCCAATAGTTTATAAACCTTAGGATGGGGAGTATGACCATCTCTGAGTACTATAGTAAGTTCATAGCACTGTCGAGGTTTGCATCTGAGGTAGTAGCTACTGAGGAGTTAAAGGATCAAAGATTTGAGCAAGGTTTGACTGAGGAAATCCAACTGGGGTTAGGTGGTGAGACTTTTGCATCCTTAGATGTGGTGTATGGAAGAGCCGCCCATATTTATGGTCTTCAGTCGAGGCGTGATAAAAAGAATTCTATAGTGGGTGAGAAGAGAAAGGATTTCAATGTTGGAGGAAATCAGGGCAACTTTAAGAATAACAAAAATAGGAATTGGAATTTCCAAGGGGAGGAATGGTCGGGGCTATAGTAATAAGGTGTCAATCGAAAAAGTTTACCATTGTAAGAAGTGCAGCAAGAACCACCCTGGTAGAGACCGTGAGGGAGAACTAGTAACCCGTAACTACCGCGAAGAAGGGCCATAGGGAGTATGAGTGCTTCAGCAAGCAGAAAGAAAATAGCGGAAAAAAGCCCGCTCCAAAAATTTCCCACTAAATCATCACGTACTCCTCTCACACCAGCAAAACTTCAACTACTCATCCCCAACTCACACTCTCGACGTTTCTCAGTCCGGTCGGTGACGCCCCTATCTTTCTTCTTTTCCCGGTGAATTGGTGACGATTCACGAGAACTTCCGACGTTTATCGGGTGTGAGGAGTTTAATTATGATGGCCAATTGCGTTTCTCATGAATCAACCTGCGACAATTGACGTATCTCATGTGACATTTCTCAGGTTTCTCGACATTCTCAACCGCCTTTCGTTGCTCAGCATCTCGACGTTTCTCAGCCTCTCGACGTTTCTCAGGTGATGTTTCTTTGGTAAATACTTTAATTATGATCGAAATTTTGGTTGATGGTCAATTGTGCTCTGCCCTAACCTTTTCAATTACGCAGGTGGTGATGTGGGTGGCTACGGAGATCGCCTGGTAAGGCTAGCGGCGATTTCGGCAAGGTTGGTATCTTCTTATTATTTACCCTAAGTCACGAATCAACCCCCCTTCTTGTCAAGCTAAACAATTATTTACCCTTGAATTATTGGTATGAAATTGTCATGTTTTCTTGAATTGCTTAGATTTTGTTGTTTTTACGAGTAAATTAAATGGTTTTGATTGGTATTTTTCAAGTTCAATGCGTTCCTTTCTCCTTCACTCATATCCCATCTTCAATCCTCGGCATCTCTGTTATGGCTTTGTTGTTTTGGCTTTCTCTGTTTTATTTTTTATGCAATTCGTTCTTGTGTTTATTTTTTTGGTTGTGTGCGAGAACATATTATAATGGTTTTGATTGATATTATAAGGGTCTTTTCCTGTGCAAATTTTTGTGACCTAGATGACGGTTTTCTCGGATCAACTATTAAAATATTTGAGGGGGAACTTTGCAAGTTGCAACTTTCTTAGACCGAGAAGTGAGAGAATGGAGCGTATTAAGTTGAATAACTTTGATCATAAAAGTCAAAAATCTAGGTTATTTCTTAAAATCTTCTGTTTGACAGTTGCATGGTCCTAGTTCTT
Organism: Beta lomatogona; assembly: GCA_947646795.1. Taxonomy (NCBI): domain Eukaryota; kingdom Viridiplantae; phylum Streptophyta; class Magnoliopsida; order Caryophyllales; family Amaranthaceae; genus Beta; species Beta lomatogona. Next base: position 1,082 of record CANSNZ010001411.1, on the reverse strand, counting down.
TTTATGATTTGGTGAATGTGCCTGTTGATGCATAACTAAGAGGAAATATGCAGAAAATGAGTGGGAAAATCAGAGGCTTGGGGTGGGGGGATTAGAAAAAGATGAAGGTCCGTTGATGCATAACTAAAAAGGAAATTTTGGTACAATTATTGGGCTTGTTTGATGATAAATTAATCGAGATAGGGATGTATATGAAGGCCCTTTAATCATATGAATCATTGTGTAGATATTGTAAGGCTGTTTAGATGAATGCTGGTTGATGCATAAGTAAGAGGCAATATGCGAGAAAAAGAGTGGGAAAATCAGGGGGGGGGGTTGGCGAGGAATCTAGTGTGTGTGATAGGTTATGCAATAGCTAAGTATTTCTTCTTATTGGACTTATTTGGTAATAAATTAATTAGATAGAGAAGTATATGGACTTTAATTCATATGAATCATTTGTAGATATTATAAGGTTGTTAAGATGAATGCCTGTTGATATATAACTAAGAGGTAATATGCGAGAAAAAGAGTGGGAAAATCAGGGGCACGAGGGGAGGGAGGAATCCCGGTGTTTGTGATAGGTTCTTCTCCTCGTACTCTGCACTATAGTCCTTAGTGGCGGATTCTTTTTTGGGAGGGCATGCTGAACCCACGCGTTTTTCCCTTTGGGTTAAAGATTGTGTTAAAAAAGCACAAGGATTGTTATAATTTTGTTTGCGCTCTTTTAAGAATTTGAAAAAAGTTGTTATTCCTGCGGTTTGCTAAAAATTTCCTCGGAAGTCGGGAGATGCAGTTTTTGTAGTTAATTTCAGTATTTGTTCCCAGTTTCCTATTCTTTCTTCTTGTAGGGAATGTGTCATGCATAATGCCAAATAATGCGGATCTTCTACATTCTATTCATTGATGTTTGAGTCTTGTATTAAGTAGGCGTCTTTATTCATACCGGGGAAAGTTGTTTAGAGGAACTATGTGAAGGTTGGACTAGATTTACTTATTCGTGGCCTTCTACAAGAATGCTTACAACCAAGCGAGGTCTTACATGTGGGAATTAGGGTATTCCCTATCATTAGTCTTTAACAAGTGAATTTTCTATGCTTATG
>CANSNZ010001410.1:0-220850 GCA_947646795.1 Beta lomatogona | reverse complement strand
CTGCCATAAAGCGGAACATGGAAGTCCAAATTATGTATCAAGCAGATGCTTGATCTCCTATTCTCTAAAACCACTGGCAAACAAGAGAGGAGTTGAGAGCCTGATTGACTTGTGTGTCCAGAGGGGCTTAACGAACAAATCAATCAACGCCCATGGAGGATCCTTCCCAATTTTTGTGCCTGCCACCATAAGCCGTTTATCAACATTTGGTTAATGATGCTTGTAATCTCTATGGTGCTAAATTTGCTGCTCTATCAGCACCTGGATGCATTGTATGTGGTATGGGAAGCATTAAAAGGTCCAGATGCTGTAGCAGGTCCTGTTCCTTCTACCATTTGGCTGAGGTTGACGGGGTTGACGAGTTAATACGTTGTTTTTTCTCCAAATTGAGATCAAAGGTTACGAATTTCGTAAGGACTATGGAAAGTGATTGCAATTCAATTCACTGACCTCTATGCGAGACTTGAGGCCAGCCAATAGTTGATATCTTTGTATTTTTCTGTGTGCCTTCTGGAGTTTTTTTTATCTTCCTTTTATCCCCTGTACTTTGGTTCAGTTTAGTGCTTGGAAAAGATAGAACTGCTAATCTCACTTGGTTTTGTGCTGTGCTTAATGCTTAATACTCCATATATATGTATTATAAGATTTTCCCCTTCTGGAAGGGTTCTGTCATACTGTATCTAGCCGTTGTTGCCCCTTGTATTATATAGTTCCGACTGTAGGGTTATGTTGAGTAGGCCTGTAAGTTGCAACCATGGAATTAGAGTTTTGCTATTCGATCCCTAAATTTCTTACTAACTCCGTAATATGTATTTTTATCCTGTATTTTATACTTTTCCCTTTTCCCCCTCTTCCTTCCTTTCCCATATCTTTCTCTTTCCTCCCCTTCTCTTTGACTTCCCTTACTCCCCAATCCTTCCAAAAAGTATTTTCCGCCATTACTGGAGTGAGTTGGAGTTTTTTAAACTTCAAACACATTCAACCATTTATAAGTACGTTATGCAGATCTCGCTAAGAATTTGTACTCCTAAACTTGAATTTAAGTCAATTCTTCAACTAAATCAAACGGTTGCTTTGCTGAAGTTCCAGTTCATAAAATAAACACTATTTTGGTTGATTAACCCTTCTTAGAACCACTAAGAGTTTGAGATTACATGTATCTACTGATTTCCTTTTAAAAGAAAATTTTCCTCTTATTTTTTAACAAAGAAATTTTTCCTTGATATGGCTCCAAAAGCGAGTTATTATGATTTGAGGGCATAACTACAAACCGCTAGCCGGGATAATCTAATAGATTTCTGACTTAGTGTCACGATGTCAACAAAAGATTTCCACCTAGGGGTGCTAATAGAGTCGAGCACCTCGCGAGCAATTCGAACTCAACACGGTCAACGCTCGGTCAAAACTCGACTCGAACTTGACTCGGCTCGAAACCTTAACGACCACGAGTCGAGCAATTAAACTCAAGGCAGCAACTCTATATTTATTCTTATATATGTTTTTCTAACAATTTATTTTATTAAATATATAAAAGTTTTTAAAAATTTGAGAAATAAGGTCCAAGTTACCAAGACCAATTAAAATTCACCTCATGGTCCATGCCTCCATGATCATACTTTTTATAAACTAGTAATATGAGTTTAAAAGAAATAACAAATTTAAAAAATGATTTTCGAGTAGTCGAATCGAGTTGCAAAAAAAATAACGAGCACGAGTCAAGCAAGAGTTGGGTGAGCTTAACGAGTTTTCGAGTCGAGTCGATCAGAGCCCTACTCACGATCGACTCGCTCGATTAGGACCCTTATTTCCACCGCTTCGAGCCTACATGAAGGGCATGGTGGTAAATGACTTTGAAAATGGAGTAAATAAGTTTAAAAGAAGGATAAATGTGATATTTTCCCTTTTACTAATTAAAATGAACGACCCTACCAGGTCGGGGCTTTTGCATATCAACTTGACCCATTTTAGCGGTTAGACATACCGGGGGCGGAAGAGAAGGGTTTGGGTATCCCTCCACCAAAATGCGCCTCGTAGGATTGAACCCTCAATCTCGAAATTGGAAGGCACAATCCTTTTCACCACGATAAACTTTATTTGATATTTAGAATTTTTTATATTTTGTTTAGGAAGATAAGATGAAAGTCTCTATAGGTTGGATGCTCTCTACAAGTCACAATTTATCTTAATTTGAGGTAGTAGGCTATACACTTTGGAAGTTGGGGTAAAGGTAAATGGATCCCTCTTTCCAAAGTGGCCCTAGACCCTAGTGGAGATTGAACCCCCAACTTAAAGGTTGAAAGGCACAGTCTTTACCACTAGGCCAAGCTTAGCTTGGTGGTAATTAGAAATAATTGGTATTTGATTAAAGTACTTTCATTCGTACAAAGACAAGAAATATATATTTCTACCTTCAAAATCTATTCCACTAAAGTTACGTCTACCATCCAAAAACTAATATTAACTATCATGAAATACAACGTCAATCGCTTAAAGTTGCTTTTAGACACTATTACATTAAAGACCACTTTTTTTCCATTCAAGACAGTAAAAACTTAGTCAAATATCTAAAAGCGACTTAAAAAGTTATTGCCAATTACGCCCACCTACCCAACCATTGTGATAACGAATACTTTCCATTTCTAATTTTGACATTATTTATAAGTAAAGAAAATCTTCCAAAAATGTTCCAATATATGAGAAAAAACATAGTCATGTGGAGGAACGTTTGATTAAGTCAGCATTAACTACATTATGGAAATCAAACTTTTATAATTTTCATTGAACATGTAATAAAAAAATATTAGTTATATACAAAATGCGCATTGAAACAAATGTAAAAAGGAGAAATGAAAAGATGGAGGGAGCAATTCTCTTATTGACACGGCTACTTTTGCCGAACAAGCCTTTATTATTCAAAAGCCCAATATCCATATTAGGTGCCTAACAAGAGTGTAGTGCTCATCAGACATCAAGTATGCGCAAATAAGCCCTAGGATCAGCCAAGGCCGGCTTAGCCTATAAAATCCTTCTTTCCGCCTCCATGAACAGAAAAACAAGTCCTACCTCTCCAATCACCAAATTTCGATGGCGTGCTTTTCTCTCCTCTTTCTCTGATTTTTCATTTTGATTCCTCAAAATTATGTGGGTATATATATATTTTCTGGGTGCTGTATTTGCTATAATATAATTCATGAAAGTTTTTCCTGATTCCCCCCCGCCCATGTTTTCTGTCAATTTTTTTTGTGGGTTCTTAATTTATAATCAGATTTGCACTCTATTGTTGGTACCCACTAATCAAATTCAATAGTGGTATCTTTTGAGCAAAAGGTGCATAAATAAAAGCTGATTTTGTTGTTTTTGATTTCAAAATCAACAAAAGCAGCAGCGGCCAGACAACCGTAGAGATGGATCCACAGATGGGGTGGCTCATTATTGCTCCTTGTCTACTAATTCCCTCTCAAATTTCTTTTTAATATTTTCTATCTTTTTTTTATATTTTCACTTAAATTTGCTTAATTTTTTTTTCCCAAATTAAAGTTATGTCAAATGTAAAAACTACCCATAAGAAACATTATGTAAATTAGATTTAATATTCTAATCTATATTCTATAGAAACACAAAAATAAAAATTGAATTAATACTTCCTTTGTTCTGAATTAAGTGCAGCACCCGCTCTCACATAACGGACGTAGTGATAGAGGTGTCAATTTCGATACTCGGAGACTTTTAGGTCATATTTAGATTAGGTCATGACGGTTCAATGACTTAACGAACTTTATGAGTTGGGTTAGAGTTTAGACTAGTGTAAATGCATCTTTATCAAATTCATAGGCCTCATTGTAATAAATGATAGTGTGGCCTTTGAGTGAAGATGCGTAGAAAAACTGCTGTAAATTTTACAGCAACGGCCAGACAACCGTGGAGATGGATCCACGGATGAGTTGCTCTTTATAATGTTGCTCGTTCACTATATCCATCTTACAGTAAACTACTATAAGTTCAATTTGTACTCTCGAAAAGTTATTGTAAATCCATGATATTTGCCACTTTTTCTTGTTTAAATTTTGAACTCTTTGAATCAACAAGAAACTACTAGCTCTTTTACTGAACTGCACATTTAACTATAAGAGTTGGTCCCATAAAAAAAACAATATAAGAGTTGGCTAATACGAAAAACAAAACAAAAATTAAAAACTAGGTGGACAATGTAAATTTTTTAACATCTTTGTGGATAAGTGGAAGTAATTTGAGGAGTAGAGAGTGATAAGAAATCTATATTCTAAAGGTTAGATTTTGGCCAAAAAGTCATACTGTGAGTTAGTGATGACAAGGTATAAGATATCTCCTCCGACCTTTATTAATTTACTCGTTTTTTAGACTTTAGAGTTTTAGGAGAAATGATGTTGTGGGACATAGAAAGAAAGATAAAAGATTAATCTATATTAAAGTTGTATGTGTGTGATGGAAAGTTAGTGATTCTATTCCAAAAATAGAAACAAAAGAAATGGGTAAACTAATAAGGGACATCACAAAAAGAAATATGGGTAAACTAATAAACACCAGAGGGAGTATTTTATCACAAAAATTGCAACTAATAAAATCCAACTTAAGTAGCAAAGGAAAAAAAAATCTTTTTTTTATAAGCAAGGAAATGTGAAATTGGATGACTGTGACTTTGGAAAACTTTGATGGTGTACACACTACACGCTAATATATAGGCGTAGTGTAACAAATGTATGCAAGAATAATAAAGCTCAAATGAAAATAGGTACATGGATAAAAAGCCAAATAAACATACGTACATCTCTACAGTTGGTACATGTTTCATTTGTCTCGTATACATAATCTACCATTTACGTTCATCGTGAGTATGGTTCTCGGACGTATATATATACTAATTTGAGGTGACTTTGAGGATTCACAATAAAATGATGAGTATGAACTCTAAAGTAAGGAAAAACACTGTTTGTCGAATAATCCAGTATAAAACAAAGGGAGAGAAAAAATTTGCCATTCCTCACCAACTATGATTAACTAGCTAATTTAGTAGTTATCTAAACTCTTCTCTCTAAATCCAAAAGCACTGGTCCAAATTCTTCACAACTTCAACAACAATGTCCTCTACTCTATGTAATTCTTAACTATATATCCTCCTCAATCTCAATTTTCTAGCTTTGCTACTCAATCAAATTTGATTCTTATTGTCTTTTATGTTTTTAATTTTGCATGGTTTTATATCTACAATGGATAATTCCTACTTGGTCCGATCTAAAAAGGGGAGCAATCCAAAGAGTTAAGCCCAAAACCGTTAATGAGTGATATTTATATCACTCTAAACCCCTTATTTATCCCTATATTTAACATTTCTTTTCTATTTTACCCCTTTTATGTGTTTGTTTTACTTAAATTGCACCTTTTTGTTTTACTAGTTCTTTTTAGATTTGTGTCTTTGTTTTACTTTTTGAGTTACTTTTCACATTTTTTTTTCTTGGTTATTTGTAGGTCCAATTAAAATATACTTTTGATTTCACCTATAAAAGCCAAAGGAATGCACAAATGAGGAGTAAAGCATGAATAATGAAGAGACGAAGGCAAATGGGAGTTGAAGAAGCAAAGTTCACAATATGGTCCACTTCGAACGACCATATCTTGCAGACCACAAATCATCTTGCAATGATTCAAATTGGAGATTAAAATTTAGCTCGTTAGCTTTCCAACGATACGTCACATGCTTGATTTGGATTAAAAACGAGAAAGTTATGGCCATTTGAAGTTGAGCTGTTTGCCCAATTTTCTTAGGAGCGCCCCAACTTTCTGCCAATACCAGTTTCCTTAGGAGCTCCCGCTCTTATTTATAAACGAGCGCCCGCTCCTTTCAAATTTTCCGGACAGTTACGTTGTTTTCGCGACTCATTAATAATGTAAGAGTTGTACATATAAATAGGACTCATCCCTAATTTATGAGGGGGAGATCCTAGTTGAGGGGGATTAGGCTCCATTAGTCTTAGATTAGGATTTTAAGTGAGAGAAAGTCTCAAAACCTAGAGAGAGAAAGTGAGAAAATCAATGAAAATAGGAAGATTTTAGATAATCACCTAGTGACAAGAAGATTTGATGTTTTCTTTTCATCTATCAATGAGAATTTCTTACTCTCTTTCCTCTTTTGTTTCTCATTTTAATTGTTTTCATTAGATTAACTATTCATGCTTAGTTTAATTATATGTGGTTTATTATGTTTAGTTTATTGTTAGATTAATGATTATTTTCATGTTATTAGTGCTTAATTTCTCTAAAGTCCTCATTTTTGTATCCATGGAGTAGTTTGTTGGTTAGGGTTTGGGTGAAAACCCAATAATGATTGATTTGGGTGTTGGAATATGAAATTAGGGGGTTTGATTGGGCTTATTAATTAATTAATAGCATGATTACTATTTGCTTGCATTCTAGTTGGCCACTTGGATGTTTGTTTTATTGATACCTTAATCAAATCGAGAGAGGAGATTAAGGTTGACATTTATGCTATTATCTAGCTTAATTACTCATGAGAGTGAGATTTGAGTGAAGGTTTTGTGGATTGACATTGTGATTATCCTTTGGTTGCATGTTTGAGACCATGAGAGAGTGGCTTAGTTATGTGACTTAGGTAGTTTTATGCACCCTTGAGAGAGGGCTTGGAGCTAGTTAAGAGTCAATAACCTCAATTAGTTGCTTGGTTTTCTTTCCTCCATGTTTCACCCTTCTAATTGCCTAAATCATGATTGGTTGGTGTTGGATCCCTTTCCCTAATCCTATTTGATATTTGTTAGTTAGTTCGGTTTAATAGACTTTAGTTGGTAATTGACACCTCCCGACTATTTTTCGGCCTAACTTATTGTTTGGTTAACACATGTTGATGTTCCATAGTCCTTGTGGAAGAATGACCCTTGCTTGCCACTTTACCTAGGTTAGTGGACTAGTTAGGTAGTTTGACCTTAGGTGTTTTGTCCAACGACCAAAATTTCCCTTCGTCAAAATGGCGCCGTTGCCGGGACTTCGGCTAACATTGATTTGTGTTGATTAGATGAGTCTAGATCATTTGTGAATATTTCTCTTTCCTTTGGTTCATTTGCTTTTCTTTCATTTTCCATTTAAAAAAAAAAAATCAAAAAATGGCAATCTTTTCCCTTCCGCAATTTGAACATGAAGTATTTTGGAGATACTATTGGAGGCTTGACGATTCTCTTGGTTGTGCCCATAGCTTTGAAAAATGGGAAATATGTGATATCATGTTTGAGGGTCTAAATGAAGAAACTAGAAGGGTGGTAGAGTATGTCTAATTGTGACTTCCATGCTCAATCTTTGGATGAGGCTTGGAGTCTATTTTAGTGGTTGGCTAGAGAAACCTATGAATGGGAAATGTCAATGCATACTAATCAAGATTTTTCTAGTTATGAACCCGAGACTTGCATTTCTCCCTCGTCTTGCTCTCATTTGGATGAAACATATTCTAATGCTAATGTTGTCCATGCATCTCATGAATTGATGTCCTCAAATCATTGCATGAATTTCCATGATCTATCCTATGATCCCCCCTTCCCAAAATGATTTTCAAAATTCTTCACAATCCGAATTGTTGGAGTCTAATTTGGAGACCATGATGGTTGATTACATAGCACAAAAAAAAGAATTTATGGAGCACATGAATCACAAGATATAAACTCTCAAAATGCTAGAAACTCAAGTTTCTCAATTGTTGGAGTCTAGGTTGGAGCCTACCTTTGCAAATCAAAAGCAAAATAGATCTTATGATGACCATGATGAGATTATCAATAATGAGGATGATGATGAACTAAGATATCTTGAGAATCAAAGTCATCAAAAAGAAAGTGAGATTTTAAACTTGAAGATTTGTATAAAGATGTGGGTCAAAATCTAAAGGTTTTAGGAGAAGATATCTCTTCAGATGTGCATGAAGTTAAGAGCAAAGAGTACCATGAGCCTTTGTTGATTGAGGATCCAATTCATGAGTCTCATACTCCTATCTCAAGGAAACTTGAACTACATCCTTCCCCTCCTATCTTTGGGAACCCATTTTCTTCTACCCCTCTTCTCACATGCAAAGAAAAAGCTATATTTGAGTGCAATATAGATGCAAGTGCTAATGAACTCCCTTCCTAATTTGACCTCCAACCCATTGATGATCTTCCATTGGAATTTGAGAAAGACTTGAGGTTGTTGAGAGCTCACTTAGGTTGTGATGATGTACTTGAGGATGTGTTTGAGAATGCGTTTGAGGTTAATGTTGATGCTTTGTAGCATAACATCTCCCCTCTTAAGTCTTGTAATATGAGTGAAATGGTTAGTGAAAACCTTGTTTTTATCCCTTCCCTTCATATTCCATTTACAAGAAGGATTGACCTTATTCCCTCCACTCCCATCCTATATCCATTCTCATTTCTCAAATCTCCTCTATTAGATGAGCCTTCCCCCTCCTTTGATCTTCAAGTGCCTAATTTGATTACTTTTGAGGAAAAGAGTGAGATTGCCACCAAAAAGGAATTTGTTGAGGAGACTTTTCCATTTCATTCTTCTTTTTCTTTTTATTTTGATTCTTCTTTTTCTTATTTCTTTGTTTTTCCTTTTGATCATTCTTATTTTTTGGCATCCCTCTCCTCATTTGCATAGAGTTGCATTGTACTTTATGCACACATTGCATTTTATCATTGCATACTTAATAAAAATGGGAATGTGTGCTATTGCATTTAATATGCGATCGTTGAATTGCTATTTATTAGAAAGGCCAAGCTTATGACCTTAAATAAGCCTCTCTCGGGAAGTAACCCGTGATTTATTGCTTTCATTTTCTTTGTTTTAATCTTTCTCTTATTTTTCTTTCCTATCCTTGATTTTGATTTAGGTACATAGTTCGAATAACAATCATCCTCAATAGTAAATGGAAAGCACATCATGGTTTGAGGAAGTTAATTAGAAATGGAGAAATTGGGTCATTTGCGGCTATTTACACCCACCTACGTACTATCCGGTAACATCCTTCCTTTTCTCTTTCTCCGATGCTTTATGATTGTGGAACATGTGCTTGTTGGTTTGGATGTTTCTTCCCCCTCCCTCCCTTTGATCGTCTTGTTCAAGCATTGAGGACAATGCTTTATTCTAACTTGGGAGAGTAGCTATTCGCTAGATTGGGGGAAGTGTACATACTTTATTATTTACTTTTCTCTATTTACAAAATTTTAAAATCTAAAAATATTTTCCTTTCTTTTATTTTTCTTCCTTTTCTTCCATGTTTTGAGTTTCTCTTTATAAAGAAAAATAAAAAAAAAATTGAAAAAAGGTTTGGAAAATCCAAAAATTTGAGGAATAAAGAAAAGTACAAAGCATTCCCTTGCCCAATAGGAAGATGCTAGTTGATGATATATGTGGATTCCTTACTTTGATTTTGAGTAAATGTTTAGATGCTCCTTTTCGAAGAGTGTGAGTTTGGATTGTGATGTTTTAGGAGGTGATTACTCTTGATTGCATTAGAGTCTACCAAAATGAAACTAATGAATGCTCAATTGGATGTCTAGTCTTGAATCTTGACTATGTTGCTTATGCTTGGATAATTTTAGCTTCAAACTTGCGGGCCCTTGTGTCCCTAGATATGTTCATCATGTCCCCAAACAAAGCTCTACAAGAAACTTAGTTTTTACTTCTTTTCGTTTGTAATAAGTGGCACAAAAACCACAAGTTCTTATGTTTCTCTTTAGTGAGTAGTAACCTCTTCCTTGTATATTAAGAATTCCCGTAATAAGGGAAAAATAAAAAGCCAAAAACAATCAAAAAAAGGCGTGAAAAATAAAAAAATAGTGAAAAAAAAAACGAAAAGCAAAAAGAATAGAAGAATTTCAATAAAAAAGGTCAATTTGTGGATGCCTCCTACACTTAGTTCTATTGTTCTTAAGTTTTGAGTAGAGTGGAGTCTAAGGCCTATTTGTGTGTCTAGGGATAGTGGACTAGTGGTTTAAGCTTCTATAACACTTGAAGAGCCCTAAGTGTTTTGGATAGCTAGGTGTTCTCTAATGAGGGAGAAAAAAGTCTAATTAGGTGTCATATTGCAATCTTGATTAGTTTCATTCTTTACCCATAACCTATGAGTACACTTGGAAATTAGTTGTCTTGAAAGTTGCTCTCTATCCTTACTTGTGAACCATTTCATTGATAATTGAGTTGGGCATAAATCTTGAGTTTGTTGAATAAATGGTTAATGAAAAGATTAGAGTTGTGGGTTAAGTCTATTGGGAAACCCTCGCGAGATCTCACTCGCCCTTTAGAGTGATCTAGGGGTTTAAAGAGCTTGTTGCATATATGCTAAATGCAACCGTGATTCCTACGAAAGTGAGTTAGGACTTATTGCTTTCTTAGCATAGTTTTTCATTCTTTTTATTTTGTTTGCTCGAGGACGAGCAAAGGTTAAGCTTGGGGAATTTGATGAGTGATATTTATATCACTCTAAACCCCTTATTTATCCCTATATTTAACATTTCTTTTCTATTTTACCCTTTTATATGTTTGTTTTGCTTAAATTGCACCTTTTTGTTTTACTAGTTCTTTTTAGATTTGTGTCTTTGTTTTTACTTTTTGAGTTACTTTTTACATTTTTTTCTTGGTTATTTGTAGGTCTAATTAAAATATACTTTTGATTTCACCTATAAAAGCCAAAGGAATGCACAAAATGAGGAGTACATCATGAATAATGAAGGGACGAAGGCAAATGGGAGTTGAAGAAGCAAAGTTCACAATATGGTCCACTTCGAACGACCATATCTTGCAGACCACAAATCATCTTGCAATGATTCAAATTGGAGATTAAAATTTAGCTCGTTAGCTTTCCAACGATACGTCACATGCTTGATTTGGATTAAAAACGAGAAAGTTATGGCCATTTGAAGTTGAGTTGTTTGCCCAATTTTCTTAGGAGCGCCTCCAACTTTCTCGCCAATACCAGTTTTCCTTAGGAGCTCCCGCTCTTATTTATAAACGAGCGCCCGCTCCTTTCAAATTTTCCCGGACAGTTCTGTTGTTTTCGCGACTCATTAATGATTTAAGAGTTGTACATATAAATAGGACTCATCCCTAATTTATGAGGGGGAGTTCCTAGTTGAGGGGGGATTAGGCTCCATTAGTCTTAGATTAGGATTTTAAGTGAGAGAAAGTCTCAAAACCTAGAGACAGAAAGTGAGAAAATCAATGAAAATGGGATAATTTTGGATAATCATCTAGTGACAAGAAGATTTGAAGTTTTCTTTTCATTTATCAATGAGAATTTCTTACTCTCTTTCCTCTTTTGTTTCTTATTTTAATTGTTTTCATTAGATTAATTGTTCATGCTTAGTTTAATTATATGTGGTTTATTATGTTTAGTTTATTGTTAGATTAATGATTATTATCATGTTATTAGTGCTTAATTTCTCTAAAGTCCTCATTTTTGTATTCATGGAGTGGTCTCGTTGGTTAGGGTTTGGGTGAAAACCCAACAATGATTGATTTGGGTGTTGGAATATGAAATTGGGGGTTTGATTGGGCTTATTAATTGATTAATAGCATGATTACTATTTGCTTGCATTCTAGTTGGCCACTTGGATGTTTGTTTTATTGGTACCTTAATCAAATCGAGAGAGGAGATTAAGGTTGACATTTATGCTATTATCTAGCTTAATTACTCATGAGAGTGAGATTTGAGTGAGGGTTTTGTGGATTGACATTGTAATTATCCTTTGGTTGAGACCATGAGAGTGGCTTAGTTATGTGACTTAGGCGGTTTATGCACCCTTGAGAGAGGGCTTAGAGCTAGTTAAGAGTCAATAACCTCAATTAGTTGCTTGGTTTTCTTTCCTCCATGTTTCACCCTTCTAATTGCCTAAATCATGATTGGTTGGCGTTGGATCCCTTTCCCTAATCCTATTTAATATTTGTTAGTTAGTTCGGTTTAATAGACTTTAGTTGGTAATTGACACCTCCCACTATTTTTCGGCCTAGCTTATTGTTTGGTTAACACATGTTGATGTTCCATAGTCCCTGTGGAAGAATGACCCGCTAACTGCTCACTTTACCTGGTTAGTGGACTAGTTAGGTAGTTTGACCTTAGGTGTCTTGTCCAACGACCAAAATATCCTTTGTCAATAATCCAAAGTCTATTTCAAAGGTTCTAACCGTACCCCAGTTTTAAAGTTCCAATTAATTGTTCATAATAATTAAATTTTAAGCCCATTTTCAAAAAAACCTATTTAATTATTCTTTATAATTAATTTTATTTTTGATATATATTTTAGGATTTTTTTAACTAGGATAATACAAACTTTCAACTGGTTATTTCGTAATAATCCAACCTTTGGATTATTTTTGAATAATATAAACTTTACACCAAAATTCCTAGAGTAGGTCAAGTTGACTTGAAAACCCGTAGTAACAGGTTAAGATTTCTTTTTAAAAAAAAACAAAAAAAGCTTAAAATCACTTTCTTCCTCCCCCCACCTGAAACACCACACCTCCCCCAACGCCCACCTGAAACACCACACCTAGCCCAACCCCCAATCCCGAAGTCACCCCGAGCCACCTGAAACACCACCCGTAACCCCATCCCCAATCCCGAAGCCACCTGAACTACCCCACCCCAGCACCTCCCCCAACCGAAAATCACCTCCTGGCGCCTCCCTGATCCATCGCCACCCTTCTTCACTTTCCACCAGCAGATTTCTCTCTCCTCCCTTCTTCTTCTAATTCACTTCCCCACCCTCTCTCTCCTCCCTCAAATCACCCCCGACCCTTCGCCACCCCAAAACCACCACCCCTTCATCGGAAAACTTCATCAGCATATGATTGTGTAATGTGCGGTAATGATGTTTTTGTAGGCATTTGAGAAGCTTCTAATCCCACCCACCTTAATCACCCCAACCCCAACAATAGAATTCCTGATTTTTAAAAAACACTTCAAAAGATGAAATTAGAAACACACATAGAATTAGGGCTTCAATTGTCGAACTTTGACCATCAATGGCGGAAATTTGTATAGTAACAGCGAATTCACAAAATCTTCAATCGCTTGAGCAGCGAGAAAATGTTGCAATGGCGACAAAGACGACGAAGACGAAGATGATGAAGGCGAAGACGAACAGGAAGAAGAATCGGACGAATCACTACTACGACAACAACAAAGAGTGGAATCGAGATGTTTAGAAATGGAGAATGAGGAAGAAGAAGAAGAGAGAGAATTTGATTTCTTGATCAATGGAAATTTAAAGGAGAAGCTTCTACAGCTATGGTAGTTGATATTTGTGAAGGAGAAAATCGCCGGCGAAGTAAATGGCGACGAAGGAGAAAATCGCCGGCGACGTAAATGGGCAGGGTGGGGGTTGGGGTGGGGGTTCGGGTTGGGAGTGGAAAGGCAGGGCAGGGGCCATGGTGGGGAAGGGGGAAAGAGATCAGTGGAGGGGAGGAGGAAAAAAGGAAAAGTTTTTTTTGTTTTTTAAATTTTTTTTAAAACAACCAATAAAATAACAACACGTACGCGATAAGTCACGTCGCCCAGTGACCTCCTACAACAATTTAAGAACCGGTCATGACCTACTGGAGGAATTTTGGGTAAAAGTTTGTATTATTTAAAAATAATCAAAAGTTTGTATTATTGCGAGAGAACGGGCAAAAGTTTGTATTATTCTAGTTAAAAAATCCTATATTTTATAGATTTAAGGTTATTATAAAAAAAAATTATATTTTATCCTCTAGATAAGTGAGTTATGTTTTAAATGATACTACCTCCGTCCCATAATAGTCTGAACACTTTCCTTTAATGTTTGTCCCAAATTAGTTTGAACACTTCCATTCTTGACATGGTCCCACCATTAATATATTATTTCTTTTACATATCTTTGGCCCACACTCTACCTTTTATCAATAAAAAGTTACCCAACTTTCTCCTCTAATAAAAATACCCCACCAACTCCTATCACATCTACTTTTAAATAAAATAACATTTGATAACCACACCACAACTTATCACCTTATACGTGTCCCAACAAGTGTTCAAATCTTTCTGGGACGGAGGGAGTAATATTTAATAAATGATAAAAAGAATCTATTAATTACAAATAACAAATAAAATCCGGCTAGATCTGTGGTTGTGCATTGGGCATCCTATTGAGTCTCGCGCACCTAGATGTGCAAGCTTGACATTGAGACAATCATCAAATTCCAGAATCGCGCAACAGAATGTATCTGCACAGCCATGCACGCTACAAATCAGGCTTTCACGCCGCGCATATGTGGATTTTATCTTGTTTTTCTAATTTCCCTATAAATAGACCTAGCTCCACCAGGTTTTGGAAAACAAAGTTCACGATGCGACATCACGACATGATTTCCAATAACTCAACTGAGAAACTTCAAATATATTCCTCTAAAAATGATTCAAACACTTCATAGAACCTTCAATCTCCATTAATTTCAATTCAAGCTTCAAGATTGCTCCTCCGAGTATTGTTATTCAAGACACGGGAGGCGAGAGTGAGTGTAATTCCGAGTGTCAAATTAATCTTTCAATCAATTCTAATTTTTTGTTTGAAGTTACTAATAATTTTTTCATGATATAGATCTTTTAATAATTCATGTCTTGTATATTCTAATCTCTTTTCTTTTTCTTTCTTTAGATATACTATTGATATATTTTCATATATCCAGGCCTATGTGTTTATTGCTTTCATCCTCGTGTATTTTTATTTTTACTAATCAAAGACCTAAAAAAAGTTCTAACATTAAAATCAGATAATTTGGACAATTGGATTAGGTTCCCAGTAATTTGATTGCTTAAAGAGCATTGGCAACTTCTTTTCCAAAGCGATTTTAAAAACTAAAACCTTTACAATAAGGTAGTTAAATTCGCGCTCACATCGCGTAGGCAATAAAAATATGTCTACAACCAAATTAACAAATCTTTTGTTTATAAGGCAGTAATACCAAAGTCTGTATTGAGCTAGCTTTATCAAATATTAACTTAGCACACAATCAAATACTTCATCTATTTCATAATAGTTGATACACTTCTCTCGACACGCTTACCAATGTATAATTTAACCATTAATAACATTGATTTCCGATAAGTAGAAATTCTAAAAAGTTGATAGTTTAAAAGTATATGTCGAGACAAATCTAATAAAATCCCACTCGATCGTATTTTTCCTTACATAAAATTCACAAAATGCAGTCAAAATAAAGTATGTGAATCGTGAAAAAGTCAAACTGTGATAATTATGTTGAAACGGAGAAAGTAATCATGAAAGACTAAAGAGGGGGTATTATCTGCAGGTCAATTAAAAGTCAATGAGCTGTTGAAGAACCAAATTTTACATAGCCGGAAATTTCGCTGGTCACAAAACTGGAGTCATCAATTGCCCAATCTGCCAAATATGTGGGTTTTAATGGTATGGTTGGCACTTCAACATCCCCTAATAGCATTGCCAACACACGAGACATTATTGGACGTTGTGTAGGTGCTGTTTGAGTGCACAAAAATGCTATTGCAACCAATCTTTTCACATCTTTCTCGTTGAATTCTTTTAATCTCTTATCCACAAGTTCCACTTCTTGATTGTTCTCATACAAATGCCAAGCCTACATTAGCAGGGTAGATTATATTAGAAAACATCAATTTAGATACACAATTGCAAAGAGAAGCTATTTCAATGCTTCTTTTCCTTCCTAGAAAATTCATTGGGGGGAGCAAAAACAAATGCTTAGTTTATGTAAATAATGGATGGAGAAAACATAAATTAGATACCATCATACCCAATCAAGAAGATACATCTCTTTCCTTCCTAAGGAGTTGTTGCAATTGGACCTTCCACTAATAATTTCAAGAACCACAATGCCAAAACCAAACACATCAACCTTCTCAGTGAGATGTCCACGCATGGCATACTCCGGTGCAAGGTATCCGCTACAAGAATTGTATGAAAACGTTACCGGGAAAATGAATGCAAAGAACAAAAGAAACATCTACAAAAACATTCGTATAAAACTTGGTTTACCCAGTGGGTAAACTACCCACTACTAATACAATTTAATGTATGGTGGAATCCAAAAGCGGGTAATCTACCAACTGGATAGATGTAGTTATGTCCAAAACATTCTTGTGTATGTTATATTCGTATCAGGAGAATAATAACGGAAATCAAAGAAGATCACAAAAAAGTCAATATGTAGTAATTACATTGTCCCAGCGACAGCGGTGCTCATATGAGTCTTTTTGTCATCATATAGTTTGGCCAGGCCAAAATCAGAAATTTTAGGATTAAGATTAGAATCGAGCAAGATGTTACTGGACTTAACATCCCTGTGTACAATTCGAAGGTGTGCTTCTTCATGAAGATAAGTCAAGCCTTTCGCCACTCCCAGGCAGACCTCAAAACGTTTATGCCAGTCAAGTTCCACTTTATAATCTCCTATTATAAGAATATCAAATATTAATGAATGATGATTACTAAAAACAAATTACTTTATTAGGAATTTTGTCGAAAACTACCTAATAAAACCAGCTTTTTGTCAAAAACACCTAATAAAAGAAATTATTGTTAAAACTATCTCATATAATGTTATAGGTTATGGACCACTACCGTATGCCGAAATGGTGGAGGTTGACCATTTTTTCAACACAGGGGGAGGGGTTAATGCCAGAAAACAGGTCAATTCCCTAACATTATGGCATATAAGGTAGTGGTCCATACCCTAAACGTTTTATTAGGTAATTTTGGATAATAATTTCTTATTATATAGTATTTTAGAAAAGTTGGTTTGGGCAATACTAAAAAGCAGCCCTTTTTATTATTATGATGAGACAAAATAAAGGAGAAATTTCAAGTTCATACCAAATAAGAGTGTATCAAGACTGTTGTTCTCTAAGTACTCGTAAACAAGCAAACGCTTTTGCCCGTCAATGCAACATCCATATAACTTTACAAGGTTCCGATGTTGTACTGCAGATATAGTAGCTATTTCTGCTATAAATTGCTTCTTCCCTTGTTTAGATGCTACAGATAGTTGTTTAACTGCAACATCTCTACTGTCACTCAAAGTTCCCTGTCATTGCAAACAAACACAAGGAAACGCATTGAGAACCAGAAAAAACAGGGGAATTTTACTAAGAATCACTTGAAACTACATTAGTATAATAGTCATGTCTTAAAAAACTTTAATTTTTTTCCCTTCAAAAAAAAAAACCTTTACTTTTTCATAAAAAGATGTACATTTCGTTAAATGTTTCAAAGCAGTAGCCTTAGCCTTGAAGGCTTCTATTGTCTCTGGCTCTCTGCTCGAACAAATTGTTTGGATAAGGAGAAATGGGAGAGAAAGGGAAGGAAGGGAAAGGTAAGGAAACAAGTTCCCTTATTTGGACAAAGGATTGGGGGAGGAAAGGGAGGGAGAGGAAAGGATCTATTTTTCCTCCCTCTTTAATAAACATCATCCTTTTTAAATTGAGATTTGGGGGGAAATAAAGTTTCATCTTCCCACACCCTTTCTTTCCCGACCCCTCCATTTCCTCCGCTACCCCTCCCCTTCCTTTATCTCCTATATTGCTATTCAAACTATGTATAAAATTAGTGTTGTTCGAACCTTATGACACATGTAAGCTAGAGCTGTGTCATTTCGTCTTCAAGTATTTTCAATGGAAATTTGCCAAAAGAATACCTTTTAAAAGTTCAATTTTGTGAAAAAGACCTTTTAAAGCATTCTTTGAAAAAAAACCACAAACATAATTTTTTTTTTTTGCAAGATGAAACCTATTTTCATCTTGTAGGGTTTAACCCGATAAGTGACCAACCTCTCCTCATGTGGATTCATGAAAATGCTACCAGTCTTTCTCCGGAGGTTGACCATGTACCCTGGAATGTTATGTTTATCTTTGGTATATGGAACCTTTGGAAAGGAAGAAATGCATGGTACCTCAAGCAATCTATAAAAACTCACCATCCTCCATCCTCCTATAAAAACTCAAAATGAGCTGCCACTGAATGATACTTCACTCAAAATACCAATTCTATGGAATTAAAGCCCAATCTCCATCGCTCTTGGGATCCCCCCCTTTCCTAACAGGCTAAAAGTGAACATTGATGGATCTTTTGCTCATGAATCAACAAAAGTAGGAGTTCCTGGTGTTTGTAGGGATAATACAGGTGATTGGATCCAAGGTTTCCAGATGAAAACCTTTTGCCATAACTCTTTAGAGGAAGAAATCACACCTTGGTGACAACTCTTAATTGGATAAAGAATAACAAACGGAATAGTTGCATCATTGCATCATATTATAAGGGCTTCATGGAGACAATCATGCATACCAAGGGTAAAAGCAGACTTTTTTAACATTAACAAAACAATTGCAGGGAGCTACTTCAAGCAATGCCAGGGACAAGAGTAACGGTGAAGAGAGAGAGACCAACAGAGTAGCAGATCACCTAGCTAAGGAAGCAAGGAAGGGAAATTTTCAACTTAATGAGCTATGTATTTTTCTCTTTTCAATCCGAAAGGATGTTTTAAGTTAGCTTTTTTTTGATTGAAGGGTCTTCCTAAATTTTATCTCCTTATCAAAAAAAAAAAAAAAAAAATGAGCTATGTATTTTACCATTCCCTCCCTTAGATTGTATTAATTATTTGCTTATATACCAATTAGGTACTCATCCAACTCCGGATCAAAGTCTTGATCGGAACCCCATAGGGGTGACCCCCTCACGAGGGTTGTAAACTTTAACTACTTAGTAATTTAACATTCGCTCATTAGTACCAAAAAAAGGACATCAACTTACCTTATAAACAATTCCAAATCCTCCTTCACCAAGCTTATTTGAAGGGTTGAAATCTCCGGTAGCCCACTTCATTTCAGCATAACTGAAAGTGTATGGTTTTGCATCGATGCCTCCAAGCTCTGAAGAAAAATAATGAGCAAGTATAGACCAACACCAATGCGTCAATGAGATTACAAAATTATAATCAATTAAGAGTATAATACTTGAAGATGATGATTAATGAAAGTCGGATAAGATTAAATAAAGTATGTTATAATTATGGTCTTATGGATTATATTAACTAAAGTCGGATTAGATTAACTAAATAAGGTATGTTATAATTATGGTCTTATGGATTAGATTAATGAAAGTCGGATTAGATTAACTATTTACTCCACACAACAGTAACATAAAACTTTGTACTTTGCTATGTATAGTCTTTTTACTAATTCGAAGATAGATCTCTAATGAATAAAATTCATAATCCATTAGGTATACCATTTGTTCCCCTTGAGAGGAGGACCTCCTAATATTCTTTTCCCTTACATTAAAAAAAAGGCATACCATCTTCTGCAGCGCGTGATTTCTTCCTTTTTTGAATAAACCAACATGCACCCATGGAAAGAAGAGCAATGACTCCAATAGGAATGACTATTCCAATAATTAATGCAGTCTTTGGAGTTTTTGTTGAACTTGAAGGCCTTGGTTCAAACACTAAAATAACAACAATGTAACAGGTTATTTATGAACATGAAAATTTTCTATAATATTACACTATTATCTGACAAAAGTATGAGTATATTACATGAAGTAACGCTGAGAGCAGATATAGAAGGTCCATACGTTCCTTGAATAGGTATGCAACATGTTCCTTTTCCAGCCCAAAAAGATGTATTTCAAGGAAGTTTGCCGTCACGAGAGTAGTATAATTTCGGTGAACAGGTCTAAATGACTGACCGCCTGCCTCCTCACGTATGTCAAAATCTCTTTCCACCCGATTTCCCTTGTTTGAAAGATTTTAGAAGTGAGGTAGAGAGCATAGACGATTAGTATCAGAAATGACAATCATAATATTTTCTTTTAGTTATTTCTTAACCACATTAATAATAGCCAAAAGACTACTACTAAAGAGATAATCACTTCAGATAATAATTGGTTTGCATAGATATGATCTGCCAAAAATCTAATGGCACTTTGTGTAAATTAACTACAATTACTTGCAAGATTCAGCTGTATTATCTATGAATTACTAGAAGTAGGAAATTCTTAGGCATGGGATCATCAATAATAACTTAAAACAAGGATGCAACATGTCCATTTCTATTTCATGTACTTTTTTTACGGGCATATTTTATCTACTTAATCATTATGACATTTATCATTGCATAGGAACACTTTTTTTTTAAACCATTGCGTTAAAAAATTGTGTAAGAAGATTTCCAGATCATAACCAGCAAAAATCTTTTGCCAACCAAATTTGATTACAACTTTTATCATACACCCTGGTGTTGGTGTACCATGAGATGATGAGAATGATACATCAATGCTAATTATCATTGCTCATTTGAAGTCTTCCTGATGAGCAAAATATATATGCACAAAAGAGAGAGCTTTAAATAAGCAAAAAATAGTTTTCGGTATCTCACGCGCGTAGGCGCGTAGACACCCAAGTTGTATGATTGATGTAAACTAGAGAAATGTCAGCTTGTATTCCCTCTCTCTCTTTATGAAAAGGAGGATTGCAATTATATACAAACTACTGCCCCAAAAGCTCGCTCAATTAGGTTCCTAGTTTTAAGGCTAAAATAAAGCTAATAAAAGATACCAAAGATCTACATCTAACAAACTAGGTAACGTAATCAATTAACAAAACTTTCTTAACAAATAATATCGTCAATAATGATGAATACTCCAATTTGATTATTATATCTAATTAAATCATAAGCTTTACCTAATGAAAAAAATGGAGTACAAGATCTAACTTTTACCTGGATAATAATATCAAACATGCGCCTTCCAAGACTTCTCCAAGTTCTACCATTTTCAATTTGTAGCTCTACAAATTGCAATTGGACACTGTAATTACCATTTTGAAGCCCTAGCCCATAGTATCTTAGAGATCCAGCTGACAACCTTGCTGTTTGGAATAATTCAGAGTCTAGACTAATAAACTGGCGGGGAGAGTTAAATGTATACGACACATTGTTGTTTGAGGTGAACAACCCAACATTACTAACAGCCCAGTGATTATCACTAGTCACAAAATAATTTGCAGGACCAAGGGCCTCATTATCACTTTCATATACAATTCGATTTGAAGCTGTAATTTGTGGACCACCACACTTAATTGCAAATTCAGAATCTGCGTAGTAAAAAAATTTGTAATGGATTAATGCAAATGTAATTATGATTTTCTTTGGACATTCAAATGTAACTTGGTAAAGGAATATAATCAATCATCATAATGGAAGATTAATATCAATACACTAATTATAATGCAAAAATCTATATCTATATAAATCTATTAAAAGGCGTTCCCAAATAAGGAAGCGTGTCCACGTGGCACTCTCCCTAAGGCGTTTTATTTCATGTAATCCATGTACAATAAAAAAAAAAAATTAGAAATTGCATAGTATAGACTTTGAACTCGTGACCTCAAGTTCATATCTTAAAGTCTTAACTACCAGACCAAGTGGTATTTAGTATTATCATTTTAAAGTATAATATTAATAAATGCAAAATTTCCTCACACGGGGCATAACTCGGGCCTAATAACTAGTTAATATATTAAAAAGCGTTACGAAGCAAGTCTACACGCCACGTGACACTCTCCCCTTTAGTTGTTTAATCCATGTCATCATTATGCATATTAAAAAAAATTAGAAACATGCTTCATATTCTACCACATGACCTTGAGTTAATATACTAAAGTTAGCGAAGTGGTGCGGGAATCGGGTTGCGAGGGGCCGATGTAGCTTAGACCGGTGTGGGGATTCCTTCCATGCCGGTGATGATAGGGAAGAATGTGGTGGAAATGGCTACTACCATTGTTGATCATGTGGTGGAGGGCATGGCTTGAACCACTTGACAAAGCATTGGAGGTTGCAAGTAAGAAGGGTGAAGTCATGAGGGCAACCGATCCAAATGGATAGTATAGGGTTACGGAACGTTAGAGGACTTAATAGTCCTAATAAACATGGTGATGTTAGATGTCTCTTGAATCAGCTATCAGTGGGGTTGTTTGGATTGTTAGAAACTAGAGTGAAAGCATGTAATTTTCCTAAGGTGTTTGCTACAGTTTGTGTAGGGTGGAGTGTGGTCACAAACTACAACCTGCATAAGGGTGGTAGGATTTGGTTGATTTGGGTTCCTACAAAATTTGATGTGAACATTTTAGTTGTGGCCGAGCAATTTATTCACTGTGAAGTGAATCATAAGGGCTCCAATAAAAAGTTCTTCATAACTATGGTGTATGGAGCAAACATAGCTAGTGAAAGACATCAATTATGGTGGAGCTTGTTACAAATTAAGGATATCATTAATGGTGGTGGTTGGGTAATTGGTGGAGATTTTAATAATGTCCTAAATTTCAATGAAAGGTTGGGGTTGCGCTATTCCTGTGGAGGAAATTGCTGAATTCATGCAATGTTTAAGGGATTGCTCCCTGCATGATGCTGTGTGCTATGGACCTTTCTTTTCCTGGTCCAATAAACAGGATGGTGAAGACAGCATTCTAAAAAATTGATAGATTCTGTGTGAATGAAGCATGGGAGGATGTATTTCAGCATGCTAGTGTGACTTTCCTTCCTAAAGGGATTTTTGACCATTGTCCCCTGTGTTGTGAGGTTGGATAATACGGTTGTTATGAAGCCCAAAGCCCTTGAGTTCTTTAACATGTGGGCTTTAGATCCCGAGTTTCAAGATATTGTTGTTAGAGGGTGGCGGTTGGAGGTGCGAGGGGTTGCCATGTATAGGCCGGTGAAGAAGTTGAAAAACTTAAAAGGAGCATTAAAGGAGTGAATAGAACCGAGATATGCTAATGTGGAGTATGAAGGCGATGAAGCTTATAAAAGGTGAAGCTTATGCAAGTTCGGGTGCATGCTTGACCCTCAAAATGCCGCATTACATGGGCGGGAGAAGGAGGCTAAAGAGCGTTATGACATAATGAACAAGGCAAGACTAAGTTTCTTGCATCAAAGGTGAAACAAGGCCGGCTAGGGAGTGGAGATGCAAACACAACATACTTCCATGCCTGTCTCAGGAAAAGGAGAGCATATAGTCATGTTTACAGAATAAAAAATATGGCTGGTGACTGGGTTGATACTCAACAAGATCTAGAAACTGCTTTCCTGCAATTCTATGAAGGCTTATTAGGTTCCAGTATGACTACAAGAACAAAAGTGAGCCAAACAATTGTAAATGAAGGGGTTACTATCTATGAAGAGCAACAACAATTGCTATGTAGTCCTTTCACAGGGGAAGAGGTGAAGCTGGCCCTTTTTGATATTGATGAGGTGAAGGCACAAGGACCAGAAGGCTATACTAGCTGTTTTTTCAAGAAAGCTTGGCAGAGCATTTGCACTGATGTTACAACAGCTATTCTAGACTTCTTTCAGATTAGAAGATTGCTTAAACAAGTAAATGCTACTACTCTTTGTTTGGTGCCAAAATGTGACAAGCCATTAGATGTAACCCAATATAGGCCCATTACTTGTTGCAATGTTGTCTATAAAATTATATCTAAAATGCTGGGTAATAGGTTAAAACAAGTGCTTCCTTGCATTATTAATCTGTTCGAGTGCCTTTGTGGAGAGCGAGTCATTCTTCATAATATCTTACCGTGTCAAGATATAATGAAGTAGTATAAGAGAGGGAACCAACCACCTAGATGCACATTTAAGGTAAAGGCTTAGGATTCTTTGGATTGGGAATTCATTAGGGAGCTGCTTGTATGTTTAAATTCCCTAGTCGGTTTGTCAATTGGATCATGGTGTGTATTTCTACTCCTTCTTACTCATTAAGCTTTAATGAGGGCCTTTGTGGCTTCTTTCAAGGTAAGAAGGGGTTGAGACAGGGAGATCCCATATCCCTATTGCTATTTGTGATGGCTATGGAGTACTTTACAAGACTTATGCGAGAGAATGGGTAAAAGAAGTGACTTTAAGTTTCACCATAGATGTGGAGCATTATCATTGAACCACCTCTTATTTGCTGATGACTTAATGTTATTCGGTAGAGGAGATGTGCCTTCTACCATGCTGATGAAGAGAACCTTAAAGGCCTTTCTTGATACATCAAGATTGGAGGTAAGCCCAACCAAGGCTGCAGGTGTATTTTTACAATGTCCCGGGGGAAATTCGGAGAAGGATTCTCCAAGTTACAGGATTCCAAAAGGGAGAATTCCCCCTTCGGGGTATCTTGGTATCCCTATCACATCTAGGAAGCCGACTAAATGTGATTGTGATTTCTTTGGTTGATAAAATGATGAAAAGAATAACTTGTTGGAGTTCTAGGCACCTATCTTATCTTTGCCCGGGGTTACGCTAGTTAATTCGGTGTTATTAAGCCTTCACACATATTGGGCACATATTTTTCTCCTTCCTAAAAGTGTGCTTAACAAAATTACATAAATTTGTAGAGCTTATCTTTAGGAAGGGAAGATATACCTCTATAAGCCCCCATGTGGCCTGGTCATGGGTGCGTATGCCTAAAAAAATGGTCGGCTGGGTATTAGGGATTGTATCAATTGGATCGCATTATGCTATGGGTAAATTTGTGTGGCAAATTGCTCAAAAAGAGGATGTGCTTTGGATTAAATGGGTTCATACCATTTATATTAAAGATAGTGACTGGTGGGCTTATAAACCACCAAGTTACTGCCAGTTGGATTTGGAAGGATATCGTAGAACTAAGGAAATCTTTAAAGCTGTTTACAACAATACTTGTAATTGGAGAGATGGGTCTCATATTTACACAACAAACGAAGGTTATAGATGGCTTAAAGGCCATTTTGAGACCGTGGGTTGGCACTCTTGGGTTTGGAACAATATGAATGTTCCAAAATATGCCTTCATAGCATGGTTGGTAGCTTTGGCAAGAGTTAGTACCAGAGACAGATTAGCAGCAGCTGGTCTATGCACAAATACTCAATGTCTTCTCTGTGATCAAGGGTAAGATAGCTGTCTTCATCTATTCTTCAGATGACTGTTTAGTAGAACTATTTGTACTAAGATGATGCGGTGGTTGGGTATCACGGTTGATGGGGATGAATGTGTGTATACCACTTGGAAGAAGTGGGGAAGAAAGTACGAAGTAAACGACAACGAAAAGTTTGTTACATTGCTCGATTGCTAATGTTTACCATATTTGGAGAGCAAGGAATCACACCTTGTGGAATGCAACGGTTTTGCTTCCAAGCAATGTGATTAAGAGTATTAAGATGGATGTATGTATTAGAGCTAGAACTTGTGTAACTTGAAAATGGTCCGTTAGAGAAGAGAATGGTTAGATAGTTTATCAAGTTGATTTTGATGTTTTTGTAGCCTGCTCACTTGTGTTTTGTACTTGTGAGTGTAGTCTGTAATGTTGAGGATGGCTATTTCATTGCTTTTGGTAATATATTACTTACATTTTACCAAAAAAAAAAAAATACTAAAGTTATAACCAATAAACTATGCAACATTAGATGATATTTTTTAACATGAGAATGTTAATAACTCGGAACATCGCACGTGACTAAAAACTAGTTGATGATTAAAAAAATTGCATGGCCTAAAATAGTCAAAGTTAATATCTTAAAGTTCCAGTGTTTCTTCTTAGTCAAAGTTGGTGGCCTGAGTGACACCTTGCGCCATAATTTGCATGATCTTGAGGTCAATTTTGCCATGAAAGTGAGACATCTATAATTCTGATTAAGCAACAAAACTTTGCATTTGATTTGTGCAGTAGTGTCCAAAAAGTGTATCGCACATGCTATGAAAAATGTCTTTCTCCAAAAAAAAAAAACATTGTATCGCACGCAGATACACTTCACATAAAATTTGGAGTTGCCCCAAAACTGAAAAATCAAAGAGACGAATCAGAAAAATTACTTACATTGTCCTAAACCATTATTATTGCAAGGAAATCCATTCTGCATGCAGTTCAACCCAGATGGCAAAGCCCTGACATTTAAATGTTTAACTCAGATCTCAAAGTCTTACCAAATTAACAACATGGTTACAAGTATGAAGTGGATTCCGTGCAAAGTTTGAGTACATAAACAAAATTGAAAGAGCATTTTTTATGGACAAACCATCTAGAACATGTGGTATTGGTTCAAGAAAGGGGTCATAACCTGCTATTTTCGCTTGTTATAGAGAGATTATTCGCAACAAAGTTACTGCATACACAATGAACAAATGTAAGAAATAAGTAGTATGATCGAGAAAAATATCTTTCTACGTTCAAAATAAGTGAAACACTTCTCTCTTTTATGTGAGAGGCTTTGTGAGAGAAGCATTTCACTTATTTCAGAATGGAGGAAGTATAAAAATATCGAGACATAATGGATTAAACATACAGTTGTAGATTTGGTTGGCTGATCCAAGAAGGGAGGCTCCCCGATAACTGGTTGTAAGATACATCTCTACATACAATATAGTTAAAATGTGTTTCTATTATATGCGAGATCGTATATAAACAACAATTTAAGACGATCATGAATTATATATTAGAGAGGTAAAGAAATGAACAAAACTTTAAAATGGGAATTTTAATATGCTATACCACTTGGGACTAAAGCTCTTGTACTTCTCCAATTTTCACTGGTAATCACAAGGTTATGTTTACTAAAATCAGCACATGTTAGAATTATCATAGAACTTAGAAAGCCATAGGTGGTGTTTGCATCGTGAGAATTAAGTTTTATCCCTTTTATATATCATTTTTATCTTCTTGGAGAGTGTATAGAAGACGCTTAGTCATCTATGACCAAAAGATCTAAAGAGTTATCGTTTTCTAATTCACAACCAATTTGTTTTTTATACCCTTGATATTAAAAAAAAATTATTATTTTTACACTACTTGTTATTAAGGGTCTTACGCTACCGACTAGCCGTTATGCTACCAAAATCTCGAAAATGGAGTTGTACGTTTAGTGTACGTCCATTGACATAGAATATTAGGATAGTTCTAACTATATTAAAATACATGCTTATTAATGAAAATTTTGTTTGTTCACTAATAGTAGTAGTTGAGACAGCTATTGATACAAACTCCTAAATCTAATTTGCGAAATGTCCCAAGTTCTTAGTCTAATGGCAGGAGTAATTTTGTAAAAGCATGTACGACCATTTATTTCAATTGAACGACTTACATGTTAGCCAGAGATGAGCTTTTCTCAGCAGGCAGAACACCGGTGAGCCTATTATTTCCAAGAAATCTGATGATTAAGGAAGAACAACCCTCAGTATATTCTTGACCATATTGTCATTTGAAATATACTAAATAAGAGACTACAACCTGGAAACTATGATACTTGTCAATTGTAGATTGATAAAGAAAGTAATAATCACTCACAAGTGAGAAAGAGAGCTAAGGTTAAATAGTACGTCTGGAATTTCTCCTCTTATGTCATTGAAGCTCAGGTCCCTGTGCCAAGTTCAAGTTTCACCGGTCAATAAGAAATCGAACAAGAAAAACATAAATGGACGATAAATACTTAGATGAGCAGAAGGGTCCATAAGTAAAAAAATTTTTTTTTTTTTTTTTTTTTTGGTTTGGTAAGATGAATTGCCCTACTTGGACCGGAAGCTCGCACGGTGTACCCAACCTGGATTAGCGGGTACACACTTTGAGAGTAAGAGGGGAAGGTAAGGGAAATCCCTACCCTTGAAGTGCCCCTTTAGTGAGAGAATTGAACCTCCAACCTTAAGGTTAAAAGACACAATCCCAATTCCCAGGCCAAGCTTAGCTTGGTAGGCTCCATAAGTATATAGCAAGGGGATATTTTGTCATTTTGTGCAAATCACTAGCGAACGACTTACAACTGAATCAAACTTTGCAGTTCTCCTATACTGCGAGGTATGGAACCTGTAATGTTGTTATTTTGAAGGGATCTGCAGATATCGAAACATTTTGCAATAATTCAAAAACAAAGCATAATATCATAGATCAATGATCTACGCTCTGTATGCTAGATTCATGTGACCTTACAAGAGTTGTAAGGATGTAAGACCAGTTACAAACTCCAGAGAAGAGCTGATATTTGACAAGCCGCTTATCCTCCTACATTTTATATACACATGAGAAAAGGTTAATTGGTAGAATGTCTTTTGCGGCCGTTTGGTAGTCGTTGTCTCGTTGATAAGTTGTGGTAATAGGAATGAATTTTAAGTGTAATGTTATAAGGCAAGCACCCTTAAAATCTCCGTAGGGAGGCAATTTGAAGTGGTATTGGATAGGAATGAAAATTCAAGAAGAAATATACAGTTTAGGATCGGATAAATTAGCATTACCACGGAATGAACAACGATTTCTTCGCAAATTTATATACAAATTCATTCACATTACCACCATTTATACTCAACTACCAAACGATGAGCTACAAGAGAAAGCAGATCCACCCTCATATTCATTAGTCGCTTAAAAAACCATGGAGAGAGACATAGAAAAAAGAACGCAAGAAAAGAAGCTCACAATTCCTGCAAGGAGGTTAAATTAGACAGTGATGACGGTAATGGTCCCGACAATGAGCTACCCTCAAGCCTCCTGCATGAAATAATTAATGGGATAACATAGTTAAGGATGTTAATACCATGAAAGTTTAAATTGCATTTGAGTACTATTAACATGGATCATTCGTCTTATGCAACTAATTAACTTCTTCACCATAGCATCAAAAATCAACTTGAAAAAGAAGTCTAGTGGAAAATCATGAATGCACAAGATTTTCTTGAATGAAAAATTTCTTACAATGATTGAAGTTGACTCCAATTCCCTATGAATTCGGGTATAACACCAGTAAGATCCGTGTCCGAAGCCCGCCTGGATGATTGAAGATTTACTAAATATAAGTGTTAAAACTAGGAACTATATATCTTAGGGTTCTTTAGCGAATGAGTTTGTGATGAGGAGAAGATATGCATGAGCTCTTACACATGTAGTAGGCTTCGCAAATTAGCAAATGTCAAAGGGATTTCCCCACTAACTCCAGAACTGCTAATGTACCTGTTAAGGTAAGCCACACCACATTATAACTTAATGGTTGGTAGCAATTAAATAGAAGAGAAAACGGTATACTCCAATTTGCTAAACAATCTAATTGCAGAACCAAATTTATAATATAAAATGTGTCTCAGCGCGAAGGACACACCAACTCAAATGTTGTATACAAGGCTAAATAACCCAGAAGACAACAGGCCTAAAGGCTCACTGCCATCACAAGAGAATTCTCCAACATATTGTTGGGATGAAGATTCGAACCCTGGGCGAAGCCATGAAATTCAGGGTGGTACTCCATTGAGCTGCCACCTCTTCCTCAATTACTATGACCTATGAAGCATGTATACTTCATTTTGCAACCACATCCCCACTGGGTACTTATACTGCGTACTTATACTGCGTACTTTGCTCTAGTTTTATTTGTTTCTTTCATTTCACATGGATATCTAGATTTCATTTTTGTTTATTCCATCTAAAACTTCAAAGTATTCAATAAAAATGTAAAATAATTGAAACAAATATTAATTTCATAATATATTATATAATGCATACTTTACCCGTTTACCGTGCCTATTTATCCTCTATTTTTCAAAGATTCACATATTTCATATCTTTACCATTTTGTGCTCAGAACCAAAGCCATGCAACCTATACTTTGACATTATGTTCTATGTACTATCTAAAATTAAAGACATCAAACTTGCGGTAAATAAGTACGAGTAATGCTCTACAAAGAGTCTACTTCATGCATACATCACATTTTTAGACTTACAATTCTTCCAATCTTGACAGGTTTCCAATCTCAGATGGTAGGGTGCCAGAGAAATTATTTGGACCGAGACCCCTGAAATTTAGCACAACTTAATCAATTAGGTTCCAATATACTGTTTTTTATTACATCTCTCTTGGGAAAAATGATTCAAAGTTACACTTTGAGGCATTTACACAGGAAGTAGCAAACAAAAGTGGTGCTTATGAAGTAGAAAAGGTGCATATTATCGATGATATAGAGATGTAGGTGGATATTTCTTTTAAAAAATATATATGTTATTTGCTATTATAATGTTTGTTTCTAGAGGTATATATTAGTTCGGAAAATTCAAGGTCGTCTTAAACTAATTAGGGGCCTTTTTGCAAAATTACATAACTCCCCTTTATATGTTTTACATTATGTACATCCAATATTATTTTGGTGTTCATCCACAAATATTTTGGTCTCCATCCAAATTTGTGATATGTACATCCATTTTTTCTTATCTTCACACAAAAAGTTTCAATTATGTACATCCACGATTTTGTTTGTATTCATCCAAAATTCATTGTATGTACATCCATCACTGTTGATTTGTTTTTTGTACATCGATCATTATTATTGTTTTTACATCCACGATTTTTTTTATTATGCTCTTCCAAAATTTTATCTATGTATATACAAAGTACGTTCTTCATGCATCCAAAATTTCTTGTTTGTACATTCACTATTTTGTTTTGGACATCCAACATTCCATGTATGTACATCGACCATGACCTATTTTTATAAAACACTCATTAATGTACATAGACAATCTTATTTGTGTTCCTCCAAAATTGCTTTAATGTACATCCATCATGCTTGTTTTGTACATCTATCGTAATTGCTTTGTGCACCCAAGATAGCCATGATTAATGTGAAAAAAAAGCAAGAGCAAAAAAATCATTTAAGTGGTTTATTCGCCACCCACTGCTCTTAGAATAATTGGACTATTTTCCTTACATCTTCACTTACTTTTATCATACCATATTGCATGTCATTTCTTCAATTGAAGAATTGAGTGTTATTGATAGGGTATAAAACTATTCATGGAACTCTAACCATCAGTTTAAACTTTTGGTTGAGTTGGTGCTTTGACATGGTATCAGAGCCAGTGTGACATGAAGGTCACGAGTTCTAATCTAATCCATCCCTCCTTTCTAATTCGAATATTTAGCGCTAGGTATGAGAGCAGCATGTGGTGCATCCACACTTCAAGCCCAATGGGCACATGCGTGAGGGGGCATGCTACTATTCATGGGACTCTAACCATCAGCTTAGACTTTTGGTTGAGTTGGTCATTTGACAGTTATAGCTTGTCATATTTTAATATTGAAATACCAACGCGTCAACTAACATTTTTCTATAAATTTGTGCATAACCATAAATTTAAAAAAGTAGGGAATGAAAAAGTATGGTTTAAGGAATAAGTTGAATTCGAAGTTTTTTTCGGAGATTTGTGCGGTTCAGAGTATGAACTTGCAAAAAAGTACTAAATGAAATACTTTATATGGACACAGGAAAAAAGAAAACAAGGTAAAAATAATAAATGATTTATCAATAATAATGCAAAAAAGTGTTTAGGATATTATTAAACATGTCACATTCATCATTCGTTTTACAATTAAACTTACAGTGATATCAGATCAGTAAGTTGACCGAGTTCTCTCGGAAGTCGCCCAGACAATGCATTAGTACCAAAATCCCTAAAATTAAAAATAAGATTAGAAAAGATATATAATATAGGGAAATATCATCTTAATAGTATGTCATCTGAAATCTCATTATAACATCACATTATCTAAAGTTAATAACGATCATACAAGTATTGCATGCGAGTTAAGTTCCCAACGCCAGAAGAAATCGGGCCTGTCAAATAATTTTGTCCCAGCCTCCTACATGTCAAGAACGCATAACATATATATATATATATTAGATAAAACTACAATAATAAATAAATTCAGTCAAATAATGCTCTACTTGCTCTGGTTTTTGAGAAAGAGCAATGTTCATGGTTAGAGTTACTCTAAGACATAGATGATATTGCAAAGTTTACATAGAGAACCATACAAATTAGTAAGGTAAACCAAGTCCCATAGCTCGTCTGGTATCACGCCAACTGCATCAATTGCATAGACCTTCCTGTTAGAATTTGAGACAATAATTTTAGTTTCTCATACATCAATTTTGGATCAATAAATCCATTGATGGATGAACAAGTTTGTCTTTTGTCACTATTTACATACTTTTATTGCAATTCAGTTACCAATATATAGAAGCATATTATATAGAATGTTATTGGATTTTTCTTAATGTTATTTTGTCAACGTTATTATGTTAAAATATAAAAACATAAAGATAATCAAAGAAGTGCATTCCCAAATGTGAATTCAAAGTGGAACATCTACCCACAAATGGAGTAAAAACAATAAAATCGAGAAATATTATAATACTAAAGCTAAGATCATGGATTTTGTTGCTCATCTACCTGTTCCATTTACTTGTAAATATGTAACTAGTAACTAGACCTTATATTCTGAGTCCTACCCGCGTGAAAGTTTGGACTTTTAAACACAACCTTCAAACTCAAAAAGCAGTTTAACCGAAACTACTTTGACTTATAAATTTGAGGCTAAAAGTGCTAGAATGAAGGTCGATTTATTTCCTAATAATTCTAGATAAATATCATTTCTCATGCTTGGATATTACAATGCCTTCTTAACCCATAAATGGCCTAAACAATGTTTAGGCCTAATACCTCGGCGTGGAGCTATTATAGATCTTGGCTAGCAGGATAATTCTAATTTTAGTAACCTTGAGAGTACAAGAAGGTGGTTAAAATATTTCGCCACGGAAACAAGCCCTCACGTGAAGAGATAAGCGAAAATTAGAGTTTGGTTTTGAAAAAACAAACTAAATTATTATACTATGTAAATTGAATAACTTTTGCTACATAATTCAGAATATTATAGCTTTTATATTATTGGAGATTACTCGAAATATGATTTGGAATAAAATCCATTTACATTATAGTTCTACCACTTAATAAAATATACATTTAGATGAATAATAATTCATTATTTTTCTTTATTTTAGATATTATGAAGACTATCCTTCTGTAATTAGTAATAAGCTGTAGGTCTTAGTTTTCTGTTATTGCTGTCATAACAAACTCTACTATAAATAGTTTTTACTTAGCTTTGTAATAACTAACTCACTCATTTTCATCTTTACTGCAATATACATTTCTTCTGGTTTTCTCTCTAGAATGAGAATTGAGTTTGCTTAATTCACATGGTATCGAGAGCGCATTTCGTTCCATTTCGAATCGTCTCCTTTCCTAAATTGAAGAGAAATTATTCAAGATTTCATAAATTTCATTTGATTTCTGTCAAATTCTTCTTGTTTCTTAGACAATTTTCCGCAATTTCTGTTTGAAATTGAAGAATTGATAATGGCAGCAAATGAAGAATCATCGAGCAACAACAATACTCAATCAGATAACAAGGTGAGTTCGTTCTATAATGATCCTTATTTCATTTCTAGCTCCGATAACACTGTTAGTAAGATTGTTCCTGTAAATTTGAATGGAAACAACTTCTTGAGCTGGAAACAAAATGTTAGAAGAGCTTTAATGGCGGAAAATAAATTAGGTTTTCTTGATGGCACAATCAAGAAACCTGATGTTTTTGATAAAGATTTTTCTCACTGGATGAGAAGCGATTATCTAGTTACTTGCTGGTTGATGAATTCTATGGATGTTGATATAGCTGATAATTTCACGTATGTTGATAATTCTGAGCAATTGTGGTCTGAGGTTTGTGAGAGATTTGGTTAGACAAATGGAACGCAAATATATCAATTAAAAAAAGGAACTTGATAATTTGCGAGAAGAAATTATGTCTGTTGTTGTGTATTTTGGCAAAATGAAGAAATTCTGGGATGAATTACATAATTTACGCAATTTTCCTGTGTGTTCTTGTGGAGTACTTGCTAAATGTAGCTGCAATTTTATGAAGAAATTAGCTGATTTTGACGCTGAAGAAAAACTAGTGTCATTAGTAACACTCTAGCCACAGATCCTTTACCTTCCATCAATAGAGCCTATTGATGCGCTCAAGTTATACGATGTTCTTGTGGTATTTTAGGTGCACATTGCTAAGGGATTTGTTCGTAATTGTTAAGGTTTGCATAAAAATCATCCTTAGCGGAAGTTCGGAGTTTTGCGATATAAGTTGTGTTAATGTCATGCATTCCGAGCTTCCAAGGTAAAATGCATTTGAGCCGAGCATCACAAGCCACAAGCTCGCCAAGCCAAGCTCGACCCAGCGCCCAACGCCCAGCTCACCCAGCGGCCATCGCACGCCCAGGCAAGCTAGGCCATCGCTCGCCCATCGCCCAACGCCAAGCTCACCCATCGCACGACCATCGCACGCCCGGCGAAAAGCTAGGCCATCGCACGCCCATCGCCCATGTGCGCGCGCCCGGGCCTTCGCTCGAGCCAAACCCGCCCAGCAAGCCGGCTCGCACCTCGCGAGGAATGTCGCACCTCGCGACCTGCTTGCTCGCACCTCGCGAGGAATCTCGCACGGTGCGACCTGCGTGGTTTTGGCCCGGCTCTTCGGCTCGTTGCGAGGCGGTAGCTCATCGCACGGTGCGACCTGTATCGCACCTCGCGACCCCTAGGTCGGTTTAAATGACGGCTAACTTTTGAGCCTTAGTATAAATACTAAACTTTGTTTTTAGACCTAGGGGGCAGCAGCCACAAGGAGAGGGAGTTTCCAAAACTCCACTCTTCTCTTGTTGTCTTCTCTTTTTAGTTTTTATTTTCTAATTTAGTTTTTGTAGATTTCAATTATGGGATTGGCTTATGCTATGCCGATTGTAGCTTGAACCGTTCTTGAACGAGATTAATATGGAGCTTCAAGCATTATTGTGAGATCTTTCCTCTCTCTTTAGTTTCTTTGATTATGGTTTAATTTCTATGATTGCTTTCTATGGTTTTTGCATAATTATGCTAGGAACGTTACTAGTTTGATTGTGTAATTAATCTAATGCTAGATTTAAGAATAGAACCCGATTGTTTTATTCTTTTATCAATTGGTAGCAAACTAGGGAGTAACTTAGATGCGGATCGTCTTGGTTATTTCTTGGGGAAATTGAATCAACCGTTGAACGTTTATCGCTTGTATGACGTTAGCAGTCCGTTGGTTCTCTTGTGTTTATTGCTTTGCTATCGGATTGAACTTAGACGCGATCGGACTAGGTTATCCTTTAGTTAGGGTTTTATAGTCACGCTGATCGTGCTATTCAACTAAGAATAAGGAGAACACGAGATTAATTCTCAACAATAGATAATAATGGAAATAATTAGAGTCGAGGTTCAAGGATCGATAATGAATTGAAGTGTATGTTAATCGGATTCAAGATCTTTCCATATTGATTTCTCATCTTGTTTATATGTTAGTTAGTTGTAGTTTAGTTATAATCTACTTGAAACCCCCCTTTGTTATTATTATTAGGTTTCTCGGCCCTTAGCTTAATCTAGGTTTCGAATCACGCTAAGTACTAAACTCGTCCCCGTTTCCCTGTGGATACGACCCCTACTTCCCTTATACTACCTTAGTGTAAAAGAGAGTAGGAGAAATTTTATCTTTGGCCGGGCGGCGTTCACGACAAGCGGCCCGCCAAATTTTGGCGCCGTTGCCGGGGAAACGGTGTTACTTGTTTTTATTTAGAGTGATTTTTGGATGGTATTGCTTGTGCTCTTTGTTTTTGGTTGGCCACTCATATAAAGAATTCCCTTTTTGTTTTAGTTTCTAGTTTTCATCTTCCATTGAGCTCTATGCATTTCACTTTTGTATTTTGGACAAGAAGCATGGAACTTGTTGCTTAAACTCTCTTGGGAATGGTTGATTGACTCATACTTTATATCTTGGATTTTGTCTAGCTTTAAACATTTATATTAATGGTCATGACTTGGATTAGCTAGGAGTACTACTAGTTGATGTTTGTTGTTGACTTAATGCTAGGTTTTGGATATAATCTGATGTTATATGCTCAACCATATTGTAGTAAGCTAGGTATTAACGATGCATTGCAAGAGTTCTTCTCAATCAATTTTGCAGGTACTTGAAGTGGAGATTGACATGGAACCACCATTGTCACACATGGAGCACAACCCAATGATTAAGCTTAAGGTATTAAGTCGAGCTCACGACTTTAAACAACAGCGCTTCTCGGGAGGCAACCCGAGACCCCTTTATTTTCTTTCTTTCTCTTTATTTTTCATCAAATTTCCACCACCACAACAAATTTTCTTTCACCCACCACCCAACCACTAAAAAGATCCACAACCAATCTTAATCCACTTGGAACCAAAATCCACAAAAGAAAACCCGTTGGGAGGAGTTCAATAGCTAGGAGTTGGTACAACTAGAGGGTTGAGATTGTTAATGTATCTTTTCGATCTCTTAAGCTAGGTGAAAATCTCACAAATTCAAAACTTTTGAACTTGTCATTTGTTTGAGTGATTCGAGGGAGAGGTTGTGAGTTGAGTTATGAGATTTGAGTTGGTGTTGTTAAGAAATTTGAGTTTGACGGATTGCTTTTCATGAGTTTTGAGAATTCGATCTTCGATTTACTCGATTGTTGGTTTCCCCCATTTTCGGTTTACTTTTTCTTTTAATTGTCGACACATTGAGGACAATGTGTAGTTTAAGTAGGGGGAGGGTATTCTCATTCTCGTGTATCTATGTTGTATATATTACTTTCAATTTGAAAAAAATGAAAATGAAAAAAAAAAAAAAAAAAAAAAAAAAAAAATGAAAAAGAATATAAAAAAAAAAAAAAGTGATGAAATGAAACCCGCTGAGTTGAAAACCCACAAGGATGGGCGACTCAGGCAAAAATGGGGGCCCGGATAGGTTGAAAACCCGAAAGGGCAACTTATGCAAAAAAAGTGGCTTATATTGAGCGGGTAAGATGGTGAGATAAAAAAAATGTGAGAAGCTAGGATGAAAACCCGAAAGGGCTCCTAGGCAAAATGAGAGATGAAAGAGAGAATTATATACTTTGAAAACTCATTTGCCGGAGATGGTGTCATAAGGTGGAAAGCATTTTCGGGTTGGGTTGGTTATTTCATCCTTGATTTTGTGAAGATTTATGTTGGCTTTCACATTCTTTTGGTTGATTGTTTTTGGGAGTAAGCATGGAATTTATCCCTTTTTGTCTTTGTTCCATGGCTTGCTATTCTAAATTAGTTGTAGTAGTAGTAGTTTTAGTTTATCTTTTGAGGTTTTAGGCGAGTTGTCATTTTGATTGTGGCGTTGGAGTGAGTTCAATTCCTTTGAGATCCTTCAGGATTTGAGCTCACATTTTGGTTGTCGTTTGGTGATTATTGTTGTCGCGTCTTTTTTATTTTTCAGGTGAGCTCGAATCTAAGTGTGGGGGAATCATCGTCCCTTACGTTTAGGTTTTTGAGCGGATGTTGTTAAGATGTGATGATGATGATGTAGTTGATGGGGAGTGTAGGTTGGTGTCGTTAGTTTGGGTGATGATTTATTTGGTGATCCTCATTTTGAGTTTACTCGAGGTCGAGTAAAGTTCAAGTGTGGGGGGTATTTGATGCGCTCAAGTTATACGATGTTCTTGTGGTATTTTAGGTGCACATTGCTAAGGGATTTGTTCGTAATTGTTAAGGTTTGCATAAAAATCATCCTTAGCGGAAGTTCGGAGTTTTGCGATATAAGTTGTGTTAATGTCATGCATTCCGAGCTTCCAAGGTAAAATGCATTTGAGCCGAGCATCACAAGCCACAAGCTCGCCAAGCCAAGCTCGACCCGGCGCCCAACGCCCAGACCACCAGCGGCCATCGCACGCCCAAGAAGCTAGGCCATCGCTCGCCCATCGCCCAACGCCAAGCTCACCCATCGCACGCCCATCGCACGCCCAGCAGCAAGCTAGGCCATCGCACGCCCATCGCCCATGTGCGCGCGCCCGCGCTCGAGCCAAACCCGCCCAAGAAGCCGGCTCGCACCTCGCGAGGAATGTCGCACCTCGCGACCTGCTTGCTCGCACCTCGCGAGGAATCTCGCACGGTGCGACCTGCGTGGTTTTGGCCCAGCTCTTCAGCTCGTTGCGAAGGCAGTAGCTCATCGCACGGTGCGACCTGTATCGCACCTCGCGACCCCTAGGTCGGTTTAAATGACGGCTAACTTTTGAGCCTTAGTATAAATACTAAACTTTGTTTTTAGACCTAGGGGCAGCAGCCACAAGGAGAGGGAGTTTCCAAAACTCCACTCTTCTCTTGTTGTCTTCTCTTTTTAGTTTTTATTTTCTAATTTAGTTTTTGTAGATTTCAATTATGGGATTGGCTTATGCTATGCCGATTGTAGCTTGAACCGTTCTTGAACGAGATTAATATGGAGCTTCAAGCATTATTGTGAGATCTTTCCTCTCTCTTTAGTTTCTTTGATTATGGTTTAATTTCTATGATTGCTTTCTATGGTTTTTGCATAATTATGCTAGGAACGTTACTAGTTTGATTGTGTAATTAATCTAATGCTAGATTTAAGAATAGAACCCGATTGTTTTATTCTTTTATCAATTGGTAGCAAACTAGGGAGTAACTTAGATGCAGATCGTCTTGGTTATTTCTTGGGGAAATTGAATCAACTGTTGAACGTTTATCGCTTGTATGACGTTAGCAGGTCTGTTGGTTCTCTGTGTTTATTGCTGCTATCGGATTGAACTTAGACGCGATCGGACTAGGTTATCCTTTAGTTAGGGTTTTATAGTCACGCTGATCGTGCTATTCAACTAAGAATAAGGAGAACGCGAGATTAATTCTCAACAATAGATAATAATGGAATTAATTAGAGTCGAGGTTCAAGGATCGATAATGAATTGAAGTGTATGTTAATCGGATTCAAGATCTTTCCATATTGATTTCTCATCTTGTTTATATGTTAGTTAGTTGTAGTTTAGTTATAATCTACTTGAAACCCCCCTTTGTTATTATTATTAGGTTTCTCGGCCCTTAGCTTAATCTAGGTTTCGAATCACGCTAAGTACTAAACTCGTCCCCGTTTCCCTGTGGATACGACCCCTACTTCCCTTATACTACCTTAGTGTAAAAGAGAGTAGGAGAAATTTTATCTTTGGCCGGGTGGCGTTCACGACAAGCGCGGCCCGCCACCTATCATATTGTTCCACAGAATGAAAAACAAAAGGAGATAAGTGGTTAATCATGTGAATCATGAGATTAGTGCTCTTGCTGTTCAAAGATCACAAAATTATGTCAAGAAGGATTAGAAAAAGGAGAAATATGAACGCAAGTGTGATTTCTTAAAGGAAAAGGACACACAAATGATCAATGTTTCAATATTATTGGATATCCTGATTGGTATAATCCTAAGAAAAACAACAAAGCTGGTGGGAAAATGGCCGCAAATGTCACTGCTACAGATTGTGACTATGAAGATACTCCTTTAGATTTTATGTCTGCTGGTCCTTATGCTGATAATTCTGGGAGTTCAAACTATTCTGGTGCCGTCATGGACTCTGGAATGGTGAATAGCATTGTGCAAGAGGTTATGAAAAATTTAAAAGGCAAGCAGAATTCTGGAGATTCTTCATCTGCTTATGCTCATTCTGCCAGAGTTAACAAAAGTGATCATCTGATTATTGGAGAATCTTCCAATAATCACAATTTTTCTGCTCATAATGTAGGTAAAAAATCTGTTCATTTGCCTGATTCTAGTAGTTGGATGATAGATTCAAGTGCTACTGATCATATGACACATGATGATAGTTTCTTTTGTCAAAGAAGAAGACTTAATAAAGTTCTTGAAGTTGGTTTACCTGATGGTAATTGTAGTTATGTCCATGAAGTGGGTGATGTGATGCTTGATTGTGGTATTATGCTTACAAATGTGTTATTTGTTCCCACTTTTACACATAACTTGCTTTCCATAGGACAGTTACTTGTTCATGGTAAAGTTCAAACCTACATAATGTATTTTTTCTCATTCCAATTCTCAACAAATTCTAGCTAAAGGACAGAAAATTAGAGGTTTATATTTCATAATCTCTAATGTTCTTAGTTCATCCTTAAAAACAGTTGTTTCTCCTCCTAAACATTCTTTTGCTTCTCATACTACCTCCTCTAATCTTCACATTATGCAAGCTCATCTTGGTCATGTCTCTCTTTCTAAAATGAAGCACATTCCAGAATGCCAATGTTCTCATCTTAATGAATATTTTTGTGAAGTGTGTGTGTATGCTAAGTATCATAAATTTTCTTTTCCTATAAGTATGAGTAGAGCACCTCACTGTTTTGATCTTATCCACATTGATCTTTG
This sequence comes from Beta lomatogona, assembly GCA_947646795.1. Taxonomy (NCBI): domain Eukaryota; kingdom Viridiplantae; phylum Streptophyta; class Magnoliopsida; order Caryophyllales; family Amaranthaceae; genus Beta; species Beta lomatogona. Next base: position 180,687 of record CANSNZ010001410.1, on the reverse strand, counting down.
GGGACAATATAAGGTCAAAACTCTTCTTGGAGCATCATACTTTCTTACTATCCTTGATGACCATAGTAGAAGCACTTGGACATTTTTTATTGCAAAATAAGATGCAAGTGTTTAAAACCATTGAGTCTTTTTTCTCTCACACACATACTTAATTTAGTACCAAAATTAAATCCATCAGATCTGATAATGGCACAGAAATAATTCAAGAACAATGTGCTAATTTCTTTCTTTCTCAAGGTGTCATTCACCAAAGAAGTATAGTAGGAGTTCCACAACAAAATGGTAGGGTGGAAAGAAAACACAAACACCTTTTAGAAGTTGCTAGAGCTCTTAAGTTTCATGCTTCTATGCCCAATAAGTTTTGGGGAGAGTGTGTTTTGACATCCACATATCTCATTAATCATCTTCCTTCACTAGTAGAATTATTGCTTATTGCTGCGGTGGTATTGCTGCGGTTTTACCCTAACGCAACAATATATCACTTAAAAAGAAAAGGTAAAATATAAAATAAAGATATTGCTGCGGTTTCGGTCAAAACCGTAGCAATATGGTTTCAACGGAAATTTTTTGAAAAAAAGTTGACTTTTTGACCAGATATATTGCTGCGGTTTCTTTCAAGAACCGCAGCAATATATTAAAATAATATTAAAAAAAAATATTTTAATATATTGCTGCGGTTCTCACAAAAAACCGCAACAATATATTAAAATAATATTAAAAAAATAATATTTTAATATATTGCTGCGGTTCTCACAAAAAACCGCAGCAATATATCCCCATTTATATCATAAAACGCGCTAGGGTTTATTCGTTCAAACTTGACTGTCAGCCGTTTCACTCCTTTCTCTCTCCTCCTCCCAATCTCCTACCTTCCTCTTCCTTTTCGGATCTGCCTTTAATCAATAAATCTCACTTGGTTTCTCTCTCTCCTCTCTAACTCCTTGCCTCTCTTCGCTCTTGCTTTGGTTCGCTGGAATCAGTACATCTTCGTCGTGCCTTCGCCGCCTCGTCGTGCCTTCTTCTCTGTCCACCTCGCACGTCGCCGTGCCTTCGCCGTCGGAATCTTTCATCTTCGTCGTGCCTTCGCCGCCTCGTCGTGCCTTCGCCGCCTCGTCGTGCCTTCTCTCAGTCCACCTCGCACGTCGCCGTGCCTTCGCCGCCGGAATCTTTCATCTTCGTCGCAGCGAGAGCAAGCGGGAACATCAACGAACGTCGTCGTTCTCGTCGTGCCTTCGCCGCCGTCGCTTTTGCTTTGCTGCCGTCGCCGTTCTCGCCGTGCCTTCGTAGTTCATTTTTTTTCATTTTTTGTATGTAGTTAGTTGTAATTTGTTCTCTAGTTCTAGTTTGATTTCCTACTGTTTTTTTTTTCTGTAATTAGTTTAAGTTTTTCCCTCATTTTTGTATCTGATTTGTATGATTTTTTTTTTTTTTTTTTTTTTTGAGATTCAATATGATGTTTAGGGTTTCTGATTTTTATTTTGTATATTTTTGTTGATAGTTTTTATATTTTTTTTGCAATTGTTTTGTATATATTGAATTTTGTTTTCAATCGTTATATATATTTACATTGTTAGTGGCGTGATTTATTGTTGATGAGATTTCTCTAGTTTTATTTTTATTTTTCTCATTTTCCTTTCTAGCTAGCAAAAAAAAAAAAAAAACTCCACTTACACCTATTGCTGCTGTTCCTATCAAAAACAGCAGCAATAGGTTTCATTTTTTTATTAAAAAAATACATATTGCTGCTGTTCCTACCAAAAACAGCAGCAATAAGTTTCATTTTTTTATTTAAAAAAATACCTATTGCTGCGGGTTGCTCTATTGCTGCGGTTAAAAACCGCAGCAATAGGTTAATTACCTATTGCTGCGCCTTTAATTGCTGCGCGGCTAAAACCGCAGCAATAGGCCACTTAGTGACCGCAGCAATAAGCATTTATTCTACTAGTGCTTCATCTGTTTTGTCTTTGAAAACACCTTTTGAAATTATACATAACAAACCTGCTGATTATTCTTTACTCAAGGTCTTTGGATGCTTATGCTATGCGCATACTAATACTAAGGATAAATTTCAGCCTAGGGCTGTTAAATGTGTGTTCATTGGATACTCTTTTGGTAAAAAAGGGTACAAACTATATAAGCTAGCTACTCACAAAATGTTTGTTTCTAGAGATGTAGTATTTAGGGAGGATATTTTTCCTTTTAATACATCTCATTCTATTTCTGACAAGACTGCAAACACATATGTGCCTACTGTTTCTTTCCATAATTCTACTCCTATTCAGCAATCTGTCACATAGAATCATCATGTTTTTGAGTCTTCTGATATCCAATCTTCTTCTGTTAATCCTATCATACATCATAATTCTTCTCCTATTTCTAATTCAGATGCTACTGTTGATACTTATTTATCTTCTCCTATTCATCAAAATAATGATAATTCTTTCTCTCCTAGTGATTCTTCTATGCATGTCATAAATACTGGTACTTCTCCTGGCATTCCTATGATTTCTTCTTCTGAATTTCCAGTTGATACTCTTAATAATAGACTTTCTACTAGACATTCTACTAGGATTGTTAAACCTCCCACAAAATTTCAGGACTTCATTTGTCCTACCATTCCCGTTTCTTCCTCTTCTATGTCTTTTTCTGCACAAAATCATTCTAAAGTTGTTGAACCTACTACTTATCATCAAGCTAGTAACTATCCTGAATGGCAACTTGCTATGCAAAGGGAACTTGATGCTCTTGAAGCTAATGACACATGGGATTTACAATCTCTACCTAAAGGTAAGAAAGCTATTGGGTCAAAGTGGGTCTTTAAGGTGAAGTATAACCCTGATGGGTCTGTGGAAAGACACAAGGCTAGGTTGGTTGCTACTTGTTACCAACAAGTTGCTGGTGAGGATTTTACTCACACTTTTTCACTGTAGCTAAGTTAGCTACTGTAAGAGTCATTATATCTCTTGCAATAGCTAAACAGTGGCCTTTATGCCAGTTGGATATAAATAATGCATTTTTGCATGGTTACTTAGATGAGGAAGTGTTTATGAAAGCACCTCTTGGATACTCTAAAGCTCAGCTTGGTGAAGTTTGTTGATTAAAGAGATCCTTATATGGCTTAAAACAAGTTTCAAGGCAGTGGAACAATGAGTTAAGTAAGTTTTTGTTTAGTCTTGGTTTTGTTCAATCAAAACAAGATTATTCTCTATTTACTAGGAGCCTTGATGGAGAGTTTGTGGTGATTTTAGTCTATGTTGATGACATGGTTTTGACTGGGACTAGTTCATCTCAGATTAATGAAATTAAACTTGCTTTGGATAAAGCACTCACAATCAAAGATTTGGGTAATTTGAAGTACTTTTTGGGTATAGAAATCATCAGAAGTGAATCTGGCATTTTGTTAAGCCAAAGGAAATATATTAAGACATAATCAAGGATTTAAATCTTACAAACACAAGAGCATTTTTTTCTCCTCTTCCTAAAGGTCTTGGCCTATCTACTGACATTGGTGAAGTGTTAGAAGAACCAGAAATTTACAGAAAGCTTATAGGCAGATTGTTATATTTAAATATAACAAGGCCTGATCTATACTATGCTACACAACATCTAAGCCAGTTTATGAGTTGTCCAAGGAAGCCTCACCTTCAAGCTGCATTATATGTTGTTAGATATTTGAAGAGTACAATAAATATGAGTTTGTTCTATTCTGCCAGTAGTGATTTGAAGTTAACAACATATAGTGATCATGCAGATTGGAGTTCATGCATGTTCAACAGTAGGTCATTTAGTGCCTATTGTATTTTTTTTTTGGTTCACATCTGGTCTCATGGAAAACTAAAAAACAGAAAACAGCCAGCAAATCCTCTGCTGAGGCAGAGTATAGAAGCATGTCTAGCACTGCTTCAAAACTTGTTTGGGTGGAAGGCTTGCTTCAATATTTAAATGTTAATGTTCTTCTTCCTATTTATATGCATTGTGATAAGACAGCTGCCCAACATATTGCGCAGAACCCAGTCTTTCATGAAAGGACAAAGCATCTCAAAAGAGACTGTCATTATGTAAGGGAACCAGTTGAAGCTGGTTTTATACAAACTGCTCATGTTTCTAGTTCTCTACAGTTGGCAAATCTGCTCACAAAGCCTCTCTCTAGACCACAACATCTTCTGTTAGCCTCCAAGTTTGGTCTTGTTGATTGTTCACAAGTCCAGCTTGAAGGGGGGATATGAAGACTATCCTTCTGTAATTAGTAATAAGCTGTAGGTCTTAGTTTTCTGTTATTGCTTTCATAACGAACTCTACTATAAATAGTTGTTACTTAGCTTTGTAATAACAAACTCACTCATTTTCATCTTTACTGCAATATACATTTCTTCTGGTTTTCTATCTAGAATGAGAATTGAGTTTGCTTAATACACAGATATTAAGCAAGAGGCAGCTTACAGAGCAGTAATGCGGCAAGTAGTGTCGTCATCGAAACTACAATCACATTTGATGAAAGGGTTGTAGTTAGTGTCATCAATTTCAATAGCATCATCAATGGCGGCACCAGTGCATGGATCTCCTGTTGTATTCCATTGTTCTGTGTTTGCAGGCCTGTCCCATTGCAGTAAAATTAAATTTAATGCTTCCACTGCAAAGCAAAATTTTGATTTTAGTATGGAAATGAAATTAGTGGTTAGTAGAGGGTCTAGTGTCTACAGTGGGCAAGGGATAGCACTTGACACCCCAAATATATAAAAACAAAAAGGAAAATTTATTAGAAAAACCTTTTAAAAGTTTAATTTTGCGAAAATAAAAAACCTTTTAAAGCATTCTTTGCAAAAACAAACCACAAACTTAATTTTCTTTGCAAAATAAAACATATTCCCATTTTCCGATGTGATTTTTGAGATGCATAAGAGTGTCCCTTCTATCTTCCTTTAACCCCCTGTTTCCAATAACTCCAACACCACCCTATACATCTCAAAACCACACCGGAAAATGGGAATAGGTTTTATCCTGCAAAAAAAATTAAGTTTGTGGTTTGTTTTTGCAAAGAATGATTTAAAAGGTTTTTTTTTTCTCAAAATTGAACTTTAAAAGGTTTTTTTTGGTAAATTTTCCAAACAAAAATTTAGAATAGGAAGAGTAGGAGTATATTGGCAATATTGCAAAAGAATTAGGGGAAAATAGATCTCTATTATATAAGGGAAGGGGGAAGGAAGATGGTGTCCTCCTTCAAAAATACTAAATTACCCTTAATGACTTAATAGAATGAACAGAATTACAAAAGAAAACAATTTAAGAAGGAAAAATGGAAACTAATAATCCCACCTTTGGCACTTCTGCTGAAAACAATCCCACCCCTTCGAAATCTGAAAACAATCCCACCTTTGACCCCATCTTCTCAAAACAAGCCTTTTTACCTCCAACCTGTTTAACAGGTTATATTTTTATTTTTTAATTTTTTGTCCTTTAATCTCTTTCTTCCCACCATGGCACCACCACCACCCCCTAAGCCCAGCCCCCCCACCCTTCCCCCTCCCCACCCCTTCCCCCCCCTGCCCCACCACCCCAAAGCCCCCCTTCCCTCTTCCCCACGTAGCCCCCCTCCCCTCCCACCACCCCACCACCCTCGAAACCCCTCCCCACTCCCACGCAACCCCCTCCCCATCCCCACTCCCACGCAACCCCCCTCCCCATCCCCACTCCCGCGCACCCCGCCCTCCCCTCCCTCCCTCCCCCGCAAACCGCGGTCTCCCCCCTCCCCCTCCTTACTCCCCGCAACCCCGAATCACACCCCACGAAGCCTAAAAAAATCCGAAAATCGAAGGGGAGGGTCGCATCCAGATTTTTCGAGGTTTCGAGGTGGGGCTGTGGGTGGTGGGGTAGTGGTCAGGGGGTGGGGTGGCGGGATATGGTGGTTGTTATGGAGGTAGGGGTGGTGAGGTGAGAGAATCGACGGCGGCTGGTCCGGCAGGGGGATGGGTGCTCCGGCAGGGGAGGGAAAACCAATCAGAAGGTGACACATGGCAAGTCACCTTCTAAAACAAGTTACCAATTTCACAAACCGGTAAAAGGCTTGTTTTGAGAAGATGGGGGTCAAAGGTGGGATTGTTTTCAGCAGAAGTGCCAAAGGTGGGATTATTAGTTTCCATTTTTCCATTTAAGAATCCTTTCTCATTTCAACAACTTGCCATTCTAATTTCTAAACAAGTTAAAAATGGTATATACATCAAATATTTTAATCAAAAAATCAAATGGAAAAAACATCTTGATGTTTTTTTTAATAAGGGAAGATGGTATACATGATGTCCACCTGAAAAAGTTTGAAACACTCACTACCTTTGACCCTCTTTAATTTAGTCAAACCAACTCATTTATCTATTATTTTTGTTCAAAATACATGCACAAAAAATTAATATTAAAAATCAATCACAACCTTTGTTAGTTTTTTTTACATTAGCGAATTAATATATCTAAATTTATCTAACTATTAATCTTTCATATTTTAAGTGTAATCATAACTATAGTACGAATGTAGTATATAATAGAATAACAAGTTTGAAATTAACGCACGCATCGCGTGCATATAAGGCTAGTTATTAAATGATGAAAGAGATCCCCTTTCTTTTCCTATTTTAAATATTTGAGGGTTAATTACTTAGGCCTACATAAGGGAGCTAGGTTATAACTTTGTTCCAATAATATATTGGCCAAGTCATCCAGTTGATCTTCGATGTCTGTCAACTACATTGTATCGATCTTAAATTCCTAGTGTTTATTTCTTTTGAGAGCGTCTTAACTTATCACGTAACAAATCTCACATGTGCGAACTAATATAATTGTTTCATGTCATTATAAAATCCCTTCATGTCATTATTCATGTGTTTCATATCATTTTCAAACTATTTCATGTCATTCTTAAATCTATTTCATTATTGCCATTATTGATATTTTTGCTATCATTTTTACTGTTTCATGTCATTTATAAATGCTTTCATGTCATTGTTGCTATCAATTTTGTTGACTTTTGTATCATTTCATTTATTTTATCCTAGACCTATTCCTATATCAACTTACCATTGATTTATATCATTAACAAATCTGATACCAATTAATTTTATTCTTGTTGAGTTCTGTGTCATTAATGTCAATTTATGTATCATTTAAAGTCCTCCTCTTATTGTTTAGTCAACTTTTTCTATTCAACATTATTGTTACACCTATATCAAGCAAAACCTATTTCAATCATATTACTATTACTACATTAGTAACTTTAATAATTTAATAGAAATAAACAATAATCTCTAAGAACTCTACTTAACACTCATACACTTGAGTTCACATTCCACACTCTCACTTCCCCTGACTGGTAGATGAAAGCGACAGCAACACGGCGGCGCAGTCAAGACAACGGCAGCAGCAAGCACGAACGACAGAGGAGAAAAGAACTGCAGCAGCACCGCGCGCGGGTACGAGGGCAAGAGAAACAGCGCGGGTTTCGTTGGGTCCCACAAGAACTTCAAAAACTACATCATCCATAAATCACTTGAATTTCGTTTCATATGGTTTGTATTTCTAATAAATTTTTGTTTTTCTTGTTAGGGTTTTTTGTCAGAAAGGACCTAATAAAATACAAGTTTTGTAGGGAAGGACCTAATAATTTTTTTTTTTTGTCTAAATGACCTATTAAAATACTTTTGATTGTTAACATGAACTAATTTATGATTTCAAGGCCAAAATTACCATATTCCGGCGTTGACTTTTTGCAATTGGGATACCACTACTACATTTGACAGGAAGTTTATTGCTTGAAGATGATTTCGCATACATTTTCCTTCAATTTCTGAAAAAAAAAATTAGAGTTTTTTTGGCCTGAAATTCATAAACTAGTTCCTCTTAACAATCAGAAGTATTTTAATAGGTCCTTTTAGACAAAAAATTTTTTATCAGGTCATTCCCTACAAAACTTGTATTTTATTAGGTCCTTTCTGACAAAAACCCCTTCTTGTTATTTGGAACTTGTTTGTTGTAAGTAATGGTTGGATTTGAGGATTTGTGTTGGATTTGGACTTTGGAGTGAGGTAGAGAGAAAATTCGAGGGTTGAAGGGAAATAGTTATACCCGCGAATTTATGATTTCTTTTTGAGAATGGGATTTTTGGATATTACTATTGCACAAGTTTGAGAATATTAAATTTACTAGATTTTATGGATTCACGTGGAAGGTCAAACTTTATACTTCAGAAAGAAAAACAAGGACCAATTAGTGTGATGAGTAGAGAAATAGAGAAAAAGAAATACCAAATAAAATAACGTGTTATTTATTTTGAAACAATCTAAAGTAGTAATTGTTTCATGTATTTCAGAACCGATGAAGTATTATATTAGACTTAACACATATTGATGAAAATCAAGAAAAATAATATTATGAAAGAATTTTTCGGGATAGATATAATGGTGTAATTTTTATATTTCTTATCTAACATATTATAAGAGAACTTTGTTGTCAAAGCAAAATTTTAGGATGCATGCATGACGTAAATCTTGATAATATAATAGTATGAATGGAGTATTAATTTAAGACTATGTTATACTTCATATTTCATTTTCAAAAATTGACATTGGCTGCTCCATTGTCAAAGAAAATTATATTTCACCTTTGTTTAGAGATGGAGAGATGAATTTGTGTATTTCTTTATATCATTTGACAGAAGAGATGGAGAGATATTTCTGATGATGGCATGCACGACCAATCAGATGGTTGAAGAGTATCAAGTATGAAATTGAAGTTGATGAAATATTTAATTGGTGGTTGGTGAATGACATAACATTGAGAAAGTGTTGCCAAAAAAACATTGAGAAAGTTGACAATTTTTTTGATATAATCTTTAGTTCTACACATAAACCAAACCTCTTTTTATATACATCGTATCATAAGCTTTGGGCATAAACAATATCATGGTGGTTGTATAGGATGACATGAAATGACGGATGACATGAAGTGAGGCTGATTGAGATAGAATGCTACGTGATGAATGGATTGTAATTTCGCTTTTTTGGCCGATTGGTTAGTAATATGAGTTGTTTTATATAAGAATTAACGCTAGTTTAGTTGGTTGCAAGCTCTCTTTCCATTCTTATGAAGGTTTGATTGTTACCTCTTGTAAAGTGGCCCCAATTTCCACCCCTACTTGTGCAACGAGTACGATATTCAACTTACCTTAAAAGAATTTGTAAGTGTTCTATAAGATCAATAATATATATCCTCATTATTTTTCTTATTTGTTATTCCAGCTTAGAATCTTGATTTCATTTAAAGTTAAGAGATTCTTTTATATATTTTCCAATATATAAGAGAACTATAGTCCATGCATGGTATTATTCCTTTTATCTCAATAAATACATTAAGATTATCAAACTTTTATATACTTTTTAAACTAAAATGTCTTTATAGATATTATTGGTATGAAACATAAAAACACAATTAGGAAGAACAAAGAAATGACGGAGTAAGAATTATTCTTACATATCCATCAATTACCAAATTGAGGATAGTAAAGTTTAGGACCGTTGTTTTATCATAAAATTAGTGTTAAAGGGGACCTCGCTAAGTTAAAAAGGTCACTTTTAGACAAGAGGTTACCTCTTACTCCCTCCATTTCTTTTTAATAGTTACACTTTACCTTTTCACGCTTGACAATGTAAATGTTTGAACATTAGTATCTCTAAATTTACATTTGGAAAGAATATAAAAAGTTGATATTCTAAAAGTACTTATCGAGATGAATCAAACAAGATCCCACATGACTATATTTTTCTTGCACATCAATCACAAATGATAGTCAAACATAAATTTGTGAATAGTATCAAAAGTCAAAGTGTAACCATTAAAAACAAACAGAGGGAGTACATTACAAGGATCGCTTCTACTCTAAGTGACCCCTTTAAGGCAGAAAGTTATCACCGTCGTACCATAAACTATGATAAGTCGGTCTTATATGAGACTTTTTGTAGAAGCTTTATAACCCACATAATTAATTTACCATATATATATAATACTTGGTTCCAATAGAGATACTCCTCCATACCATTGTAAATCTCGTAAACATTTAGCAAGTTTATTCAGCCACTATATACGGGTTTTAATGATGACAAACTAAAGTAATAACTAACAAGGTTTATAAGTTTTATGTGTGCAAGGTTCATGAATTAATAATGGTGCTTTATAAAGATAATAAGTGAAGTTCCTAAGTTGGAACTCAAGAGAAGAATGAAGTTCCTGAGTTGGAACTCCAAGAGAAGAAGAGGTTAGTTACATAAAGGTGTAATTAGGTTTCTTATGTAAGAGACAAAGATCATCATAAGGAAATGAATTGAAACTATGGAGTTTGTTCCTTTGAATAAAGGAACTGTTCTTATGGAACTATGTTAGTGGAACTGGTATAGGAAACAAGTTGTCTAAACGAGTTCCCGAGGTGGAGTAATGGATAGCATGGAGCAAATGTTCAAGGCAAATCAATACACCCTCAACAACAGCGGTTCCCAAGCGATGATTCATGATTACAATTCTGTTCAACGGTTCCTTTGTGTATCGTAAGGAACCGTCTGCATTCCTGAGTTGGAACGAATGAAGCTTCAAAGTCGAAGACTTCAAAAGAGAAGACATGAAGACTAAGTTCAAGAAACTATACTTAGGATTTATGTAAGTATCTTATATTGCTTAGTATAAAGGAACTAGAAGGAACCGATAAATGCAACAAGTATTTTTGAAATTATTTAACCGAGAATTTTTAGGAAAATAATGTAAATAAATAAAACAGTTTTTATTTTTAATAAAAAACTTTTTTTTTGAGTGCTCATCAAGTAAAAACTGATTTCCTAAGTTCTCTCCTTATATTTCTCAACCACTAACTTACTTACTGTTAGTTTGTTTAAAGTAGTCTTTGCTTGTTCCTCAAGGAGTGTAAACGTGGGCAATTGACTCAACATGGGTTAGTGCTTCACCCTTGTTTGAGAAATAAGTGGAACTAACTTGGGAAGACTTCACTATAAAAGGACGAGTCTTTCTCATTACAAACTACCAACTGAAAATCGTATTTCTACTGCTAGATCTTAAGTGTTTTCTAAAAGGTCAGTTGCATTATTAAGTGAGTTCCTAAGTTCCTAAATATCTAAGTTCAATATATATACTAGTGTGTTTCACAAAATTGAGTTGTATTTTGGGGTAAAGGTTGAGTGATCCTTGTAAGACTTAGAGTTAAGTCTGGGAGAGTAGGCTTCGGAGTAGAAGCTAAAGTTTTGGAGTAGAAACTAGAGAGAGTAGAGCTACATTAATCGAAGGAGATTACTGTGAGGAAATTGAGTTTGAGAGGAACTCAAGTTAGAGAGAGTAGAGTTGCAGTAATCGAAGGGGATTATTGTGAGGAACTTGAGTTTGAGAGGAACTCAAGTTGTAGAGAGTGATTGTAATAGTGTTGTTACAATAATATAAGTTTTTGGGGTTTTCCTTTCTTGATAAGGTTCAAGAAGTTTCCTCAATTTTATATTTCTCTGTCTCTCGTATCACTGTTCCTTTATAGCTTTAAAATTCCACGAGAAACTTTGCTAAAAGTTCCAAGTACAATTCACCTCCCTCTTGTACGTGTTCCTATTGAAGTATCAAAGTTCGATCGAATGTTCAAAATGCCAAAAAAGAAAATTTTCATATTTTGAAAATTTTCAAATTTATAATACTCCCATAGATTTTTTGTTTTTCAAATTAGAACATTTGCTTTTTCACATGAACAAAGAAAAAAGTGTAAAAGATGGAGAGGAGAGTAAAAGTAAGGAAAATGATTGAGAGAAAGAGAATAATAGAAAAAGAGAGATTGTGAGCTTTGATCTGATAACCTCTTAAGTGATGCTCTGAATTGCCTTAGTTCTGCTGTTCCTACATCCATGTTCTTTGAATTTCTTTTTGCATAATCAACCTCATCGAAAGGGAATATCCTAATTTTTCCATCCCATAAAATGTCCCCATTTTCAGCAACATGTGGCCTAGCTACTGCTGCCTCAAAAATAACTTTTGGAATAAACTTTTTGTTTTGACATGCTCTTTAAGGTTCTTCTTCCCATGGAAATAGATAGAACCTTTGAGTTTGTTTGCTCATATAAATCCACTTCTCATCTATGTGTAAGACATTATACGTAGATGAAAATCTAGGTAATGGGTGAACTGTTCTTGGGATTGATTTGGCAAAGTATGAAGTGAAGCTTATTGATCTTATGTTTATCTGAAAGTGATGGCTTAAATCTACTTGTATGTGCTCTTAACTTGCCTGATTTCATTAGCCTATACACAACAGAAATTCCGATCTTAAGTGCATCGGCTAAAGCTCTTATAATAGTTGTTCGTTTTTCAACTGGAATTACCTTGATCTTAATCAGCAAGTTGTAAATTTGTAATAATTGTCCTCTTTTTTCTAGCGTGCGTTTGACAGATAATTATTAGATTTTTTTTAACGATAAAGTGATCCATGTAATGGGATGGAAAAAAAGAAAGAGAGAAAAACATTTTCAAAGGAGGAAGTTGAATATCTAGTATAAAGTACAAATGGTCTTATAAGTGACCGCATACTTTTAGTTCAAAATTAGAAAATGGTCCAAGCCCAATATTAAGAAGAGAACATATCACCTTTCTAAATAAAGTGACTAGTTTAATCTATACAGTGACCAGTTAAATCCATTCAGTAATCACATTCTTGAATCCATTTAGTAACTAGTTTAATTATCCATTCTGTAAAACTACCGGGTTATTTTTTAAATTTGTCTATTGTAGTTCAAAATTCAAAGGGAAACAAAGGAAGGAGAAAAGGAGGGACGACTAGGTTTGTGCGAGATGTCTACAAATAATGTTGGATTAGAGTGAGATGAAATGAGCTTCATAGGATAATGTAAGCTTGCATTTGTCTAATTTTATAAAATTAGAGCGCCTTTTATGATAATTTGTGTATAAAGTATCTTAAATACGGAAGCTAAACACTTATTTTCAAATTGAGGAAAAATTAGGGATGAAAGTTATTCGGATGAAAACCAAAATCCTATCCAATCCACACTGAATTAGTAATTCGAATTGGATTCAAACTATATTCGGTTTGGATTCAGATTAAGTTTGTTTGAAAATTTATTTTTTCGGATTGATTTGAATTAAAGGTGATTGGATCCAAAAATCCAAAATAACCGAACAGTAAATAAAGACTTAGATTGTGTAATTGTATATTTGGGATTGCGTTTAAGTGTTTTCCATAAATAAAATTTAGGGGTTTGTATGAATTATTAGTTATTATTACTTAATTTATGGGATTGTATAAATTACTTCTATTATCGAACACTTTATTTTGATGCTAGTGCCCAAGTTACTTCATCAAAAGAATAGAGCTTATTAAGATTTTGAATATATCGGATTGGATCCGATTTGATGTCTGAAAATTCGGATTGGATTGGTTTAGATTTGGATTGGAAAATTGAAATTCGAATTTTGTTTGGATTGGATTGAACTAGGCCTAAGTCCAAACCATGCACCGAACTTTCACCTCTTATAAAGATATAATAAGACATGGAAGTATAAAGCTCTAAGTCATCAATCAAGTGAAAGTACCCTCTAAGGTTTTGGGAAGACAATTCATCTTTTAGATGTTGGTACTTTATAATACTTCTTCCGTTACATTAGGACCGACCCTTAGCATGAGCAAGGTGAACCCATGCTCAGGGCTTCCCAAATTACAGGGCCCCCAAATAAAAAAAAAAAATTTGATTTTTCTTTTTTTAAAAAATAAAATAAAAATCTTAATTCCTTCCTTTCTAGTTTCTTCCAGCCGTGATTTCTTTCATCCTTTGACTTTTGAGTTTTGCCATAAACCCGTATCAATTCTCATCAATTCTTTCCTTTCTCCAATTCTCCCACCTCAATAACTTCCCAATTTCTCATATCCCAATTATCATAAATATGATGCTTAGAATTCTCCATTTAATGTTCTTAATTTTTTCCTATTTAATCTTACTACATAAACCCACAACCATGTCCTTTTTCCTTTCTCTCATCTCAACTTGTACGGTGGTTGGGAACAAACTCCGGCAATTCGAGTTAGACATACAACAATTGAAGTTTTGTTGCTCGACACAACTCGTTGATTTGGGAAAAGAGTTCAATTGATCGATTTTGGACAAAGGGTATCAATTGGTATTTGGTCAATTTGGAGCAGAATTATTACAAATTAACAAATTCAATCACAAAATCAGGTTTTATTGCTCCTACTCAGGCTACTCTTGCCTACAATTAAATCGAATTATACTTGTTTATCAATTTTTTTTTGGGTCATAAATTTATGTGTCAATTTGATTGTTTTGGCCAAAATTTGTGTGATTTGATTACTGTTTTGTTGCTACGGTGTTTATCAGTGTGGATTTTATTCTTAACTTTAGGGGCCTCTTTTTTAAGTTTCAGTCCCGGCCCCAAAAATGTCCTAGACGGCGCTGCATTACATATTTATGTTCCAAGTTCGAATCTTTTTTAGACTGAAGAAGGTTAAGTTAGGAACACTAAAAGGGAACAGAGGGATCATAATTCATAAGTAACCAACAAAAACCAAAGCAAAAAAGCTTTATATCTCATACCTTAAATTTGTAGAATCAAACTCCAATAAAAGAAAGGATTACATTTATCTTTTCCCCTCCATACCAAAAGACCATGCCTATTGAATGAGACTCAGTTAACTTGTACGAGCTCCTAATCACATGGTTTTCTTTTTCTTACCAACTTAGTCAAAAGAAAACAAGAAAGTAATATAGATCAGTAATAATCTCTTTAGAATTTCACTCACTAGACTTTGGTAACCTTCATAATTTGCTTAGAGCAATAATCATCATCAACCAAGAACTTTTATATTAAAGGAATATCACCAACAAGATCAAAAAATTTGCACACAGGAGAAAGAGAGCTAACTTTCAGCAGGGTCGGTGGTTGGCCCTGTGGTATTTTGAGCTTGAGCACATGAGCACACCATGAGTAGCAACACAATCGCGCAACATCGTAAAGAACTTCTCCGGCTATGCATGGCAGCTAGTTTTCAAGGATAGATCAATTGCATAAGAGATGGGAAAAGGTCAACAATAAGGGTAGTTGATGGATTGAATTAAGAGCTTTCTAAATACTTGCAAAAGTCTAGTACTTATGATTAAACTACTCGATTCAAATCTTGTGTTGTACTAATATTATAAGCGTCATTTATAAATTATACACTAGGTTAGGGCATCGTGATCATGAGTTGTTGACTAAAGTTATAAATTGTGTAGTAGATACTTTAAATATGGTGTTGTAATTATTCAATTAAATTTGAAATTGACATGTAACTATCAATTTGTTAGAAAGTTTTACTTAATTTTGTTATCATGCATAGCTGATAGCTCAGTTAACTTATAGTCTTGTACTACATCTGTTATTTTTTAGGGATCGTTTGGTAGGGCGTAGAACATTATCCTGGAAAACTGTTTTTCTCTATTTTTAATTTTACATTGTTTAGTTTGCAAAAGAGTGTAAAACCATTTTTCCTAGGAGTATAATTACTCTCCTAGTGATGGAAAACCATTTTCCCTTTAAAATGAAAGGAAAATTGTTTTCCTTATCTCTCTTGTACACTTCTCTCACTGCCCCATTACTTTCCCTTTAATTTTCCTTTCGTTTCATCATTTTTTTACATGGAACCAAACAATGGAAAACTAATTTTGGAATTGCGTTTTTCATTGTAAATTGTTTTCCATAAAAATCATTTTACACTGAAAATGTTTTACACCCAACCAAACGGAGCCTTAGTCTACACATTTGCTTTTTTGGTTAATTTTTTTTTCTTCATACAATTGTTTTCCTTATTTTTATAATATGTCCCTTCTACGTGGTGCGTTTTTTAATTTTAATAATCCACCTTGTTCCTCTCTCTCGCTTTACCTATTTCTCCCTCCACTTTTTCATTTTCATTTCCATTTCTCACTTTTGTCTTTATCCTTGATTATCCCCTAAAGTAAATTGAAAAAAGGATATAACCGTACAAGATACTAAAATCTTTATTATATAAGCCAAGGGGGAGCTATGGTATCCACTCTTGAAAAGACTTATATAGCCTTAATCTCACAAAAAATAATTAATTCTTTCCTCATTTACAAATATGGGTAATAAGGAAAGTTCTACATTACCAAAAAGAAATACATAAAAATGTGTAAAAAGAGGAAACTCACAATAGAAATTATAAAGGGGAATTTCCGTTTGGTACCATTGTACTTTGGGCTTTTCCATTTGGTACCATATTGTTTTTTGGATTCTATATGGTACTACTATAGTTTGGACTTATTCTCTACCGTAATATTTCGTTAAATAAAACATTAGTTTTAGGTAAAATAGGGTTAGTAGTTTGCCTCGTTTATGTGCCTTGTGCATCAAGAATTTTTCAGCTATGGTTTGGGAGTCATTTTGGCTCTTATGGGTCAAAATTGAAGTCAAAATTGGGGAAAAAACGACTAGAACCTCGTTTTACGTGTCAGGAAATGCCTACTTGTTTTTTTTACCAAATTGGACCTTAAATTTGGTCGTTAAAGACAAAAATAACTTCTAAAACCTTAATTACGCAAAATTAGACAAACCCCTAACCCTATTTAACCCCAAAACTAACGTTTTATTTAACATAATGTTACTGTAGAGAATAAGTCCAAACTACAGTGGTACCATATAGAATCTAAAAAAAATTTGGGTACCAAATGAAAAAGCCCAAAGTACAGTGGTACCAAGTGGAATATCCCATTATAATGTGATGACTAAATCAATTTTCAAACAATTAAAAGCAAAAAATTGCGAGATTCTTTACTATCTAAACTCTCATATGCAATAACAATTTCAAATAACATGCATAAACAAACCATAAAAGAATTAAGAAACTTAGAGAATATTCATTTTTTTTGGGGGCTCACAATAAAGAGATAAACATACATCATTAGATAATATCAATTTATAATTTTTTTTATTGAAGCACTACTCACCATAGTATGCCTAAAAATCTCAATTACCCAGTCAAAGTGAACTAGTACTCATAAAATACTACGCCTATAAAATATATGTATTTTTAAATAAATAAAAAACGTAACCTAGATCATTGTTTGAAAGGAGAGTTGTTTAATTATCTACCAAATACAAGATAACATATCCTACCTTGGCATAGTCCTTTATGGAAAACATTACTCCTTACACTAGAGCAAAGCAAATAAAAAAAAATCATAACGCTCACTTTTTTGATGTTAATATTAATATTTAATATAACTTTACGCACGCATTGCGTGCATATAGTGCTAGTACTAAATTAAAGTTAGTCTTGTGGCCTAGTGTTGCGCGAGCTTTTCCCATTGAACGAAAGAAAATGGTGCATTCATAGTGTATTTGTATTTTGTAGTTCTAATTTCTAAACCTTTATATACTTAAAAAAAATTGATTTACACGTTAGATTTTACTAGATTTGTGGCCCGTGTTCTACTCGAATTATATATATATATATATATATATATATATATATATATATATATATATTTTAATTTTTTTCAAATAAAATAATTTTACTTTTGGCTGTTAAAAAACATCAACTACATTTTAACAATAAATCATATATCATGAATTGATTATATATGATTATAAAATCAACTACTTTATATATATTGCAATTTCTTAAAGAGCACCTGTAGCTATATGCTCCCAAGCAAATTTTTTTTGCATATTTATCACATAGTTTGCTCAAACGGGCGCAGTACGTAAATTGTGGAAATGTAAAATTTGCAAAAAAAGTGAGAAAGAGCATATAGTTTTACGTATTTCCGCAAGCACTATAGAGGCTTTTTATAACATTCGTTCATATTTACTATGATTACATATATAACTAGTTTTGAAGCCCGTGCGTTGCACGGGTTGTTGCTTATTTTATCTTTTTGTAATTTTTTTTGTTAATATTATTGTCAATATTGTGTTGCTTTGTGAAATGAGATTTTTCAGCACTATTGTATTTATAACTTTCTCCATTCCTTTTCTATTACAACAATTACCGCTTTGGGTAGTTTCATCTTTTGGAGCTATTTCACTTTTGGTAAAACAAAAGCAACTATTGTTGACAATATTGCTTTTATTTTATGTTAATAAAACCCTCATTAATTATCTAAATTGCCTCATAAAGTTGTGTTTACTTTATTAAGGATTATTTATCCCCTACTCTAGTTAACTAAACGGGTACCTCTATGCTAAATCACCCATTTTTTATTTCCTTAAAAACCATGCCCACACCAATTGTTGTATTAGAAAAGGAACAGGGAAAGTATTTGTCATCATACTATAATTTCTAGATTTGTTATTACGATATATAAATTTTATAATTTTTAATATCCAATTAAATATTGTAACTAAATCTATTATTAAATGGTATCCTAATAATACGTATGACTAACAATAATTAACACAGTTTTAACATGAATAATACCCGAATGATAATTTAAGAAAGTAGAGCGAGGGTAATTAATTTTAATAGATGCAGAACAGAAATAATAGAGAAAAGCATGAGTGTCAGCCACAACTTCAACTTTGAATATAGCACATAAACACTAATGCATATAGAATGGAAGATGATAATAATAAGATCTTACATATAGATATATGGAAAAAAACATAAATAATTATGTATGCAATAAATATTCTAGGAATAAAATAATTAGTTAGTTGCATAATACCTCTGCAATCTCGATGACAAACTTTCATTTGATTCTTCATGTAATGCCATCATGGAATACTATAGGTTCAAAACTATGGATATGAATTTTTTATCTTTATATAACTCAATTTTAAAAGTATGATTCTTAAAGACATAATTAGTATTGTCAGGTATAATAAGCTATTTTTATATATTTAATATAAAGAATAAATAATATGTTATTGTTCATCTTAATAAATACATTTTCATAAGTTGTAAAAGAATATTGTATATAGATCTTATTTCAAAGCATATCTCGAGCACTCTCCGACGGTAAAAAAAAACTATACTATTGCGAATTATGTAGCAAAAGTTATAATCAATTTACATTGTATAATAATTTAGATTTTTTATTTAAAATCAGACTATCAATTTTACATTGTTGTTTATTTTATTATATTTCATAAGGTGTAGAACTATATTGTAAATTGATCTTATTTCAAAGCATATTTAGAGCACTATCCAATGGTACAAAAATTATTATACACAATTTAGATAATATAATAATTTAGGTTGTTAATTCAAAACCAAACTCTAATTTTCGCTCATCAAAAGCTCCTTATATTCATTTAAATCTATGTAAAACTCTATTCTTTAAATATTTTCATGATTTGTGACCCTATCCAAAACTCCTTTTAGCTATTTAAATATATGTAGAACTCTATTTTTTATAATATTTAAATTTAAAACTAATGACATGGGAATCCTACGTGGCGCTCTCTATTTCATAAGTTGTCGAACTATATTGTAAATGGATCTTATTTCGAAGTATATTTCGAGCACTATCCAATGGTACAAAAATTATAATATTCTGAATTACGTAGCAAAAGTTATACGCAATTTACATAATATAATTATTTGGGTTGTTAATTCAAAATCAAACTCTAATTTTCGCTTATCTAAAACTCCTTATACGTATTTAAATTTTTGTAGAACTCTATTTTTGTAATAGATAAAAATAATAATTAATGACGTGGCAATCCTACGTGGCGCACTCTATGGCCTCGAAATCTTGAGGAGCTCCCTGTGCTCCCGAAAAGTTCCTCCTTTATATATATATACTAGGTTTGAAGCCCGTTCGTTGCACGGGTTGTTTTTTATTTTATTTTATTGCAAATTTTTTGTTAAAATTATTGTTGATTTTTTGTTGTTGTAAAATGAGATTTTTCAAGATCATTGTATTTACATACTTCCTCCGTTCTTTTTCTATTACAACGATTACCACTTTAATTAGGTAGTTTCATCTTTTGGAACCATTCCACTTTTGGAAAAAAAAAGAACTACAATTGACAATATTATCTTTACTTTATGTTAATAAAACCATCATTAATTACCCGAATTGCCTTTATGTTGCGTTTACTTCATAGAGGATTTATTTGTCCCCTACTCTAGCTAACTAAAGAGGTACCTGTATGCTAAACTACCCATTTTTTATTTCCTTAAAAACCATGTCGATCCAAACCAATTGTTGAAGTAGAAAAAAAATGGAGAAAGTATTTGTCATTATACTGTAATTTCTAGATTTGTTATTGTGATATATAAATTTTATAATTTTTAATACTCAATTGAATATTGTAGTTAAGTCTATTATTAAATGGTATCTCAATAACAGGTAGGACTAACAATAGCTAATACAGTTTTAACATGAATAATACCCGAATGGTACTTTAAGAAAGTAGAGGGTAATAATTTAATTGATGCAGGTCAGAAAGAATATTTTCTTAAAAATTGATAAGAATGACATGACATGCTTAGGTGGAGATCTTTATAATATTCTAAGGTTGTTTTATTTAAATCAAACTCTAATTTTTACATAATCTAAAACTCTAATATGTAACTTTATCGCTATAGATTTTAGTTAATAAATTTTGTTTCAATACTATATTGTTTTAGTTTAGTTGAGTAAGGTTGAGGTTTTGAAAGATAATATGTTTAATCATGTAGATTGGACCTATAATCAAATATTATAATCACATATAATACACTATAATTAATACTTATAGCCATTATTATATTTATCTAAAAAAAGACTAAATAATGTCCTACAATGCATCTAATTTAATATATTTTCATGAGTTGTAAAACTATATTGTAAATAGATCCTATTTTGAAGCATATTTCAAGCACTCTCCAATGGTAAAAAAATTATAATGTTTTGAATTAGGTAGCAAAAGTTAAATTCAATTTACATAATATAATAATTTAGGTTGTTTATTCAAAACGCAACTCTAATTTCCCCATATCCAAAACTCTTTTATGTATTTAAATATATGTAGAATTCTACTCTTTTCAAATATTTAAAATAAAAACTAATGACATGGCAATCTTAAGTGGCGCTCTCTATTTCATAAATTGTAGAACTATATTGTAAATTGATCTTATTTCAAAGCATATTTCGAGCACTATCCAATGGTACAACAATTATAATAATCTGAATTAGGTAGCAAAAGTTATACACAATTTGCATAATATAATAATTTTGGTTGTTCATTCAAAACGAAACTCTAATTTCTACTTCTCCAAGACTCCTTATATGTATTTAAATCTATGTAGAACTCTATTTTTAGAAAAAAATAAAAATAAAAATTGATGACATGACAATCCTACATGGCGCTCAATATTTCATAAGTTGTACAACTATATTATAAATGGATCTTATTTTGAAGCATATTTCGAGCACTCTCCAATGGTACAAAAATTATAATATTCCGGATTACGTAGCAAAAGTTATACACAATTTTCATGATATAATAATTTAGGTTGTTGATTCAAATCCAAACTCTAATTTTCGCTTATCCAAATCTCCTTATATGTATTTAAATCATCTAGAACTCTATTTTTGTATAAAAATAAAAAAATATATAAATATAAATTGATGACGTGGCATTCCTACGTGGTGCGCTCTATGAGCTCGAAATCTTGAGGAGCTCCCTATGCTCCCGAAAAGTTCCTCCTTTATATATATACTAGGTTTGAAGCCCTTGCGTTGCACGGGTTGCTGTTTATTTTATTTTATTCTAATCTTTTTGTTAATATTATTGTTGATTTTGTGTTGCTGTGAAATAAGATTTTTCAACACTATTGTATTTACATACTTCCTCCGTTCTTTTTATATTACAACAATTACCGCTTTAGGTAGTTTCATCTTTTGGAACCATTCCACTTTTGGTAAAAAAAAGTAACTACAGTTGATAATATTACCTTTACTTTATGTTAATAAAACCATCATTAATTACCCAAATTGCTTTATAAAGTTGTGTTTAATTTATTAAGGATTTATCTATCCCTCTACTCTAGTTAACTAAAGAGGTACCTCTATGCTAAATGAACCATTTTTTATTTCCTTAAAACCCATGCCCAAACCAATTGTTGAAGTAGAAAAAAAACGGAGAAAGTATTTGTCATTATACTATAATTTCTAGATTTGTTATCGTGATATATAAATTTTATAATTTTAATATTCAATTGAATACTATAGTTAAGCTATTATTAAATGGTATCTCAATAACAGGTATGACTGCTAATACAGTTTAACATGAATAATACCCGAATGATACTTTAAGAAAGTAGAGGGTAATAACTTAATAGATGCAGGACAGAAAGAATAGAGAAAAAATAAGTGCCAGCCACAATTTCAACTTTTAATATAGCACATAAATACTAACGCATATAGAATGGAAGATGGGAAAACCAAAATGAAGATTATAATGATAGTATCATGAAGAAAATTAATTAAATATAAAACTAACCTCTATTAATAATCGAAAATACAATTTAAGAGAAAAAAAATATATCTTCATTAATCATGACCATATCAAGTCTTATCAAATTTCCCCCTTTTTTATGATCAGTGACCTCAAATAGTGCAGAAATGCGAACCTTGATTTCCAAATAGTTTTAGTAGAATTAAGTTAATGGAGAAAAGAATAAGATCTGATATATAGATATAGATATATGGAAAATAAATAAATAATTATGTATACAATAAATATTATAAGAATAAAATAATTAGTCAATTGCGTAATACCTCTGCAATCTCGATGACAAACTTTCATTTGATCTTCATGTAATGCCATCATGGAAGGCTATCGTTTCAAAACTATAGATATGATTTTTTTCTTATCTTCATATGACTTGATTTTTAAAAGTATGATTTTAAAAGACATAATTACTATTGTCACATATTATATGCTATCTTTATATTTATTTTTATAGTTATTTAAAATAAAGAATAAATAACACGTTATTGTTCATCTAAATAAATATATTTTCATAAGTTGTAAAACTATATATATTGTATATGGATCTTATTTCGAAGCATATTTCGAGCACTCTCCGACGGTAAAAAAAAATTATACTATTGCGAATTATGTAGCAAAAGTTATATTTAATTTACATAGTATAATAATTTAGGTTGTTTATTTAAAATTAGACTGTAATATTCACTCATCCAGAACACCTTATATGTACTTATATCTATGTTGAACACCATTTTCTTTCAAAATTAATAATTGTTGAACACTATTTTCTTAAAAAAAAATTAAAAGTTAATAAGAATGACATGGCATGCTTAGGTGGAGCTCTTTATAATATTCTAAGGTTGTTTTATTTAAATCAAACTTTAATTTTTACATAATCCAAAACTCTAATATATATGTAACTTTATCGCTATAGATTTTAGTTTTTGTTGTAACAACAAAGTTTCCTTAATAAATTTTGTTGCAATACTATATTGTTTTGGTTTAGTTGAGTAAGGTTGAGGTTTTGAAAGATAATATGTTTAATCTTGTAAACTGGACCTATAATCAAATGTTATAATCACATGTAATACACTACACTTAATACTTATAGCTATTATTATATTTATCTAAAAAAAGACTAAATAATGTCTTACAATTCATTTAATTTAATATATTTTCATGAGTTATAAAACTATATTGTAAATAGATCCTATTTTGAAGCATATTACAAGCACTCTCCACTGATAAAAAAATTATAATATTTTGAATTAGGTAGCAAAAGTTAAATTCAATTTACATAATACAATAATTTAGGTTGTTTATTCAAACGCAACTCTAATTTCCCCATATCCAAAACTCTTTTATGTATTTAAATATATGTAGAATTCTATTTTTTTTCAAATATTTAAAATAAAAACTAATGACATGGCAATCTTAAGTGACACTCTCTATTTCATAGATTATAGAACTATATTGTAAATGGATCTTATTTCGAAGCATATTTCGAGCACTATCTAATGGTACAAAAATTGTAATATTTTAGATTAGGTTGCAAAAGTTATACACAATATACATAATATAATAATTTAGATTGTTCATTCAAAACAAAACTCTAAATTCTGCTTATCCAAGACTCCTTATATGTATTTAAATCTATGTAGAACTCTATTTTTAATAAAAAAATTTGATGACATGACAATCCTACATAGCGCTCTATATTTCATAAGTTGTAGAACTATATTGTAAATGGATCTTATTTCGAAGCATATTCTGAATGCTCTCCAATGATACAAAAATTATAATATTCCGAATTTAGTAGCAAAAGTTATACACAATTTTCATAATATAATAATTTAAGTTGTTGATTCAAATACAAACTCTAATTTTCGCTTATCCAAATCTCCTTTTATGTATTTAAATCATGTAGAACTCTATTTTTTTAAAAATAAAAATATAAATTGATGACATGACAATCCTACGTGGCGCGCTCTATGAGCTCGAAATCTTGAGGAGCTCTCTATGCTCCCAAAAAGTTCCTCCTTTATATATATATACTGATTGATTGATTGATTGATTGATTGATTGATTGATTGATTGATTATGTGAGATTATATATAGTCAATAGTATCAGATATTTCCAATATATGCTCCTTAAAATGCCGCCAGTTTGTAATGTTAATTGTGGGATTCCCTCTATTATCTCTTCTTTTTCTCTCCTTAAAATGCCGCCAGTTTGTAATGTTAATTGTAGGATTGCCTCTATTATCTCTTCTTTTTCTCTCTCATATTTAACCTAACGGTCTAACCCACATGGTTCCTTTCGTCCCAGGCTTCTAGCCTTCTATCTTTTTCATTTCCTAACAAAGTGATTGGTTAGGGTTTGCATGGCAAGAATTTTCATGGATGGGGTCTGGTTTGTTCTATTTGGACAATCGAACAGTTCTTCGAGATCTAACTCTGGTTAGATTTCACTCTCGCTTGGTAATTTTATCAATCAGTGCCTTGACAAAAAGAAATCTGAAGGCGGCTCCCCAATTTATTAATTGGGTTTATAGCGCGTCAACTCTTTTGAGCTTCTCACCAATGGAGAAGCCTGTCATACCCTTTCAAATGGGTATTGAGTCACAAAGGAATGTGACTCTTTTCGGAAATCTGGACGTAGAATCCTATGTGACAAAAGGTCAACGGGATTGGTCCTGTAGCGAGTTTCCATTCTCGCGGTTGCTTTGTTACCCCGTTCGTGAATTTAGCCTTCTCCTCTCACTCCGTTCGTCAGGGTTCTGGCGCTCGTCTTCTACCAGCAGCAGCGGTTTTCTACTATTAACCGTCATCTTAGCCCTTCAGCTCCAGCAGTTTTATCCTTGTTTAAGTTATTTATGCTTTTGTCATAGTTATGTAAGAGCGAGTATCGCTCATTTTAGTTTCTTTGTGTTTGTAGGGTTGTATTAGCATTAGGCTATACTTCCTTTTTTAATTAATGCACATTTCCTCCGATGTCAAAAAAAAAAAAAAAAAAAAAAGTGATCCTATTCCATCTGAAGGAAGCATACAACTATATCAGGGTCTAATTAAAAGACCTAGAGAATCTATTAGGAAACGGCTACACTACAAGAAAAACACCTCATCTACAATGATTTTCCCGGGCGTAAACGAGTGATTTCTCGTCGCAAAGTGTCTTTTACGACAAAAAATCCATATGGTCGTCAGTCGTCGTAAAGGCTTCGTAGAGAAAAAACTTATGACCAGCTTTAATGGCTCGTTGTAATTAAAATTTTACAACTAGGTTTGGTTCTCGTCGTAATTGTTTGATATCTACGACCACCTTTCTAGTTGCAATTTCATTTTCGGAATTTTGAGTGGTAATATTTACGACCAAATTTCTAGTTGCAATTCTTGAATTTTCCCACCAAACTTTGTAACGCTAGTTGTTGAATCGCAAGCTCCCACAGGTATACAAAATTTATTAGCAAAAGTAAAACATTGTAAATGGTGATGCAGCTTATCTTAGTTTTTCTTATCTTATCTTATAAGATAGTTTATTGTGTGTCTCTAACATCTTATTTTATCTTATCTGATCTGATCTGATCTGATCTTATCTTATCTTATCTTATCTTATAAGATCTTATATAAGTTAAAATATGTTGAATAGAACGGACCCTTAATCTTACAAGACCCACTTAATTGATGATATTTTTTCTTATATAATCATGCGAGATAGCTTAACAAAGTTGGTTGTTGAATAGTACCAAAACGAAATGGTGCAATTATAAAAAAAAGAGGAAGTATATAATAGCATAGAGAAATGGATAACTATTGAACCAAACTGATTGCTCTTAACATTTCTATAGAATTTCACTATAGAGAAATAGAATAACATGTTTCTTGCAAATTGCACGAAACAGATTAACCTGTTTCCTAAAGCTAGCATGAAATACAGAATGTTTGAAAAAAAAAATGCAGAAAATCGCAAAATACGAGCCTTGGTTGCATCAATTTCGCAATATAAAAATTGGTTATGCTTCCAAACACTATAGACCCACAAAAGAATATAGAAAATTTATAAAAAAATGCTAAAAATAAAAAAATAGCAGAAGAACAATACTGAGAAAAAGAAATCATGGAGAACAATACAATACAAAACAGAAGAACGGAGGGGGATATTAATGCTAATATCCCATTTTCAGTCATATTAAATTGCAGAAATTGGGTGAAATTATGGAGGTAATTTGGGCTCAATTATGGACGACAGAGGAAGAGGAACAAGGATAAAGATGGCAGTGGGGCGGGTTAAGTTTGAGACCCACCCCATCCCCGCCTAAGTGGGGCGGGGATGGGTCCAGGTTTGGCGGGGATGGGGATTAAAATCGTAAACGTAATGGTTGGTGGAGTGGTTGTGGATTTTATGTTAGACCCGCCCCATCCCCGCCCGCTCCACCCCCGCCCACCCCGCATATTTATTATTAAAATTCTATTTATATACTTATATTATTAATAATTTTATCTTGCAAAATATAAATATGTGTGTATGACGCGGGTACAAAGCGGATGCGAATACCCATGCGTGTGGTGGGTGGGATAAAATAGGTACGATGCGGGTACAAAGCGGGTGCGGGTACCCATGCACGCGGGTAGTGGGTGGGGATGAAGTGGATACGACTTGGGTACGAAGCGGGTGCGGGTACCCATGCGTGTGGTGGGGCGGGAATGGGTTTAAATACGTACATGTTGGGGCGGGGATGGGTTTGGAATTTTCCCCCGCAATGGGTGGTCGGGCGGGGATGGGGATGAGAATTTTATGCGGGTGCGGGTGTCGATGTACCATCCTCCGCACCCGGCCCGCCCAATTGCCATCCCTAAACAAGGAGAAAGGAGAGATGAATATGTAGAGGGAGAAAAGAGTTATGAGGAAGAGGGGTGGGTTGTTTAAAGGGTTGTGTTTAATAAAGTGAGGTTGTATTTAGCAACCATTTTACCAATTTGGTCAAAGGAACAACATAAAAAATCATACTCCAATTTGTCACCTATTCGTGATACTCTAATTTTTATTCCTCCCCATACCCTTCTTCTTAGCCCTTTCTTCCTTTTTATGCCTCTTTCTCCCGGAAGTGTTTATTCACTTATCCATGCATGTTACTCTAGTTTTTTATTAGAGAACTCATATACCAAAAAGCGACATCTTAAAGTGTTTGTATCTTACTCTATTTCTCCCTCTCTCTTTATACCACTATCTCGCCCTATCCATCATCATTTATTGTTTATGGTCTCACAATTTTTAATAAAGACTCCTTATGCTACTTTCCCCCTTCCTATAGGGGTTCACTCATATGGCAATTTTCAATGCTCTTGTGACAAGAGATACGGACTCTTTGTATAAATTAAGATATTATGCACATAAACATCCTCGCCACTCAAAGATAGAAGATCAGGTCACAAATTCTTACTCAATCCTTGGCCAAGAACCTCAATTATGACATTAAATACTATCAGTACTCTTTTATTTAGTGGATTGTACTCCAATGCAACCTAAACTACATGAATATTTCTAGCCACAAACTTGTCTGGAAAAAAAAAAAACATATGTAACACCTAACCCATGCGGAGTCGAATCTGTCGT
The DNA here is from genome assembly GCA_947646795.1 of Beta lomatogona. Lineage (NCBI taxonomy): Eukaryota > Viridiplantae > Streptophyta > Magnoliopsida > Caryophyllales > Amaranthaceae > Beta > Beta lomatogona. Next base: position 152,546 of record CANSNZ010001410.1, on the reverse strand, counting down.
TAACAATACGCATCTATGGCCACAATTTCCCTCAATAACAACCACAAATTCTTCCGGCACATTTTGTCCTCACTCATGTGCACCCGATAAACTTCCTAGATGACAATTTTATGCTACTTTCCCCCCTTCCTATAGGGGTTCACTCATATGGCAATTTTCGATTCCCTTGTCATGAGAGATACAAAATCTTTGCATAAATTAAGATACTATACCCACAAACATCCTTGCCACACAAAGATAAAAGATTGGGTCACAAGTTTTTACCCAATCCTTGATCAAGAACCTGAATGACGACATTAAATACTATCGTTACTCTTTTATTTAGTGGATTGTACTCCAACCTAAACTACATGAACATTTCTAGGCACATTAAGCATGTCTGGAAAAAAAAATCCTATGTAACACCCAAGCCATGCGGAGGCGAGCCTATCTTCACCAATGCGCATCCAGGGCCACAACAGTCTTCATTAACCAACACAAGTTCTTCCGATGCATTTTGTCCTCACTCATGCTCACCCTGAGAAATCCTAGACTACTCCCAGTCGAACACCCTTAACTTTGGAGCATCTTAGGAAATGAGCTCCCTAAAAGAAAGATGCATCTTGTTAGAATGAGTAGCCTGCTAAATCATTTTAAAGCAATCATGAGAGATATTACATACACCCCACTTGAAGATAGCAACAGCCTCGTTACGCCTGAGAACTCCACATATTCGGCCACAACGACCTCATTTATGCATAAGTAATTCTGCGTAAATTGGACAATGTTGCCTAAGATGATTTACGTGGTAGTAGGTAAACTTTTTAAGGAAGTTTATCATAAAGTTTTTGGCATCTTATCTTGAAGCGAAATATCATTAACGGAATCAGATCATAATTATTTAGCTGCATTCCCTTTTATATCTTGGATGGTTCTTCTTATATTCGTTGATTAGACATTCTAAACATAGTCCTTACGTACACAACATATCTACAATTGTAAATTTTAAAGTTGCAATTTCCTTTTGTAAAACTATGATAACTATATTTGTGAATTGAACTCATTCAAACTAGAGTACACTATAAGATGCTCATGTACGAAGCTATATATACATAAAATCATTTTCTAACGTTGATTAATAATAACTTCATCAATATAGCAATGTGATCATATAAGAGATACCAGAATCCTTATTAATATCATGCCACTCAATGCAAATCACATCTTTTCAACATTTTTTTTAAAGAGAAATTTCATTAATTGAAGGCCAAACGGCATCTACAATATATATTAAAGAAAAACAAGATACAATCAAACAAGGTTAAATCAAATTCGTCTTCGAAGAAACTACAATGAACCAGATCGAGCACTACAGCGCAACTCCCTTGTATTTGCTGAATCAAGCAGCTATTGATGAGGAAGTCTATCATTCTGACATAGTTTGGGAAGAGCATTCTTGATCAAGCCATGTTAACCGCATCCGAGATTCCAATACCTTCATGTTCAGTCTTGAACTTCGACCAATGAGAACAATTTCTCATACCTAAAGACAAAAAAACCATACTCACAACTCCCATAGGGGAGAAGGAGATCTCCACAAAAGAGACTAAAATCAACATAACAGGGTTTGAAAAAATCTCATAAAGAGATTTATTTATTCAGCAAAACAAGAAAATGAACTAAAAACTGAAATTAAAAGGGGAAAAGGGGCTTACCATGGATGAAATCATCCATGGTAGCCCCTAACTGATGAAGAAGGGGTAGGGGAGGTTTGGGTTTGAGAGAAAAAAGAGAAAGAGGGGAGGCTAGGGTTTTTTTTTATTTCTCTTTTCAACATGATATCTTATTACACACCAGTGACAACATTATATGCAAGAAAATAGTTTAAGATCTGAAAGCTCTAATATCATATTGATTTATAGACATATGCAATTAGGAACTTCGAATAATAATGTAGATCCGAAATAATTTTAACGAGATGAATAATCAAAGCTTAAGGGATAAATCAAGGTTTGAAGCTTGAATCTTGTCATAGTTTGAATCACTGCCATCAAGGAGAAGTAGATTTTCCTCATTTGGAAGAGCATTTCCACTAGTAATATTGCTTGATGACATTGCATCTCTTCCACATAATCACTGGGATAGACTTGAAAGAACTTAAATTAGGGATTGCATGGTCCTCCATTTTAGATATCATTGAATATTCTGCAATGTCATCAGGTTTATTCAATATTGTTTGAGAACACTTTTCCATCCTTAATTTATCAGATGATAACGGCGAATTCATCATAGGTGTCCTAGGCCACCCATTATGCGCAAAACAATGATCAAGATTCAACCAAGAGGATTTATGAATCATAGATGGCTCCATTATTCTGATCCCAAGAGGTAAACGACATTATGGTCCAAAATAAGGCATGTTTTGCGTACCTGAAAAAGAATAGTATGGACGATTATAAGAAAAGTGACCAACATCCATCACTTGATCTAAACCTCCACTACTTCTCCTCTTAGCAAGGGCCCTCTCTTGTTTGTGAGCATTTTGTTGGCCTCCTAAAGCTTGAGAAGTTGAAAACTCCTTTTTTACAAGTGAAAACAACCTTAGTTTCTAAGGGATTTTCTTCTTGCATGGCTTCATAGGGTGCACTACTCACCATTGTTGATGGTTTTTGGTATAGATTAAGGCGGTTTTTGTCTACTTTTGAATCCATGCTTGAGCCTTCATTCGATAGCTTTAGATCAAGCATGACACCCTGGGAATTTAAGGGTAAAGGTTCAGACAAGTTACACTCTTTTATAGAGATGATACCTTTCATTTTCACTTCCTTTTGGTTGGATCCTCCCTTTTTGCCAAGAGTTATATTTGATGTTGTAGAAAAGCCTAAAGTGTCTTAAACTCTATACTTCGTTTTGTTTTAAATGAAACATTGGGTGAAATGAGACTATTCATTGATCAATTTGACTCCAATCTGTCGTCATTATATAAAGAAAAACATAGTCAAGTGGCATCTTGTTAGATTCGTCTTGATGCATACTATCAAATTATGACTTTTTTTTATATTTTTTACGTGTGCACAACTAAAGATATTAATGATTAAAGAAGTGCGCTGGGTTGCGTGAAAAAGCAAACGTTTCATTTAAAACAGAACGGAGGAAGTATATATATATATACATACATATATATATATATATATATACATACATATATATATATATATATATATATATATATATACATACATATATATATATATATATTGAGAAAAGAGTTTAAAAATCTTATACATATATAGAAAGGATAGATTCTCAAGAGTAATAATGTATTATATGATGCTATAAAAGTAAACTTCTAAATAAAATTAAGAAAAGTTGAGACTTGTTGAAACTTGTCATCCCTTACTAATTGATCTATATATAGTTTAATCTAAATTTTATTGTTTATGGAGTTCAAACGTTACTAAGATAAAAATGTGAACCATGTGTAAGATACATCAAGTAAATTCACTGAGAGAACACCAGATGATGAAGATGGCTATCCTGTTTATAGGAGAAGATATAATGGTGCAACCATTTTCAAAAGTGGCATTATGCTTGACAATAGATTTGTTGTCCCGCATAATCCAGAGTTGATGTGTAAGTATCGTGCACATATAAACATTGAATGGTGCCACCAGTCGAGATCGATTAGATATTTGTTCAAGTATATCAATAAGGGGTATGATAGAGTCACGGCAGCAGTATATCAAAATCGTCAAAACTCTGATGATCCTAAAGAAATTGATGAAATCCAAATGTATTATCACTAGTAGAAAAACGTTGATTTACGTCTCCTGAATTGCGTCACACAACCGGTAAATCGACGCAGAAGTGGAAGAGAGCATCATTTGCGTCAGACATTCACGTCGTCCGACTCAAATCATGCTTTATATGCGTCGGATGTATCACACATTCGACGCAAAAACTTAAAGCAAATGGTGCGAGAACCATGTGCGTCAGACCATAGTCAATGTTTGACGCAAATCATGAAAGCCAATTTTGCGTCGAAGGTAAGTTAAATGCGATGCAAATGGTTGTATCCAAGGATTTACGTCGGATCTCTAAGCCCATCCGACGCAAATGGGTTTCAGAGCCTTATACATGCACATTGCACCAGGGCCGTAATTTGGATCCGATTTGCATCGCACCTTATGGTACGTGCGACGTAGATAGGCCACTAGGCCCACTCCCCTTTTTATTTTCAAAGCCAACCCTAATACCAACACTCTCCTTCACGCCATCACTCATCTCTCTCTCTCTCTCTCTCTCTCTCTCTCTCTCTCTTTCTCCCCCTCCCTCTTTCTCTCTCTCCCTCTCTCTTTCTCATACCATACCTGCGCTTCTTCTCCTCTTTCTTCTTCACAATTCATTGTGGTTTCGAATTGGCATATTCATGAATTCATCAACACAATCCATCAATTTATTTTCCCCAAAATGAAGAAGATCGAGAATTGCCCGAGAGTAATGAACGAACATTGAAGAATTTGTCGCTGAACAATTTCTTCATCTTATTCTGGATCGTCGGCGCAAGTTACAAGAATTCAACTCTCGATTTTCTCTAAATTCTCGCTGAACAATTCATCTTATTCATGTTCTTTTCAATTCTCCTGTAATTTTGAATTTCTTTGTTTTGCAAAAAAGAAATTCCTGGTATTTTTCATTTTAATTTCTGGTACAAATTAAAATGAAATTTATTGAATTTCCAGATCTGGTGGAGGAAGAGAAGAAATTGCAGACCAAGATTTTATATTTCGATTGTTTTAGGATGGCCAGATTTTTTTTAATTCGATTGTTTTAGGATTTCGCTGAACAATTCATCTTATTCCAGATTTCCAGATTTTTTCATTCTCTACTGGTTGTACAAGTGATTTAATCTTTTTTGGCTAATTCATTTTATTTTGTACGATTGGTATAATTTTTCATTTCAGATTTTCGTCATGTTCTTTTAATTGTTCATGTTCTTTCAATTGCAAATCATCGTGTTCTTTTAATCGTTGATGTTCTTGTAATCGGTCAGGTTCTTTTATTTTGTACGAGCTATATGTACAAGAAATTGCAAATCGTTCATGTTCTTTTTAAGATTCTGTAACCTAAAAAATGGATGAGTTGTACAAGAAATTGCAAATCGTTCATATTACCCTTTCTCAATTTCACGAAATTAATTTGTTTCGATAAAAAACAGTCATTTGCGACGGAGGGGGTCCATGTCCGACTCAGATTCACTTTTTTTTAATATAAAATGGATGATTTGCGTCGCACATAGACTAATATGCGACGCAGATGCACTTTTTTTAAATATTAAATGGATGATTTGCATTGCACATAGACCAATGCGTGACGCAGATGGTGCCGCTGGTTCTGAGGCTCTAGGGTCATGTGCGTCGGACTACCCAGTACATTCGACGCAAATAGCACTAAATCTGCATCGTGTCCTAATCCAACGCAGATCATATCTCTCAAATTTGCGTCGAGACCTGTGGCGTCGGACCGATGTTCGACGCAAATGGTGGTCCCAGGCCCGATGCAAATCATTGATTTTGTACTATTGTATGATTGTCGGTACATATCCCCATGTGAAACCATATGGAGGATATTTGGGTTCATTATCCATTATAGAATCCCTGTTGTGGAGAGGTTAAGCTTTCAATTACCCGACGAGCAAACCGTCCGGTACACTGATGATGCGGACTTAGAGTCGGTGCTTGAAAGACCTAACATTAACAGATTAAAGTTTCTGTCATGGATGGAGTGCCATAAAATATATACTGAGGCCAGAGAATTGAGCTATGTTGAGTTCCCAACAAAATTTTTATCGGAACAAGGTGAACGTGAATGGACACCTCGGAAGAAAGGCTTTTGCATTGGGAGGATTTATCATGTAACTCCAGAAGCAGGTGAAAAATTCTATTTGAGGGCACTATTGAATTTTGTTAAAGGTGCGTGCAACGTCTAATGAAGATATACGCGTTGTTGATGGTGTACAATATTGGACTTTTAAAGAAGCATGTTATGCCAGAGGTTTATTAGACAATGACAAGGAGTACGTTGATGCCATAATAGAAGCCAGTTTTAGAGAATTGGGACAAAATCTACGTAATCTGATATGCATGTTGCTATTGTCTTGCAGTTTGACAAAACCTGAGGCTCTTTGGGAGAAGACTTGGCACCTTCTTTCTGATGATATCCTATTCAGGCAACGAAGACTTCTCAAAGACAATGGTATATGAGCATCTTTATCACTTCCCTTATTAAATATATTCATAAATATTTAGTGTTAAGGAATGGTTTTTGAAGGAGTAACACTGAAATGGGTTTGTTTCGCAGCATTGCGCATAAGTGATGAACAATTACAGAACTTCGCTCTTATTGACATTGAAGCTAAGCTACAAAGTAAGGTTAGCACCCTCCGTAAATTCACCGAAATGCCATTTCCAGATGATTTGATTATCTTAGATGGTCAAAACAAGCTCATAATTGATGAGCTATCTTATGATAGAGAGCAGTTAGACAAGGCATTTAAAGAACTTTATTCGAGATTGACTATTGAACAACATGGAATTTATAATGAAATCATGTCTGCTGTATCAAGAGGTGAAGGGGGGGCGTCTTCTTCGTATATGGTTATGGAGGAACTAGTAAGACGTACCTATGGAGATTACTGTGTGCTGCATTAAGGCGCAAAGGGGAAATTGTCTTGCCAGTTGCATCAAGTGGAATTGCCTATTTGTTGCTTCCACGCGGGAGAACTGTCAATTCTAGATTTGGACTTCCCTTAAATGTTACTGAGAATTCAACATGTTAAGCAATTAGGCCAGGATTAGACTTTACATCCCTCCTTATAAGGACAAAACTGATTATTTGGGATAAGGCTCCTATGATGCATTAATATTGCTTTGAAGCTCTAGATAGAAGCTTAAAGGATGTTATGCAATGCATGAATCCAACAAATCAATGTATTCCATTTGGTGGAAAGGTTGTTGTGTTCGCCGGTGAGTTAAGACAGATATTGGCTGTCCTTCCCAAAGGAAGTAGACAAGATATTGTGTTCTTAGCAATCAACAGTTTTTACTTATGGGATTTTTTTGTGTGTGCTAAGATTAACGCAAAATATGCGCCTGAGAACAGGTTCTGGTAGCTCGAATGTGCATGAAATTAGGGAGTTCTCATAGTGGATTTTGAACATTGGAGATGATAAGTTAGTGAGCCGAATGATGGTGAAGCCGATGTAGAAATTTCTTATGAGACATTGATAGATGGAGGAGATGACCCTATTTCTACAATAGTCAAGAGTACATATCCCGTCCAAGAGAATCACATATGGGAAGCAAAATATATTCAGGAGAGCTATTCTTACTCCAACTAATGAAATTATCGACATGGTTAATGAGCATGTATTGACTTGCTTGCCAGGTGAAGAAAGAAATAATTGGAGTTTAGATGTAATTTCCGTTGAGGAAGGAAGTTTTGGAGTTCATGAGATGTATCCTATAGAATTTCTAAATACGATCAAGTGTGGGGCCGAGATTGCCAAATTATAACATTAGATTGAAGGAATATTGACCAGACTTCTGGGTTATACAATGGTACCAGGTTAGTCGTCAAGCATCTTGGCAATCGCATTATTGAGTATGTTGGTGTGGGGGACAAACTTTTCATTCCCAGAATGACACTTACACCATCAGATGCAACAAAGTTCCTGATAAAATTTCAGAGAAGGCAGTTTCCATTGGTTGTATGTTTTGCAATGACGATAAATAAAAGCTAAGGACAGTCTCTAGCTCACGTAGGATTATATCTCCCTTGGCCAGCATTTAGCCACGGACAATTTTTATGTTGTTATATCAAGAGTTACAAGCAAAAAGGGTTTGAAGATTTTAGTCTGTGATAAAGAGCGTGGGAACTTCAATGTTACCACAAATGTAGTGTATAAGTATTCCAGAATGTGTAATAATTATTATGAATTCTTTTAATTTATGTGCTTAGTTTTTCTTTCAATGTGTTCATATAGTCACTCACAATTGTTGTATCGTCTACTTTGTTGCATATTATACGAGGATTGCGTTTTTTATAATTATATGTTACTTTTTCTTTTATGTATGTCACATTCGTACTATTTAAACTTTTTTATATTGAACTCAAACAATTAGCATCCCGTGCATTTTGCACGGGTTTTAAACTAGTTTAGTAATAAAAGTAAAAAGAGATAAATAAGATTACGCCACATTGATTTTATTTTGTAATGCTTATACATATTTCTTGTAGATTCATTATTTATGACTTTATGTACCTCATATCCAAAGTTTCCTAATATATATATGATGAAGATTTAGTTCATAGTATCTCATCAATTGCCAATGTTTTACTCTAGAGGGCCTATAATCTTCTGATCATCTTTTATCTTTATATGGATATTGTTCACACTATGAAATATTTTACCATATTAGTGTATTTTTACAAACTAATCTCTATTATATAAGGGAAGGGGGAGGAAGATGGTGTTCCCCTCTAAAAGTACTAAATTACCCTTAATGATCTAATGGATTGAAAAAAATACAAAAATAATAATTTTATAGCTCTTTCTTATTTCAACTTGCCATTATAAACAAGTTAAAAATGGTATATGCATTAAATATTTCAATCAAAAAATTAAATGGATAAAATATCTTGACCTTTTTTTTATAAGAGAAGATGGTATACATGGCATTCACCTGAAAAGTCTGAAACAATCACTAACTTAATACTCTTTAATTCAGTCAAACCAACTCATTATGGCTATTCTTTTTAAGCAAAACTCATTCACAATAAATTAATAATAAAAAGGAAAAACTGACAATAGGGGTTTGACTTTTGGGTGATAATTTTTAAAAGATTTGAACTATTTATTAACCTATATAGGTCCCAACTTTAGGGGGTCTTAACTTTTAGCGGGCCTTAGTGACTTGAAACTGGCTTAATATGTCATAATTTGTAAAACATGAGTCACAATAGAAGGGTTAATTGAGGAAGAGAAGTAGGAACTAAGTGAGATTTTAAAAATAATTGTTAGTTTTATGTTACTAAGACCCGCTAAAAGTTAAGACCCCAAAGTTAGGTACCTACACAAGTTAATAAATAGTTCAGACCTTTAAAAATTTATCGTCCAAAGTCCAGACCCCTATTGTCAAATTTTCCTGTTAAAATTCACTCAAAACCTTTGTTAATTTTCTACATTAGCGAATTAATATATCTAAATTCATTTAACTATATTAATCTTTCACATTTTTAGTGTAATCATAACTATAGTTCCAATAAAGTACATAATAGAATAACAAGTTTATTTGAAATTAACGCAAGCAACGAGTGTATTTAATGCTATTATAATTTAGCTAAACTTATTTACACTTATTAGGACTTAAATTTAATAGAATGGATTAGAACTTATCTTTGTAATTTATCTAAAAATATCAATCTAAATCCATTGAAACTTATTTGGATATAAGACTGCCTTAATATTTGTTATTTAAATGAATTAATTTTTTTTTAAAAAAAAGTCTTTACAATCCTGATCATAAAAAATACTTCATCCAGTCTAAAAAAAAGTGAATTACTTTTCTATTTTATGTGGGAGTTTTTTTAAAAAAAGTGTTTCACTCTCGTAAAGGAGGAAGTATAAATCTCCTTAAGATTAGAAAATGCTCTTAAAACAATAAAACTTCGGAAAATTTTCATACAAGTCTCTAATGATAAAAGGAATATTTTTAAAAGCCAATAGAAATAATGGAAAAATTTATTTTCATTCCACGGACCACGACTCACTAAGGGCTCGTTCGTTATTGTTTTTTGTTTCCAGTTTTTATTTTTTTTTTGAAAACCAAAAACAAAATTATAGAAACCAGAAAAAGTAGTTTCAAGTATTCTGTTGTCAGTTTTCAAAATTGACACGTTTAGTACAAGTATGGCTATTTTTAAATTTATTATACTCATCCTATCATGTGACTTTTAGGCCCTGTTCTTTTGAACTTATTTTGGTTGAAATTAAATTAAATTAACTAAACTGAAATTAAATTAAATTAACTGAAATTAAATTAACTGAAATTAAATTAAATTAAATTAACTGAACTGAAATGAAATTAAATTAACTGAACTGAAATTAAATTAAATTAACTGAAGTGAATTGAAATTAAAATGATTATTATAATTATTTATTATAATAATAATTATTATTAATATTTATTATTAATATTATTATTTATTATTATTATTTATTGCTTATTATTTATTATTTATTATTTATTATTTATTATTTATTATTTATTATTTATTATTTATTATTTATTATTTATTATTTATTATTTATTATTTATTATTTATTATTTATTATTTATTATTTATAATTTATTATTTATTATTTATTATTTGTTATTTATTATTTATAATTTATAATTTATAATTTATAATTTATTATTTATTATTTATTATTTGTTATTTGTTATTTATTATTTGTTATTTATTATTTTTTATTTATTATTTATTATTTATTATTTATTATTTATTATTTATTATTTATTATTTATTATTTATTATTTATTATTTATTATTTATTATTTATTTATTTATTTATTATTTATTATTTATTATTTATTATTTATTATTTATTATTTGTTATTTATTATTTGTTATTTGTTATTTGTTATTTGTTATTTGTTCTTTGTTATTTGTTATTTATTATTTATTATTTGTTATTTGTTATTTATTATTTATTATTTATTATTTATTATTTATTATTTATTATTTATTATTTATTATTTATTATTTATTATTTATTATTTATTATTTATTATTTATTATTTATTATTTATTATTTATTATTTATTATTTATTATTTATTATTTATTATTTATTATTTATTATTTATTATTTATTATTTATTATTTATTATTTATTATTTATTATTTATTATTTATTATTTATTATTTATTATTTATTATTTATTATTTATTATTTATTATTTATTATTTATTATTTATTATTTATTATTTATTATTTATTATTTATTATTTATTATTTATTATTTATTATTTATTATTTATTATTTATTATTTATTATTTATTATTTATTATTTATTATTTATTATTTATTATTTATTATTTATTATTTATTATTTATTATCTATTATTTATTATCTATTATTTATTATCTATTATTTATTATGATTATTTATGATCTATTATTTATTATTTATTATTTATTATCTATTATTTATTATCTATTATCTGTTATTTATTATTTATTATTTATTATTTATTATTTATTATTTATTATTTATTATTTATTATTTATTATTTATTATTAATTATTTATTATTTATTATTTATTATTTATTATTTATTATTTATTATTTATTATTTATTATTTATTATTTATTATTTATTATTTATTATTTATTATTTATTATTTATTATTTATTATTTATTATTTATTATTTATTAAATATTATTTATTAAATATTATTTATTATTTATTATTTATTATTTATTATTTATTATTTATTTTTTATTATTTATTATTTATTATTCATTATTCATTATTCATTATTCATTATTCATTATTCATTATTCATTATTCATTATTCATTATTCATTATTTATTATTATTATTATTATTTATTATTATTATTATTAAGTTGAACTTAACTTAACTGAAATTAAATTAACTGAACTTAAATTAAATTAAATTAACTGAAATTAAACTAACAGAACTAAAATTAAATTAAATTAACTGAAATTAAATTAACTGAACTGAAATTAACTAAAAATAAGTCCAAAAGAACAGGGTCTTATATTCATAAAACCAAAAACTGAAAACTGACCGTAACGCCGAACGGGCCCTAAGTTTTTACTCGTACTTGTTCAAAAGGTTTATTTGTAGCACGATTTGACTGATCCAACAAATTGTATTAGATTGAATTTGAGTTCTTAATTTTTTTTGACAAGATTTGTGTGGACCTGATCTATACTAAAATTAATATGAACCACAATGTTAAGCGTGCAAAAAATTGTATGTTGAACATATAGTAACCCCTATTTAAATATAGTCATCCTCTTTTTGACATAGCGACCTTTTTTGTAACAAGTTTTTCACCAAATACCCTCAACAAATTACGAAATTCACCATATACCTTCAATGTTTCAAATATTCACCATACTGTTTGCATTATTTACAATTTTGCCACAATTAACCCATAAACCTAACCCATAACCCTAATCCTAAACCCTAACCCAAACCCGGACCCGGACCCTAACCCTAACGCACTCCCTCCCTCTCCCTCTCCCCCTCCCTCCACTCCATCCCCGCCCCCAATCCCTCCCCTCAGCCCACCCCCAACCCTCCCCTACCCCCACCCCGCGATTTCCCCAGCCCCTCCTCCCACCCCCTCCCCGTCGAATTCCCCCCCCCACCCTTCCACTTCGAATTCCCCAGCCCCCCACCCTCTTCCCGTCGAATTCCCCACCCCCCACCATGCCCTTCAAATTCCCCGCCCCCACCCCCACCCTCTCCCCTCCCCTCGATTACGTGGCAACCCCCTCCTCTCCCCCTCGATTTCCTTGGCGTTCGCACCACCAATACAACAAGCAAGAACGACGGGAGAGAGAGAGAGAAACAACAAGAGGGGCCTTGTCGGCGTTTTCCTTGGAGTTCGCACCACCAAAACAACAACAAAGAACGATGGGAGAGAGATAGAGAGACAGAGAAACACCGGTGTGAGAGGAGAGGGTGTCTGGGAGAGAGAAATCGAAGAGGAGGGGGTGGGGCTGGGATGGCGGGGGATGGGTGGGGGCCTGCGGCGAGGGGAGGGGGTTGCGGCAGTGGAGGAGGGGAGGGGGCGGGGCTGGTGCATGGGAGGAGGAGGTGGCTGGGCTTCGCTTAGGGTTAGGGATTAGGGTTTAGATTTTAGGGTTAGGGGTTAATATTGGCAAAATGGTAAATAAAGCTAACGACGAGTTAACGTCCGTCAGAAAAAGGGTATTTGGTGAACATTTTCGGAAACTTTGGGGTATATGGTGAATATCTGAAACATTGAGGGTATATGGTGAATTTCGTGATTTGTTGGGGATATTTGGTGAAAAAATCGTTTTTATAACATACTCCTTCCGGTCTTTATTAGTTTACCTGTATTCCTTTTTGGGACGTCCCTTATTAGTTTACCCATTTCTTTTGTTTCTATTTTTGGAATGGGACCACTAACTTTCCATCACACATACATTCAACTTTAATATAAAATAATAGTTAATCTTTCTTTCTTTGTCCCACAACATTATTTTTCCTAAAACTCTGTGCAAAAGAAAGGGGTAAATTAATAAAGACCGGAGGGAGTATATTCTAACTCATAATTATCCGTTTAGACATAACCACCTTCGTGGCTTTGTTAACCTATACTCCCTCCATTTCTTTTTAGATTACTCAATTCTTTTTTGGTGAAAACCAAGGAGAAAGTACAAAAATTATGAGAGATGAATGGAAAAGGTGGAGAGAGAAACTTAAAAGTGAGAAAGCTAAATAAAAAAGTGGGTTAAAATATTAAAAAGTGGATGACTTGGGTGGAAAAAAATGAAAAGAAATAAACGAGACATTTTATCAATAAATGAAAAAGCAACAATATGTAGATTAAAAAGAAGCAGACCAAAAAAGAAAAGTGTGTAGATTAAAAAGAAACGAATGTAGTAATTATTTTATGTTACCGATACTTTTCACAAAATAAAGTCATCATCATACATTCACCTTTTAGTAATCCTTATTTTTATTATACTAACCCTTTGTTTAAACATAGTGACCATTTTTGTACAGGCAATGAACCAAGAACATGCATGAACATGAATGGTGAACAACTAGAATATATATTCCGCGTACAATTTATGGCATACGAAACCTTTTGGTCCACACTAATTTTTGTGTGGAGCAGGTCCACGCAAAATTTTAGTTTTCGTTTTATTCGAAAGTGGGAAAAGAATCTTAATTCTTACAGTTTTTGTTAATTTTAGGAAGTTAGGGTTCATGCATTGTTTCTTACTCCCTCTGTCCCATAATATAGTGCTTTTCTCTCTCTTGAGGTCAAACTTTAAAATGTATGACCAAATATTCTCATTAATATATACAAAAAAACATATTCATGTAAGATCTTGTTAGGTTCGCCTTAATGTGTACTTTCATAATATCAACTTTTTATATTTTTTACTAACACGATATCGAAGATATTAAAGGTAAAAGTTATATCTTGGAGGCCGTGCAAAAAGAAAACAAGCACTATATTTTGGGACAGAGGGAGTACTATTTTCTCCGTTTGCAGTAGTAGGAATGGTTGGACTATTACAATTTATAATTATCAATGTAATATTTTGGCCATTAATATCTTCGATCAATATAAGTGAAAAAATTATCAAACTTGCATATCTTAAAGAATATAAATTAAGGCAATTTAGCAAGTTCCGACAAGACTATGTTTTCTTTACATACTTCCCTTCATTTATTTAAGTTGGTTATACTTTCCAATTTTGTCCGTTCTATACTGGTTACACTTTCCTTACATCCATTTTTACCAATGTTTTATTATGATTCTACTCCAACTTAATAAAAATTTTATTATATCTGACCGTATCCTTTCAATTTTTTCCATGAATAATGTTAAAATGAGTATTAATTCCTCACATGCGCCAAAGTCCAAATTAACTCCATGGGTACCGTCCACGTAGGACAGCACGCGGGAATTTTTTCTTTTTTTTTGTACTTAAGTAAAACCGCTACTTGGAGTAGCAATTACTTCTAGAAGCCGCTACTTTAAGTAGCGGTTTTGGGAAAAATGAACCGCTACTTTAGATAGCGGTTAAATTTATTGACCGCTATTTAGAGTCGCGGTTTACTTGGGCCTCCCTCCAACCTTCAGCCCTGTTCTCATTATATATAAACCGCTACTCGAAGTAGTGGTTCATTAATGAAGACCGCTACTCCAAGTAGCGGTTCACTGAAATCCCCAATTTCGACCTAGGTTTCCCAATTTCTCACATTTCACGATTTCATTCTCTCAATTTGTTTCTCCCTCTCTCTTCCGACGCTCTGCTACTCGAAGCTTAAGCCCAGCCGCGCCGTCGACCTTAGCCCCGCCGCCGCCGAGTGACGCCAGCCACCAGCCACGCCACACCTTCGTTTACAACAGCTGCGCCACCACCCCCCACAACAGCTGCCCACACTCACTCAATTTGTTTGGTTAGTTTATTTTTAATTGATTTTTTTTTAAAATTTAATTTGCTTAGCATGTCATATTTGTTATGTATTTCAGCTTTCATAGTGTTGTTAGATGGCAATTGTTTGGTTTGATTGGTTTGATCTAGTATTTTGCATGATTTAGCATTTTGTGATGGTTGATTTTGCATGAATTGGAAGGTGATATATATTGATAATGGAAGCTTATGGATTGATGAGATTGGTTGGTTAAAAATGGTGTTGAGCATTTTGTGATGGTTGATTTTGCATGAATTGTTGTGTTTAGGTTGCAAATGCTATTAATATAGGTGAAGAATGGTGTTGATATTGATTTGATGTGTAGAATAACAATAACTTGATCATTGCGGAGTCTGATGAGTCCACACCTAGTTCTAGACCTACACAAAAGAAGAAGAGGGGGGCTTAGCACTTTAAGTTATTGTTTGTATCGTTAGTTAGTTAGTTAGTTAGTTAAGACTATGTTATGTTTGTGATTGATCTATCATTATATGTCATTTTCTTAATCTTCCTTCATCATTAAGAAATTCTTTGCTTAATCATTAGTTTCTATGAATTTTATGATGGATGAACTTGGTGTTTGGTGATTGATGTGTGGTTAAACTTGGTGTTTGGTGATTGATGTGTGGATAATCTTGATGTTGTTGGATGAAATGGGATATTAGTGGATTTGGTGCTGGAATTGCAGGTTGGAGAGCTGATTTTATGATGTTTCTGGCATTTCGGCCAGTTATGGGAAAGCAGAAGTGGCTGGTAACTCTGGGCACACAAACCGCTACTCGAAATAGTGGTTTACAATTTACAAATGCAAGAATTGGGCAGCAGACCCACAGCTAACCGTTACTGCAAGTGGCGGTTAATTCTCATAACTCGCTACTATGAGTAGCGATTTATCATCATTAACCGCTACTTGTAGTAGCGGTTAGTCTGAAATTGAACCGCTACTTTGAGTAGCGGTTTATTTTAGCGAAAACAAAAAAAAAATATTTTTCTCACGTGCCGTTCTACGTGGACGGTACCCGTGGAATTAATTTGGACTTTGACGCATATGAGCAATTAATACTCATTTTAACATTATTCATGGAAAACATTCCTTTCTTCTTAATTGAAATTAGATGTCACCATTTACTTTTCCAACTAGCCCTCTAAACTCTTCTTGCTATAATATGTGTGTTATAGTAATACCAACTTAAAAAAAACAGAGATAGATAGTATAAATCAACATAAATGGTCAGAGTAAAATATATAGATATTGTGATAGTCAAAATATTGTAAATAAAAAAGTTTGTATTTGTAATATCTTAAATTCCTAATAGCTCAAATGGAGCATATTGAGCCTAAAACCCCTTTTTTTTTTTTTTGACAAGAAGAAAAAAGATTTCATTAATCATAAGGCCAAACGGCACTTACAAAAATTTCTGACAAATTTAAAAAACTAACAGACATACATGAACCTTCATAATTGACTACATCACGGGTTTGATAAAATTTAGCCTTAAAAAATTTCCCTTCATCTGAAGCAATACGATTCTGTGAGTTCGCTCTGTTTCGGCATTCTATCTGTTGATGCATAATTAATCTGGTGAACATACACCCGCAGTCTTCGCAACTCTGGCAAAAATCATGAAACTAGTGATTATGAAACCCTAGATCTTCATTCCTCGCCAGACGGACAATCAAAGAAATTAATCTTCTACGCGAACTGCAATTACCAAATTCTAATCTTCCATAAGGGAAGAGAAGAAAGTCATACTCCAAACTCTCACTAAAGGAGAGAACAAACCCAAAAATTGGGAAGAAAACTCTCATAAAGAGAGAAGAAGGAGGATTATTAAAAACTAAACAATTGAAAACTAAGGAATTAAAGAAGGAATTGGGGCTTACCATCATCAAAGAGATGATGATGGTAGCCCCTTGCGGTTGGAAAAGGAATTAAGGTTTTTTTAAGTTTTTTGAGAGAGAGAATAGGGTTTCTACGGTCGACTTTTTTCTAAAAGTGTCCGCCTAAAACCCTTACCAAATGTTAAAATTCGTGTTAATGCTGCAATTAGTATCATATATTGGGTGTACCATTACACCTAAGATTTTTTTTTTTTTCGTTTTTCATATGGAGAGCCGTAAATGAGCAGAAAATGAGGAATGAGAAAAAAATAGCTTAAAGTGTACGATATACCAAAGTGTACGATATAGGCTTTGGGATAATGCCGCATATCTACAACGAAATGTTACACCATAAGCTATGGTGTAACAGTTATACCCAAGACTTTGTGAATTTTAAAACTATAATGGATCTCAGAGACTAAGGAATTAAGAGAGTCTTTAGACTCCGTCCGGGATCACTAGCAATTTCGACTTTTTGGTTTTTTGAATATAAAAATCATAGAATATAAGAGGTACAATTAACTTAAAATCAGTCATACACTCATACTTATACTAATCATATAAATTATTAAAACTAACATCAAAAAACTAAGGGATTGTTCGGTATCACTGTGGTTTTCAGTTTTTTGGGTTTTTTGTATTTAAAAGTCATACGATATATGTCCTATAATGGATACAAAATTGGTCAAACTTATTGGAAATATTATCATTTTGAAAACTGACAACTAAAAAGTGAAAACCACTTTTTCTACTTTCCTTTTTTGGTTTTAAAAAAAACTGAAAACAAAAAACGATAACGAACCGGCCCTAAATTACTTTTACTAGCTTTCGTATTTTATTTTTAATTTTAAAAAAAACCGAAAAACTGTACACAAAAGAGGATAGCGGACAAGCTCTTAATTGTTTTGATTTTCGAAAATGAACGGATTCCTGGGGGTTGGGTTTCCGTAAAAATGTGAATATTGGGAATAAATGTCATTTATCTTTCGGTTGACGATATTTGCTCATTCTCAATTAAAGCTTTCGCACACTATAGTTATGCAGCTTCACTTTTAAGCTTTCAAACATTTTTCTGAGAGCATAAGGAAACTTTCAGTCTACAATTTACAATCATTTCTCTGATTAATTATTGTCTTCCATTCTGAGCATGGCTGGAGGTAACGTTTTTATTAATTTATCCTTTCATGCATCGTTATACACTTATACTGTAATTCTCATTTTATTATACAGCCTTCGAATATTTTGTATGTGGGGAGATTTCATGTGCTTGCTGATTTAATATTATAATATTTCCTCAGTTCCTCTTGGTAAACCTTCAAAAGCAAATGCTGCAACTTAAAAATCAGAAGAATACGTATATGTTTAAACTACAATACTCTTCTTAAATCACAACACATAAAGCATTGATAAGATCACCATGTTATATTGAAACATTTCAGTTTGCTTCTATTTTCCTTGTCAGATTGTTTTCTTTCATTGGCTCCGTTTATTTTGGAGGTAAATGTTTTCTAGAAATGATTTTCGCCATAATATGTTGTCTGGTTGGTCAAGAGATTTAAAAAGGAAAACTAAGATGGAAAAAAGTAATTTATCCCTTTGTAAACATTTTCCTTCAAAATTTGTAGAAATACTATTCTCCTCCGATCATTTCCAACATCTCTATTTTCTCATAGCTTTATAGTTTTCCATCAAACCAAACAAAGGAAAACCAATTGTTGAAACCCATTGAAAGCCCACTTATGAGTGTCCCACATTGGAGAAAGATAATAGATTGTTCCACTCTATAAGGTAGAGGGGTTATACCTACTATCACCAATTGGTTTTAGTATGGAACCTCATTTGGGCTTATAAAGTGGACCAAATCTCTCCTCCTCCTTGTTCAGGTCACCCAGGCCCGTTTCGTATTGTTTCTAAATTTAACATGGTATCAGAGTCCGGGTTGCGGGTCTCATCTAAACTGGGTATTTGATCGCTACTGGATAAGGATTTACCTCGATAGGATGTCCAACCCCTAAGAGGATTATTGCTCTGACCTTTCCAGTTAGCTCTGAATTTCTAAGGACACTCACAAGTGAGGGGGTGTGTTGAAACCCATTGAAAGCCCACTTATAAGCGTCCCACATTGGAGAAAGAGAAGAGATTGTTCCACTTTATAAGGTAGAGGGGTTACTCCTACTATCACCAATTGGTTTTAGTATGGAACCTCCTTTGGGCTTATAAAGTGGACCAAATCTCTCCTCCTCCTTGTTCGGGTCACCCGGGCCTGTTTTGTATTGTTTCTAAATTTAACACTAATTTTATTTGCGTTTTCCGTTTCATGGAAAATGGTTTCTATCACACCAAACACACCATTAAAGTATTCTTTTTGCTAATATTATTCTCTAATTGCGCTTGATAGTACAATTATCGGATGCTTTTATGTCAGACTCAACTACATATATGAAGGTAGGTCCAGCTGGAAAGCTGGAAATACAAAATTGCCAAATTCAATATCCTGGGATGAGAAAGGCCATACCAAGATCACTAAAATTTTTATATCACATGAAGTACCTGATATCAAGTCCATGCAGTTTCAGTATATTGAAGATGGAAAAAAAGTGCTTTCTCCAATTTATGGTCAACAACAACATGGTGCGCCATATTTTGCAACAACAGCATGGTTACTTCTCTCCTTTCTATGTTTCAAAAAAAAAAAAAGATATTCGCCTTAAAACTAAACTTGCTATTTCACTCTATTTTACTTTTCACCTGAAATCTTAATAGCTACTCCTAGAGTCCTAGTATCATAAACTTGTGAATAAAATAGATTGAGTATACATTTTATGTCAAACTCAACTATTTGAGTATACAATTTCTATATTCTAACAGTGAAATCGAGTACATTACAAGGTTGAGTGGATGTTGTGAACGAACACAGTAGCGGTGACATTATTGGCATATCGATGCTGACAATAGAAACCAACAAAACAAAGCATAAACCTATTTTTGCAGCTTCTATTGGCGCAGCTTCTGATTCTTCTCCTCCAGACTATGATTTTAGTTTTGAGATTGGTCCTAGCAATCATTGGTGGAATTTTTGGCACTTATACTACAAACGGTTCCAGTAATGTGCTCACATCCATAGGGGTTTATGTGATACCCTAAGATATTGGAGGGATAGCATTGGATATGTTCAGCGAAATTTGTTGTTTTTTCGTTGTTTTTGCTCTTTGTTCTTTATTACTTTATCCACTGTTTGTTTATTTTTCTGCAAATTTAAGAATTGATCGGAAGCTGTCTCTTGATTTATTTGCCATTTAGTATCCTCTGCTTTAGTAATTTATATGTCGCTTTTTACATCCTGCAAAGCTTTTTTAAAATTGTCTATCTAGTACTATATCTTCAAGAACAACATCATTTCCGTGCTATATAGTGAACTCTTCTAATTTGGCTACCTTTTTTTTGGGTTGCTAATTTTTTTTTTTTTTTTTTTAAGGTAAGATGAAGAGGACTCACTTGAGGCCTGAGGAGGGATAAGGGGGAATCCTCAAATGAGTCCTAAGGTTGATCCCTAGAGCTTAGAGATATGAGGTGGGGAGCGATGCCACTACTCCACCACCTCAACCTCTTGCTAAATGCCGCCCTATTTTTTCTTACTAAAGCCCTGTATAAATACTTCTTGTGTGTTTATACTCATACTCATTCCCTCACTCTCACTCACCCACTCTCACTCACCCACTCTCATACATCTTTACTGTCTTTCACTGTCCCACTCTCATACTTCCTCACACTATCTCATCATCCAAGATCTTCTCCGACCACTTCTTCAGCTACTTCTCCGGCCAATTTTCCGGTCACTCTCTCTCATCACATATTGAAGGAGGTTGAATGACATCATCACGCCGCCACTCCTCTGGCAACATCTCTGGCAACCTTTTCGGCAACCTTTCCAGTCACATTACGTGCAATTTTTTCGGCCACATTATTGCATTATTCATATTAATGGAATTTTATACTTCATTTAATTAAAAAAATGGATTATAATGACTTGAAAATGCCAAAAAAGCGCCTAAGCGTCTAAAATAGGCGCCTGAACCTGTGGTTATGCGCCTGAAATAAGCGCCCAACCACAGGTATAGACGCCTATACCTGTGGTTGGGCGCCTATTTTAGGCACTTGTACCTCTGGTTGGGCGCCTATTATAGGCGCCTGAACACAGTTGGGCGCTTTTTCGGCATTTTCAAATCAATTTCCGGCATTTTTAAGTCAATTTCTGGCAAATTATTAAGTCCATTTACGGCAAATTTTACAGTTGGGCGAGGCCCCCGTGCTAAGTTTTTCGAAGCGCCGGGTTGAAGACATTCTATCAGTTTATTCGAATTTTTTTAATTACATTAGCATTTTCTTGCGACATAACGAGATGGTCAAATAACTTGAATTCGTTGGAAAATGTGTACTTGTGGGAAATTTTTTGAAATATTGTAGTCCTTCAATGGAGGAAATGGAAGAAGATGAAAGTGATGAGAGGAAGAGTGAAAGATGAGAGGGAATGGAAGAGGTGAGGAGGAATGGAGGGGGATGGATGGGAATGAATGAGGAAATGGGGAATGGAGGGGAAAGAGAAGGAAAGACCCTCGTATTTTTATACAAAAATACAGGCTGTTGGTAGGAAAAAAAAATAAGGTGTCATTTAGCAATACCCCTTTTTTTACCAGAGTTTGGCTTAGATAGTGATGTTAGTACACTCTTATATTTCTTTTTTTTTTTTTATGCAAAACGAGAGGCAAGCCTTCTGCAAATCAAAAAACTAACAAATGAAAGAAACTAGAAGGGGGACAAACTGTGGCATTGCCACGCCTACAACATCCTCAAATAAAATTCTGCCAGAATTTTGTTGGGGGTCAAACCCACTTATTAAGATTTTTCCGGAGAGCTGCTCAGATTTTTCAGGATAGCATGCACGAAACTGTCGTTTGTTTTAGTTTCAACAGTCAGATTGTGCTAATTCTTGGTCAGCTTGTTAAGGACGCATAGGGCCTCGTCTTGAACGTTTAATTTGAGTGTTTGTTTTTCTGTGGTCACTGCATGACATGTATATATCTTATGTATGGAAGTGTTGGTGGGTTTTGAACCTTTTCCTCAAAAATCCCTTGATTTTTACTGTTCATATCGAAGGGGTTTTCAACGTATAATTCGTGTGTGTTGATTGTATTTTGTTCTTCTGCATTTGATTATTAGTTGCTGTCCATTATTGGTTGATTGCTAGGTTGTTTGCTTGGTGAATTATTTATGGTATATTGGTGTTGTATTGTTTGGTTGATTGTCTTGGAGGTGATCCTTGTGGGTAGTTGATATACTATTAGGGTACTATTTCAAAACCTCCAAAACCAGAGAAAATGGAAGAGAAAGATTAGGGAAAGTGGAAGAGGAAAACTTTGGGGACTAATAGGCAGTGGGTTAATATTAGCATTTTCAACCATGTGTCTTAAGAGTCCGACCCGTATGATTTGTTGAAGAAAGAAGATCATTATGAAAGGAAGACCGCACATAACAAAGCTTCATTAATAAAGAGACTTGTTAATTTGAACTTGAAAGGTGGAAAGTCTATTTCTGTGCATTTAAGTGACTTTCAAGATATTATAAACAAGTTCTTCCGGCATAATTTGTCCTCATTTATTCGCACCCGCTAAACTTCCTAGATGACAATTTTAAGCTACTTTCCCCCTTCCTATAGGGGTTCACTCATATGGCATTTTTTTATTACCTTGTCACGAGTAGGGATGGCATGGGTCCCGGACCCGACCCTAATTTAAGGGTTTGGGTCCACCGTTTTTCAGACCATAAGGGTTAGGGTCCGGATTTGGGTCAAGTTAAAATTGTGAGGTCCGGGTCTAGATATATTAGATTCGGACCCGACTTGACTCGACCCTAAGACCCTAAAATTATATAATAATATTTTTTGCCCTCTTGTTTTTTAAAGAAAACTTCATATTTACTATGTACCCTAAAACTTAACTTTGCCTGCTCCTTGCCTCCTCGTCTCTTCTACTCAGCTTAGAGAACATGTGGCCAAGTGAAGACCCAACATCTAATACATGCACCGACCTTCCTCCACCGTTTCTCAAAGATCTGCCGACAACAATTCACAAGTCACAACAGTTCGTATGCCTGCATCGCCTACAACAATTCGCAAGACAACAATTTTTTAGTCGTTGCTATACTTCCACGGACCATTGTCGTTCCTGTACCACCATTATTCCTCCGTATCTAACCGACGTTCCTCCACTTATTACCTGCTGGTTTGTTTGTTTTTAAAAAATAATTTCTAAAATAATTTCTTCTTCTCTCTTTGTAGGGTTCATAGATTTTGCAAATCTGAAATATTATAGATTGAACATTTGAACTGAATGTCAATTATTTGCTGGTTTATAGCCTTTTACGTTTCATAGATTAAGTAAATGTTAGTTTTTGTTTGTTTTTTTACCCATTCATTCATTGCTGGTTCATATACAACAATTTTTAGTATTTTAGTTTAATAATAAAATTATCTCAGATTTCATATTTTGGATGAACTCATATTTGGAATATGTTGATATATATTAGTCAAAAATAAAGAAAATAGGCTTGCACCCTAGACCCTACGAACCCCTAAGGTTATGGGTCCGGGTCTAATTTTCCTAGACCCTTAGGGTCTAGGTCCAATAAAAAAAATTAGGGTCCGGGTCTAGGTTTTGGCTGGACCAAACCCAGACCCTTGAATATAGCTCCGGAGTCGAGTCTAACGTCACCAATGCCCATCTAGAGCTAACAACTGTCATCAATAACCAACACAGGTTTTTCCGGTGCATTCTGTCCTCACTCATGCGCATCCGACTAACCTTGGATTAATTATCCACATGATCAGGACGCTGCCACAGGGTTGCTATGATATCATTCGTAACACCCGATCCATACCGAGTCGAGTCTATCGTCACCAATGCGCATCCAGGGACAATAATTGTCATCAATAACCAACACAAGTTCTTTCGAAGCATTATGTCCTCACTCATTCGCACCCTGAGAAACTTCCAGGTCACCCATCCCTGGACTACTCCCTACCAAGCACGCTAAGATGTGGAGTAACCAAGGAAATGAGCTTCTTAAAGGAAAAATGCATCTTGTTGAAATGAGTAGCCTGCTAAATCCCTTTAAAGCAATCATTAAAGATATTGCAGACACCCCCACTTGAGGATAGCAACAACATCGTTACGCCTGAGGACTTCACATATTCGGCCACAACGACGTCATTTATGCATAAGTAATTCCACGTAAATTTGACAATGTTGAACTTTGTAAGGAAGTTTATCGTAAATTTTTGGCATCTTATCTTGAAGCGAGTTATGATTAACTGTATTAGATCATTCAATTATTTAGCTGCATTCCCATTTATACCTTGGATGATTCTTCTTATATTCGTTGATTAGACATTCTAAACATAGTCATGACGTACACGACATATCTACAATCGTAAATTTAAAAGTTGCAATTTCCTTTTGTAAAATCTATGATTACTTAAATTGTGTATTAAACTCATTCAAACTAGATGAATCCACTGTATGCATGTTCATGAACGAAGCTATACATTTAAACATTTTCGAACGTTGATTAATAACTTCGTGAATATAGCAATGTGATCAGATAAGAGATACTAGAGTCCTTATGCAAATCGGATTTAGAATCTCACTTTTCACTATAATATCTTATTACACACCAGTGACCACATTATATGCAAGAAAAATATTTTAAGATCTGAAAGCTCTAATATCATATTGATAGGTAGAAATATGCAATTAGGAACATCGAATAATAATGTAGATCCGAAATAATTATAACGAGGTGAATAATCAAAGCTTAAGGGATAAATCAAGGTTTGAAGCTTGAGTCTTGTCATAGTTTGAATTACTGCCATCAAGGAGAAGTAGATTTTCCTCATTTGGAAGAGCATTTCCACTAGTAATATTGCTTAATGACATTGTATCTCTTCCAGCACTTGACATAATTACCGGGATAGACTTGAAAGAACTTAGATTAGGGATTGCATGGTCCTCTTTTTTAGATGTCATTGAACATTCTGCAATGTCATTAGGTTCATTCAATATTGTTTGAGAACTCTTTTCCATACTTAGTTTATCAGATGATGACGGCGAATTTATCATAGGTGTCCTAGGCCACCCATTATGCGCAAAACAATGAACAGGATTCAACCAAGAGGATTTATGAATCATAGATGGCTCCATTATTCTGATCCCAATAGGTGAACGATAATTATATGGTCCAAAATAAGGCATGTTTTGCGTACCTGAAAAAGAATAGTATGGACGATTATAAGAAAAGTGATGACCAACATCCATCACTTGATCTAAACCTCCACTAATTCTCCTCTTAGCAAGGGCCCTCTCTTGTTTGTGAGCATTTTGGTGGCCTCCTAAAGCTTGAGAAGTTGAAAACTCTTTTTTGCAATACTTACAAATGAAAACTACCTTAGTTTCTAAGGGATTTTCTTCTTGCATGGCTTCATAGGGTGCACTACTCACCATTGATGGTTTTTGGTTAAGATTAAGGCGGTTTTCATCTACTTTTGACTCCATGCTTGAGCCTTCATTCGATAGCTTAAGATCAAGCATGACACCCTGGGAATTTAAGGGTAAAGGTTCAGACAAGTTACACTCTTTTATAGAGATGATACCTTTCAATTTCTCTTCCTTTTGGTTGTATCCTTCTTTTTTGTCAGGAGATGTATTTGATGCTGTAGAGAAGCCTAAAGTATCTTTAAGACATGAATTTTGTTCTGTATCAACTTTCATGACTAGTTAAGCTTTTTATCTCTACTTTGAAAGATTAGTAATGACAACGACGAGTATATATATATTGAGAAGAGAGTTCAAAAATCTTACATATATAGAAAGGAGATTCTCTAGAGTAATAATGACTATATGATGCCATAAAAGTAAACTCCTAAATAAAATCAAGAAAAGTTGAGATTTGTTGAAACTTGTCATCCCTTACTAATTGATCTATAGTTTAATCAATATTTTATTGTTTATATGGAATTCAAACGTCACTAAGACAAAAATGTGAACCATGTGTAAGATACAAGTAAATTATATATCCTCATAATAATATTTCTCCATTAGAAGACAATTTAGCATCTTTAATTTTTTTATTTTTTTATTCTTTTATTATTTTTGAAGTATTTAAATGTGTGTAAGCATAGTATACATTTACAAAAGCCATGATTCACAAAATGTCTTCAATTATTCAAGTGTAGAAATAATGATTGACCTATAAAGATTACCAACTTTAGATTAAATTGAGATATTACCTATCTCAACTATTAAGATCTGTGGGTAGTTACTCGATAGTAGGATGCATTGTCCGTCCATATATATATTATGTAGTAACTAGTGGTTGGTGTGTAGCTGGTAGCTGTTAGTGGTTGGTGTGTAGCGGTTAGCTATTAGCAAAGTGGCAATATAAGATATTGTCATTTGGTCAAAGAAGCGGTCAAATTAGCTATTTACAAATAACTATTTAAAAAACTCAAACGAAACATTAATATATAATTTATACACCACTAAAGCTACCCAAAAGCTAAAAATTTTAGCTTTTGGCAAACACTACTAAACACTACTTATACCACTAAAAGCTACTTATACCATTACCTAACAAACATTACTATTTTTCTTAATTAGTGTTTTGACTAAGTCAAAACACTAAAAGCTACTCCAAAAACTTGTGCCGAACACGCCCTTAGTGATAGCTAATAATATTTAAATTTAAGGAAGTAGTAATAAAAGTAAAAAGAGAGAAATAAGATTACTTCACATTGATTTCATTTTGTAATGCTTATGAATATTTCTTGTAGATTCATTGTTGATGTACCCCATATCCAAAGTTTCCTAAAATATGATGAAGATTTAGTTCATAGTGGTATCTCTTCAATTGCCAATGTTTACTTCAGAGGGTCTTTAATCTTCTAGTTGTAATCTTTATCTTTATATGGAGTTCACACTATGAAATATTTTACCTTATTAGTGTATTTTTACAAACCAATATAACTTAGCTAAACTCATTTAAACTTATTGGACTTATCTAAACTCATCCAAATTCATTGGAACTAATCTAACTTTGAATGAACCTAATTTTAGAATTCAGTAAAATTTAATAGAACGGATTAGAACTTATCTTTGTAATTTATCTAAAAATATAAATCTAAATCTATTGAAACTTATTTGAATATAAGACTACCTTAATATTTGTTATATATAAACGAACAATTTTTTAAAAAGTCTTTACAACTATGATTATTAAAAATACCTTATCTGTTTTGAAATAAGTGAAACACTTCTCTATTTTATGTAAGAGCTTTTTAAGATAAGAGTTTCACTCTCAGAATGGAGAAAGTATAAATTTTCTTAAATATAGAAAAAAAAATTATAAAAAATTCGCAAAAATATTTCATACAGGTTTCCGATGATAAATGGGACTTTTTTTTTTGAAGCCTATAGAAATGGAACTCTATTATCATTCCACGGATCACGAGTCACTAAGTTTTTACTCGTACTTGTTCAAAAGGTTTATATGTAGCACGACTTGACTAATCAAAAAATTGTATTAGATTGAACCTTTTTGATAGAGAACTAGATCAGACTGAATTTTAGTTCTTGATTTTTTTTGTAAGACTTGCGTGGACCTGGTCCACACTAAAATAAATGTGAACCATAAGGTCACGTGTGTCAAAAGTTGTATGCGGAACACATAATGCACTTTCACCAATTATTCTCCGTTCTCTCTGCTAAAATCATCCTTTTTCCCAAAATATTTATCTAAAAGCAAATGCTAATGGGTAACCATGGGGACTTTTGTGATAAAATAAGTTATTTATCCAACGCCCGAGACACCCGTTAGCAGGATCCTCATTAAACAAAAACTTTTTACATTCCACTTATATTCTACTCACCTTAATTCCTGTGAAAAAATAGAATCAAATACTTCTTTTTTTTGAATGGAGGGAGTACTGTAGTAATATTATATTTTATCCATGTGCATCAAAGTTCATTCATCATACACCCGTGTATACCATGTGCATGGTACACCCAAGACTAATTTCTGTTTATTTTTGGAACTATCTTTTTTAGTACATTTCGCTCATTTGGAGGATTTTAAATAAGCAATGAGTTAAAAAAATAGTTTTTGGCGTTCCATGCACATTATATACTCGGATGTATGATAAAATTTGTATTGTGCATCGTACAGGTTTATAAACTCGTTGAAAGGATAACAAGGAAACGAAAAAAACATTAAGCAGAAAACCTTGCTCTTTCTTCTTTTGTTCATTAGTACTCTACTAGGATTAAAATTACCTTTTTTTTTCAAAATCTTTTATAATTTCGCAATTGACCCCTTAAAATTTTAATTTTTTTTGTTTTATAATAAAAATAAACTAGAGTTTTTTGTCAAAGACAACCTTTTAAATACAACTTTTTTGCAAAAGACAACCTTTTAAATCTTTTTGGGCAACTTCAAACCTTAAAGGAAATTTTTTTTGTTGAAAACAACCTTGACCACATTTCCGGTGTTGACTCACCGGATTCCGGTGTTGACTTCACTTAATGAATCACGTGCCCTCACGTGATTTCATTAAACGCAAAATTTCCTCCATTTCCCTCCTTCCCCCCCTAACCATCATTTCACCTTTCTTCTCTTTTCCTTTTTTCAAGAGAGCAGCCATTACTGTCCTCCCAACTCCCCTCTCACGTAGCAGAAGAAGCTGTGAATTAATGCACTCAACCACCAAAAAAGGTACAGTAGACATAAATTTCGTTTTTCGAACTTCAAAACAACATTATTTTAAGAAGCTTGGTTTTTTTAACCTAATCTATACTTTGCCATGGGTAATCTTAAACAGAGAGGTGAGTCATCATCAAGAACAGCGAAGGGAGGACCAATTACAAACTCATCCAAAAGCAAGGTAATATGTACTATATACTCTCTGACATATTTCTTTATGCATCTTACCTAAAAATGTGGACTTTGTGTTGTTGAATTATAACTTCCTTTTATAGAAGTATAAAATGGAAAATTTTGCAATATTAATGAACCTAATATGATTAATTTCATGAAATCGGGCTTTAATTATGCTAATTGAGGTTAGATTTAGATTGGAACCCTTTTGTTTATGAATTATGATTTCTTGAATGCTGAATTTAGTGTTTTTGAATTTCATGTGTTCATCAGGTGTAATGGTAGGATAAACGTGTATTAATACTGGTTTCAATTGACGGAGTCCATTAATATTAGATTGTATCATGGGGGTCAGTTTGTGACAAAAAACAACAAAACAACATATGAGAAGAAACCTAATTGCAAAAGTGGGATTGCATTGCACCCTAATATGGAGGAGGTGTGCTATTTTGAGTCTGTTGATTGAATTAAGAATGAGTTAGGCTATGAAGAGGTAGGTGAGTTGTGGTTTAGGAAATGTGGTTGTAGTTTACATAATGGAAGGAAAGAAATCAAGAGTAATGTTGAGATTCCTGAATTCTTGCAAGCACTTGAGAGAGATGGTTGGCACCATTTATATGTGTTGCATCTAGAGAAGAAAGAGGGAGTGAGGGGGCACCTATATGGTGGGTCTGTGAGGTTGGTTGATGACAGTGATACAGGGACAAATAAAGGGAGTAACATTGGTGAGTCAGCACACACTAATAAGGGGGCCCATAGGGGAATCTTATGTCCAAAAGAGATCAAAACCCTAACCTATCACACTCTTTGGCAGATGATGCTTTAAATGTTAGAAGCATTCCCACACCTTCTTTTAGACTCATTCCAACCACATCAAAACCAAAAACACAATTCAGAGAAAAGCTTCCCATTATATGTAGCAAGAAACAAAAGGCCTTATGAGACCATTTCAGAGGAAGGCCCTGATTTTGCTGAACCTGAATCAGTTAATGCTAACCTAAAGGGTGATCAAGTGAGTGATAGGGGAACTCAAGTGAGTGATAAGGGAGCTCTAGAGAGTGATGAGGGGGGGTCGGGAGACTGATGAGGGCAGGGAGGCCAGTGATGGGGGAGGTTAGGACAGTGATGAGAGAGGTGAGGAGAGTGATGTGTTGCTAAGTGATGGAGACTATGAGGATGAAAATGATGATGATTTGTTTAACATAGGTGAAGAGCAAAACATCATACAATCTGTCACAACAAGTTTGAGAGGATTGAATCAATGGGATGCAAGTGATGATGTGGATGAGGGTGAAGAGCAACACTTTGATATTCCATCTGATGTTGAGTTGGATGACAGTGATGATGGGAGTGTTGTGGGATCAGATGAAGAGGGTCCTCAATACCCTACTTTTAATCTTGAAATAGACTTCAAGGGTAAGATTATTTTGAGCAAAGGTTTGAAGTTCCCTTCAAACAAAATACTGAGGAAGACAATTAAGCATAATGCAATAGAACAGGGGTATAATTACCACTACCTGCACAACAATAGAACCAAGGTGAGTGTGTATTGTGCAAAAAGGTGTAGGTGTCCCTGGAAGAAGGCTAGAATCCTCAAGTGTGCCTGCAAATAGAAGTCAAAGTGCAAGTTTAATATTCATTGCAAGAAATTAAAGAGGGAGGAGTCTTGGAAAATTAAGAGTTACATACCAGACTACATATGTGGTCACCAGCATGTGAACCCAAAGGTGAGTTCCCAGTACCTAGCTGATAGGTACTTAGATAATATTAGGGATGACCCAACCTGGAATATCAAGTTATTTGTGATGAGAGCAAGGAGAGAGGTCCAAGTAGAGATAGGGTATTATAAAGCTTATTATGCTAGAGTAAGGGCTTTAAGGATGATTTTTGGTGATGCAAGCATGGAGTATGAGAGAGTATGGGATTATGCATAGGCCATTAGGAAGTACAATTCTGGATCTATTGTTGTGGTGAAGGTTGAAGGGATAGACAGACCACCTCCTCTATTTCAGAGACTCTATGTGTGTATGCAAGCTTGCAAAGAGGGGTTCATGGGTGGGTGCAGGCCCATCATAGGAGTGGATGGGCATATTTTTGAAAGGCCCATACACTGGCATCATCTTCACAACTGTTGGGAAGGATGGTAATAACGACATTTACCCTGTTGCATGGGCTGTTGTTGAGACAAAATCATCTGAAACTTGGGGTTGGTTCTTGGAGTTACTGAAAAATGACATAAGTTCAGTTGCAGCAAGTGTAACTTGGGTCCATGAGAAGGAATATCTAACGTACATGTCAGATAGGCAGAAGGGTTGTTGATTAGTTTGATGTGTTTTCTTTATTTATCGTATTTGCTTACCCACTACCATAATTTGCTTTGTTGAATCAGGGGCTACTTGATGCCTTTAATACAGTACTACCTAATGCAGAGACTAGGTATTGCTGTAGACACATTTGGGAAAATTTCAAAAACAAGTTTCCTAGGGCCATATACAAGGAGCATTTCTGGAAAGCTGCAAGGTCTTCAGCAAAGGTAACAAGCTAACATTTTTTTAAAGCCTCCAATGTTTTGTTTTTGTCATACCCTAATTTCAATATGTTTTGTAACCAGCACCATTTTAACCTGCACATGGAAGCTATTAAGGCTATCAATGTTGAAGCCTACAATTAGCTAGCAGCCATCCGTACATCCCACTGGTCAAGGCATGGATTTAGTACATCCTCCAAATCAGGGATGCTTCTAAATAATTGTTGTGAAAGTTTCAACAATGTGTTGAGGTAAGCTAGAACAAAACCTATTATCCAGTGCATGGAGTGGGTAGAAGGTATATGATGCAAAGGTTTTATGCTAAAAGGGAGGGGTTGAAGACATTTGAGGGGGTTATAATGCCAACAGTAGTTAAGATGGTTCACAAAGGGTTAGATAAAGTGTCAAGTATGAGGGTTAGACAAGCTGACCTTCAGGAGTTTGAAGTGGATCATGAGCTTGACACTTTTGTGGTGAATTTGGAAACAAGGTACCGTGGTTGTTATAGGTGGAGTTTGATGGGAATAACTTGTTGGCATGCACTTGCCTGCATCCAATTGAGAAGGCTGAAGTATGAAGATTTCATTCACCCTGTTACAGCCCATAATTTTGCTCTTAGTTTTTTGCAAAAGTTTTCCCTAAAAACTATTATTTTCATTAAATTAGTGATTTTGATTTTTATATTTATTGGGAGCCAAATTATTCTTTATTATATGGCGTGCTAATGTGTGTATTTATATTTTTATTTATAATATAGTTTATTAGAATTATTTTTATTATTAAGTATTTTCAAAGTTTAGACGCGATTTAGGAAGTTATCGATTTGTCGCGTAACGGACTTTTGACGCATGGATCTTTGATGATGTGGGCCGAAAATATTTGGTGTGGTTTGGGCCTGGATCAGCCGGCCATGTGGGGGAAAATGAAGATTTTTTTTCTTCTTTCATTTTTATTTTGGTGACTCTTTGCATTTTTGTGACCTCCATAACCCCCTCATCATTTCTCCTATTAAATCCTTTTATTTATTCTTTTAATCACTCTAAAAATCTGATTAAAATCAGAACTTCATTGCTGCCATTCTCACAAAGTTTCGGACATCATCATCTTCATCATTCTCTCTCAAATTCTTCCATTTCTTTTCTTCATCAATTGTTCGTGACTTGTTCTACTTGCCTTTTTCTTGTACGTGGTGCTTTGGGGTTTGAATAAGGAGAAGGGTGCACGCATATAACGAGATTTTTCAGTAATTTTCAGCTCGCCTCCGACGATCCAGGTAACAAGTAGTTGTCTTAGAACAATAGTGATTAGGGTATTATTCGGTATTAGATTATTATGCTCGGAATTTTTTAAAATACTTTTTGAATGAAATTATTGATGAAATTTTACGTGAATATTCTTGATGTATGATGTGTGAATATTATGTGCAGCAAAATAATTTTCGTTTGAATTTTATTATTTATTTGATTTATTTGTTAATTTATGTGTTTATGGCTTATTTGTAAAATAATTATTGAACTAATTTTATAATTGCTGAAATTATTTTTTGTTAAGCATGTTATGTGTGTAGTATGTGTTTAATGCCTTGGAATAATTTTTGACTACAGTTTACGGGTTTATTTAATTGATTTATCTATTTTTGCATTTTTGTGTTTGTTAGTATTTAAATCATGAATATTGTATTCGGTGGCTGAAAAATCTATTTATTTGTATAATTTGTATTAACATGGTTTTATGCATGTTATGTGAATTTTTGGTAATTTTTGGGAGTTTATTTATATTTTTAATTATTATGTTGGCTTTATTGAGTATTCTGTAAATTGAAGTTTAAAATTACTTTTAAGTCCGAAAATTAGAAATAAAATTTGTACCATGTCAGTAGAGTCATAATGATCATATGATAATTTTTGTGATAATTTACTGATTGTTTTAATTAGTTTAAATATTTTTATTGTGTTTTTGTTATGAGTTTGAGGATATTCTTTTTAATTATCTAAGGGTTTATTATCCAGAAATAATTTGTGACCTTTATGTTCTTGGAAGCTAGTGATTAGTAGGTTATTGTGGTTATTATTGAGTATCATTATGTTTACGTTTGGTGTATGTAAAAATGATTAGTCGTGTACGTTATGCTGATTTAATGAGCTTTGGAGTTAATTGATGGTGACGTCAGACGCACGGTGATGCGTCAGACGCAAGTTGGTCAGTGCACCAGACACACAGTGTGGCGCTGAGCGCAAGCTCATGCACCGAGCGCACAATTTGGTGTAGTATACTTTTTCGTATGATCTTGTACGTACGATCTACTTGTGGTTGGTGATCTTATTTGATGTGATGCATTTCTGATTGATATTGATAGTGCTGTAGAAACTCTTTTATTATCATTGTTGGTGCTTAGTGATGTTCAAAGTGTTTGTGGTTGGAGATATTTGTTGTAAGTTTGTGAGTTACTATTTTGAGGATTTTTGAAGAATTATTTTTGATGAATCATGGGTATAAGGCCGGGTGGCATCCCTTCTTTTTGACAAATGATTTTGAGATGGATGATACTTTATGATTTTATTTATTTTGAGATAAGAACATCCGGTGGGATAGATGTAGTCCCCGGTGAAGAACATGCCAACCACCTGGTTTGCGAACTAGGGGTACACCTGGGTTAATTGTTGTCGTCCGAGAGGTCAGGGCGTTCTGCGTGTTCTACCCTGCATCAGGAGTTTGGCCTTTCTTAGACACAGGCAGTGGGGAACGTAAGCCCATAGATTGACCTGGAGATTGTGATCTGACAAACCTTAGGAAGTGAATTGCGATTTCACTGGCATTCGGTTTCTGACTCAATAACTTGTTGTACCTTTGTTTTTATTATTATTTAAGTACTCTTGAGATGATTTATTCATTTTATCTTATTTACTTGATATTTACCTTCACTTGTATCACTTGTGAGCTTTATGGTTTTGGATGCATGTGTATAGTTATCTTGATCTTATGCGTTCTTTTCTTATTAATCTAAGTCTGAATCATGCTTTGATTTCTTTTGTTCTGGGAGAACTGCTAGTTACTCCCCACTGACCGTGGAATTATTTAATATATCCTTGCAGATGGAAATGACTACTAGACTTGTGACTGCTTGGGCTAGCAGAGTGTGGGTCGGTAATGAGAGGAAGCTTCTTGTAGTCTTTTTGGTAGATGAGTTCTATGCAGACAATAGAGAGTCCTATGTTATGCTAGGTCTCAAGGACATTTAGTTTTATTTGAGTTTTTATGGGAGACTTGCATGTCTCGTAGTTTTGGATGATATTATGTTCTATTATAATTTTGGATGTTCCTTTTGATTAGAATTATAATGTTTTGAGATATTTCTTTTGGAAGCTATGAAACTTTACTTTGAGGTTGTCTTTATTTATTGTTTCTTTTAGTTAATGTAGAATAGATATTGTTTAGTATCTTAGTAGTAGAAGGACGGGGTGTTACAGTTGGTATCAGAGCAAAGTTACCCGAGACCCTTACTTTGTCACTAAGAAACTCTCGGGAAATGTGTAGTTGAAGTAACTAGGATCATTAGAATCTTAGGCTTCAAGAAAGTAGTGGTGAGAGGGTCACTTGGGTAGGAAACCCGAGAAAATATTTTTCTTCTTACTTTGATGTGATAAGTTGTTATTTACAACTAATAATGTGTTAAGTAATGAATGTTTAACTTGTGTTTGTAGAATGCCGCCTCGAGGATTGACTAGTGCTAGAAAGGAGGCTGCCCAGAAAAGGCACCAAGCACTTGAGAACGCTATCATTGCCATGGCTACTAATTGGTCTACTTCTCCGACTAATGGGCAATCGGTCTTCGATCGATTTGACCATCACCGTCCGCCTACTTTTGACGGGACTTCTGATCCTATTGTGCTAGAAGGGTGGATAAGGGAGATGGAGAAATTGTTTGCTGCTACTGGTTGCCCTGCTGCTGAAATGGTGCCTATTGGTACCTACTATCTGAAGCTGGAAGCTGATAACTGGTGGAGCACTGTTCGTGCAAGCTGCATGGCTACACCGGGTTTTAGATGGGATGAGTTTCGTGTTAAGCTGAAAAAGAGGTTTAATCCTGATGAGCTCCGTTGGCAGAAGCAAGAAGAGTTCTTAACTCTGTCTCAGGGTACTCTGAGTGTGCAGGAGTACACTGATAAGTTCACTGAGCTGTCCAGGTTTGCTACCAATGTTGTACCTACTGAAACTGAGCGTGTGAAAAGGTACATCAAGAAAATGGATCCAAGGGTAAGGACCCATGTTCTGAGTTCGGGTGCTTCGACTTTTCAGGGAGCCTATGAGATAGCCTTGAGTATTCATGCCTCTTTGAAAGAGGAAGATTCTGCTAGGGTGGTTGCTGCAAAGAAGCCTGCTGCTACCTATGTTCAGTTCCCAGCCAAGAAGCCGAGGTATGAGTCGTCTGGTCGAGGAGGTGATTTGATCCAAGCAAGTGCCGCATCTGTGGTGAGGCTACTCATCCAGGGAAGAACTATGATGGATCGACTGTTATTTGTTTCTATTGCAAGGAGGTGGGGCACAAGTCTTTCCAGTGTTCTAAGAATCCTAGAGCTCCGTTTTATTCTGCTGGTCCTGCTAAGCCAGTTGATTCTTCTGCTCCTCCAAAGAACAGGATTTATGTGATTACGTAAGCTAAAGCCGACGAGCATCCTGATGTCATCTTTGGTACTTTTCTTGTAAATAATACTCCTGCTTTTGTTCTGTTCAATACCGGTGCTATGGTATCTTTTGTTGCTAGTTCCTTCATTCGAAAAGCTAATCTCTCCTCTAGATTTCCTGTTAAGACCCTAATATCTCTTCCGTCTGGTGAGAATTATCCCTGTCATTCTGAGATTAAGGACGTGCCTGTCAGCATTATGGGTTCTGAGTTGCCAGCTGATCTTAAGGAGTTTCCTATGTCAGAGTTTGATGTAATCCTCGGTATAGCTAGATTGGTTATCGAAGTATCATGCCTGCATTCAGTGCCGTGATTAGAAGGTGGTGCCTAGAGATTATAAGGGTAAAAGGATTTCTTATTCTGGCGTTGTCGTGAAGGAGGGTGTTAAGTGGGTGTCCGCTCTGAGAATGCGGAAGATGCGTCAGAAAGGTGATGTGGTATACCTTTGCATGGTGAAGGATTTGTCGTCTGAAGATCAGCTCGAGAGTATTCCGGTGGTTCGGGATTATCCTGGTGTATTTCCTGAAGAGTTAATAGGTATTCCTTCTGAAAGGGATGTGGAGTTCTGCATTGTTTTAGTACCGGGTACTGCTCCTATATCCAAGGCTCCGTATAGAATGGCGTCGTCTGAATTGCAAGAGTTGATAGATAAGGGGTTCATAAGGCCTAGTATGTCTCCGTGGGGTGCTCCTATTCTGTTTGTCAAGAAGAAAGACGGGAGTATGCGTCTGTGCATTGATTACCGTGAACTGAATAAGGTAACGATCAAGAATAAATATCCGTTGCCTCGCATTGAAGATATGTTTGATCAATTGAAAGGTACTGGGGTATTTTCCAAGATCGATCTGAGATTCGGATATCATCAAATCCCCGTTAAGAAGGAAGATATTCCGAAGAATGTTTTCCGCACCAGGTATGGGCACTATAAATTCGAGGTGATGCCTTTTGGTCTCAGTAATGCTCCAGCGATTTTCATGGATCAAATGAATCACACTTTCCACGAGTACTTGGATACTTGTGTGGTCATGTTTATCGATGATACTCCCTCCGTCCCAGAATACTCTTGACACTTATCAATGCACGTAGTTTTAGATGATAAGTTGTTGTTTGGTTATCAATTGTTATTTTATTGAAAAGTAGATGTGATAGGAGTAGTAGTTAGTAAAGTAGTGTTATTTTATTTTAAGGAGAGAGAGTGTGGGTCATGATTAGAGTTGGTGTGTAGTAGGAGTGGTATTATTTTATTTGGAGGAGAGAGAGTGTGGGCCAATGCTTAAAGATAGAAGGATTAAAATAATAGTGGGTCATATCCAAAAATAGAAGTGTAAAGTATTCTGGGATAGATGAAAAAGGAAAGTGTAAAGAGTATTCTGGGACAGAGGGAGTATTCTCTTTTATGAGAAGGAGCATGAGAAGCATTTGAGACTTGTGTTGGATAATATGCGCAAGCAAAAGTGGTTCGCAAAGCTGTCTAAGTGGGAGTTCTGGCTGAAGGAAGTTGCTTTTCTAGGGCATGTAATCAACAAGGAAGGAGTTAAGGTGGATCCCTCTAAGATTAAGGTTGTTGTCGAGTGGGAGAGTCCTAAGAACGTGACCGAGGTTCGGAGTTTTCTGGGTATGGCTGGCTATTATAGGAGGTTCGTTCAAGATTTCTCCAAGATAACTCAACCTCTGACTCGCTTGATACGCAAGGACTGCAAGTTCGTCTAGTCTGAGGATTGTGAAGGGGAATTTCGAAAGCTGAAAAAGAGTTTGACCTCTGCTCCTTTTCTTACTCTGCCATTAGAGGGTGTTGGGTATGAAGTGTTCAGTGATGCATCGAAGAATGGTCTGGGTTGTGTTTTGATGCAGCAAGGGAAGGTAATAGCCTATGCTTCGAGGCACTGAAGGTGCATGAGAGGAATTACCCGACCCATGATCTGGAGTTAGCGGATGTGGTGTTTGCACTAAAGATATGGCG
The DNA here is from genome assembly GCA_947646795.1 of Beta lomatogona. Taxonomy (NCBI): domain Eukaryota; kingdom Viridiplantae; phylum Streptophyta; class Magnoliopsida; order Caryophyllales; family Amaranthaceae; genus Beta; species Beta lomatogona. Next base: position 114,247 of record CANSNZ010001410.1, on the reverse strand, counting down.
ACACTATCTGTATGGTGCTCCGTGTAAGGTGTATACTGACCACAAGAGCCTGAAGTACATCTTCACTCAGCGTGATCTTAACATGAGGCAGAGAAGGTGGCTTGAATTGATCAAGGATTATGATCTGACCCTAGATTACCAAGAGGGTAAGGTGAACAAAGTAGCGGATGCTCTGAGTCGCAAGAATAAGCATTCTTTAAACGCTGCTATGGTGGTGCCTCGTGAATTGTGTGAAGAGTTTCGGAAGCTTGATATCGAGGTTGTTCCTCAGGGTTATGTGTCTGCGATGTTGGGTTCCATGAGCGCCGAGCCTGAGTTGTTCCAGGAGTTAAGAAGCAAGTAAAAGGGGTGATCCGAAGCTGGAGAAGATCCGTGAAGCAATGATGCAAGGTCGTGCAGAGAATTTTGAGATCTGTGCTAATGATAGCTTGAGGTTTATGGGGCGTTGGTGTGTGCCCAATGATGGTGAGCTTAAGAGAAAGATTCTCGAGGAAGCTCATAGTACTCCTTATTCCGTTCATCCTGGTGGTGACAAGCTTTATAAGGATTTGAAGGTTAAATTTTTGGTGGCCTGGTATGAAGAGATAGATCGCCGAGTTTGTAGCTAGGTGTCTGGTCTGCCAGAAGGTGAAAATTGAGCATCAGAGGCCTGGTGGTTTGTTGCAACCTTTGCCTATTTCTGCTTGGAAGTTCGACTCGATCTCGATGGATTTCGTGATGGGTTTGCCTAGTGCTGCTGGTGGGAGGAATGCTGTGTGGGTAATTGTGGATCATTTAACCAAAGTGGCTCGTTTTATTGCGATGAAGAACACTTGGTCTATGGAAGAGTTAGCTGAAGCTTATGCTAACGAGATCATTCGTCTTCATGGGGTTCCCAAAGACATTGTCTCTGACCGTGATCCGCGATTCTATCCCATTTCTGGACCGCTTTGCAGGAGGCCTTTGGTTCGAAGTTGAAGCTTAGTACTGCATTTCATGCAGCTACCGATGGTCAGACTGAGAGAACTATTCAGACCTTGGAAGATATGCTTCGTGCTTGTGCCTTGGAATTTCAACAGTCTTGGGTCAAGTCGCTTAGCCTGGTGGAGTTCTCTTATAACAACAGCTATCAAGCTAGTATCCAAATGGCTCCGTATGAGGCTCTCTATGGAAGGAAGTGTCGTAGTCCTACTTGTTGGAGCGACATCAGTGACTCATTGATTTTGGGCCCGGAGTTAATTCAGGATACTGTTGAGCAGGTGAAAGTAATTCAAGCTAAGATGAAGGCTGCTTAAGATAGGCAGAAGTTGTATGCAGATTTCCGTCGGAAACCTATTTCCTTTGAGGTGGGAGATAAGGTGTTTCTGAAGGTTTCTCCTATGAAAGGAGTGATGCAGTTTGGTCAAAAGCACAAGTTGAGTCCGAAGTATGTGGGTCCCTATGAGATTCTTGAAAGGATTGGAGAGGTCGCGTATCGTTTGGCTTTGCCGCCAGAGCTGTCGAAGGTTCATGATGTATTTCATGTGTCGCAGTTGCGCAGGTATCGTAGTGATCCTACGCATGTGATTCCTGTTGAGTCGGTCTCAGTCGAATCGAATTTGACTTTTGAAGAGCGACGTGTTCGTATATTGGACCGTTAGAACCGTGCTCTGAGAAGGAAGGTGATTCCCTTGGTTAAAGTACTTTGGAGAAGTCAAAAGTACGAAGAAGCTACTTGGGAAACCGAAGAGTCGATGCGACTGAAATACCCGGAACTATTCGTTTCAGGTATTCTTTGTGTGCTTGTCTTATTTGTGTGTGTTTTCGAAGTTTCGAGGACGAAACTTTATTTAATGAGGGGAGATTGTAACAACTCATAATTTTGCTCCTAGTTTTTCGCAAAAGTTTTCCCTAAAAACTATTATTTTCATTAAATTATTGACTTTGATTTATATATTTATTGGGAGCCAAATTATTCTTTATTATATGGTGTGTTAATGTGTGTATTTATATTTTTATTTATAATATAGTTTATTAGAATTATTTTTATTATTAACCATAATTTTGCTCCTAGTTTTTCGCAAAAGTTTTCCCTAAAAACTATTATTTTCATTAAATTATTGACTTTGATTTATATATTTATTGGGAGCCAAATTATTCTTTATTATATGGTGTGTTAATGTGTGTATTTATATTTTTATTTATAATATAGTTTATTAGAATTATTTTTATTATTAAGTATTTTCAAAGTTTAGGCGCGATTAAGGAAGTTATCGATTTGTCGCGTAACGGACTTTTGACGCATGGATCTTTGATGATGTGGGCCGAAAATATTTGGTGTGGTTTGATTCTGGGTCAGCCGGCCGTGTGGGGGAAAAGGAAGATATTTTTCTTCTTTCATTTTTATTTTGGTGACTCTTAGCATTTTTGTAACCTCCATAACCCCCTCATCATTTCTCCTATTAAATCCTTTTATTTATTCTTTTAATCACTCCAAAAATCTGATTAAAATCAGAACTTCATTGCTGCCATTCTCATAAAATTTCGAACATCATCATCTTCATCATTCTCTCTCAAATTCTTCCATTTCTTTTCTTCATCAATTGTTCATGACTTGTTCTTCTTGCCTTTTTCTTGTATGTGGTGCTTTGGGGTTTGAAGAAGGGGAAGGGTGCACGCATATAACGGGATTTTCCAGTAATTTTCAGCTCGCCTCCGACGATCCAGGTAACTAGTAGTTGTCTTAGAACAATAGTGATTAGAGTATTATTCGGTATTAGATTATTACGCTAGGAATTGTTTAAAAATACTTTTTGAATGAAATTATTGATGAAATTTTATGTGAATGTTCTTGATGTATGCTGTGTGACTATTATGTGCAGAAAAATAATTTTAGTTTGAGTTTTATTATTTATTCGATTTATTTGGTAATATATGTGTTTAAGGCTTATTTGTAAAATAATTATTGAACGAATATTATAATTGCTGAAATTATTTTTCCTGAAGCATATTATGTGTGTAGTATGTATTTCATGCCTTGTAATAATTGTTTACTACTGTTTACGGGTTTATTTAATTGATATATCTATTTTTGCATTTTTGTGTTTGAAAGTATTTAAATCGTGAATATTGTATTCGTAGGCTGAAAAATCTATTTCTTTCTATAATCTGTATTACCGTGGGTTTATGCATATAATCTGAATTTTTGGTAATTTTTGGGCGTTTATTTCTATTTTTATTTATTATGTCGGCTATATTGAGTATTCTGTAAATTAACGTTTAAAATTACTTTTATAGTCCAAAAATTAGAAATAAAATTTGTACCATGTCAGTAGAGTCATAATGGCCATATGATAATTTTTGTGACAATTTACTGATTGTTTTTATTAGTTTAATAATTTTTATTGTGTTTTTGTTATGAGTTTGAGGATACTCTTTTTAATTATCTAAGGGTTTATTAACCAGAAATAATTTGTGACCCTTTATGTTCTTGGAAGCTGGTGATTAGTAGGTTACTGTGGTTATTATTGAGTATTATTATGTTTACGTTTGGTGTATGTAAAAATGATTAGTCGTGTACGTTATGCTGATTTAATGAGCTTTGGAGTTAATTGATGGTGACGTCAGACGCACGCTGATGCGTCAGACGCAGGTTGGTCAGTGCGCCAGACGCACAGTGTGGCGCTGAGCGCAAGCTCATGCGACGAGCGCACAATTTGGTGTAGTATAATTTTTCATATGATTTTGTACGTACGATCTACTTGTAGTTGGTGATCTTATTTGATGTGATGCATTTCTGATTGATACTGTTAGTGTTGTAGAAACTCTTTTATTATCATTGTTGGTGCTTAGTGATGTTCAATGTGTTTGTGGTTGGTAATATTTGTTGTAAGTTTGTGAGTTACTATTTTGAGGATTTTTGAAGAATTATTTTTGATGAATCATGGGTATAAGGCCGGGTGGCATCCCTTCTTTTTGACGAATGGTTTTGAAATGGATGATACTTTATGATTTTATTTATTTTGAGATAAGAACATCCGGTGGGATAGATGTAGTCCCCGGTGAAGAACATGCCAACCATCTGGTTTGCGAACTAGGGGTACACCTGGGTTAATTGTTGTCGTCCGAGAGGTCAGGGAGTTCTGCGTGTTCTACCCTGTATCGGGAGTTTGGCCATTCTTAGACACAGGCGGTGGGGAACGTAAGCCCATAGACTGACCTGGAGATTGCGATCTGACAAACCTTAGGAAGTGAATTGCGATTCACTGGCGTTCGGTTTCTGACTCAATAACTTGTTGTACCATTGTTTTTATTATTATTTAAATACTCTTGAGATGATTTATTCATTTTATCTTATTTACTTGATATTTAACTTCACTTGTATCACTTGTGAGCTTTATGGTTTTGGATGCATGTTATAGTTATCTTGAGCTTATGCATTCCTTTCTTATTAATCTAAGTCTGAATCATGCTTTGATTTCTTTTGTTCTGGGAGAACTTCTAGTTACTCCCTACTGAATGTGGAATTATTTAATATATCCTTGTAGATGGAGATGACTGCTAGACTTGTGACTGCTTGGGCTAGCAGAGTGTGGGTCGGTAATGAGAGGAAGCTTCTTGTAGTCTTTTTGGTAGATGAGTTCTATGCAGAGAATAGAGAGTTCTATGCAGACAATAGAGAGTCCTATGTTATGTAGGTCTCAAGGACATTTAGTTTTATTTGAGTTTTTATGGGAGACTTGCATGTCTCGAAGTTTTGGATGATGTTATGTTCTATTATGATTTGGGATGTTCCTTTTGATTAGAATTATAATGTTTTGAGATATTTCTTTTGGAAGCTATGAAACCTTAGTTTGAGGTTGTCTTTATTTGTTGTTTTAGAGTAGCATAACCATTCTGACGTTATTTCCGCTAACGTCTTTTAGTCAATCTAGAATAGATATTGTTTAGTATCTTAGTAGTAGAAGGACGGGGTGTTACACACCCTGCCTACCATGTGGAGACTTATGCAAAGGTATATGCTCCAATTTTCAAAGCAATGCCAGGTCACAATCAGTGGGGTACAACAACATTTCCCAGACCATTGCCTTCTCCTAACAGGATAGTGGTTGGTAGGCCTAAGTTAAAGAAGAGAAAGAAGGAATCAGGAGAAAATGAAGAACAGCAGCAAGTGAAGAGGGCCAAGAAGCAGAACAAATGCAGCAGATGTGGTGGTCTAGACCATTACAAGACCAGTTGTAAAGTGCCTGCTCCACTTGCTCAACAAGGGCATGGAGGCCAAATAGAGAAGCATGGGCCATCACATAAGGGAAAGGCACCTCAACAAGGGAAGGGAGGCAAGAATAAGAAAGGGGAGGCATCACAAAAGAGGAAGGCACCACAAGAAGGGCCTTTGGCAGGCAACAAATGGGTTGTTGCATCCAACAAAGCTGAAAAGAATAAGGGTGAAGCATCACACAGGGGAAAGGCAGCCAAGACAGGGCTTGTTGCAGCCAAGACAGGGCCTGTTGCAGCTAAGACAGGTCATGTGGCATCCAAGAAAGCGTCTACCACCCTTAAACCCCCTTCTAAGCCCAAAAATGGTGGGCCCAGGAAGCCTAATCCTACTGAGCTGCATCTCAGTCAGCCTACTCAATCATCACAAGCTTCAATTTCCAACTCTGCACCCCCACCATTGACACAAACACAAGAATGATCAATCTCAGTCATAGTAGCTTGTTTTTTGTGGAATTTTGCTCATAATAGATTTGATGCATTAGGGATCAGTTGTTTTTGGCTATGTCACAAACTTATTCACCTTGACTTATTAAAATGTGCTTGTAATTCATGATTTTGATTATGAATGCAAATGGATGGAATACAAGTTTTTGCAAAAGTGATTTCTTTCATTCAATAGCAAATGATCAATACATAAGGCTCTAAAATGGCTTACAAGCAACATCATGCCATTTTGGAAATTTTGAGATTACTTAAGCCTACTACACTAACCTAACTTAATCCAATTAGCCTAACACCTTAAGAAAGCATAAACTAACAGCCATAGACACAACACAACAACATATCAAGAGTTTCATCCCATGCTGCTCAGTTGGAAGCATTCCTTTGTTCAGTTTCCCATATTCAACCTTCTTCAAATTCTTCTTCTTCATCTTCTCAAGCTCAGCTTCAACCCTTTTCTTGTCGTTTTCAAATAAGCATAATCTTGCTTTGAGGATGTTCAAGTCATTAGCCAATATATGCTTCTCTGCCAATAGTACATTAGTGACATCCCTCTGCCAATCAAAACACTCTTCATTAATCCACTCAAATTTGTCACACCCCCTCTGCCTAGTCTCATGATTATAAAATTTGCAAGCTAAGAATTTGCGTCTAGGGTTTTCATGGGTCCAAGAGGTTCTCTTTGCAACTCGTAAACCACAATGACATCTCATCTCAATAATTGGAGTCATTTTCCCTGCAACAATATACAACACTCATCACCATTTACATAATGGCAAAAAAAACCCTAATATGTGAAAAGGAGAATTCCAGATAAAAGGGAACTTGGAATTTACCTTCAATTGAACGCTCACAGGCCAATCTTGCTATGCAATAATTATTTCCCCTTGATGACGCACACAAAAACAGTAGATGAAGAATTGAGATTCTTGAAGCTTTGGGAAAAATGAAGAATGTAGAAAAGAGAATAAAGCTGATATGATGATTAGTGGGGGAAGGAGGGAAATGGGGGAAATTTTGGGTTTATTGAAATCACGCGAGGGCACGTGATTCATTAAGTGAAGTCAACACGGGAATCCGGTGAGTCAACACCGGAAATGTGGTCAAGGTTGTTTTCAACAAAAAAAAAATCATTAAGGTTTGAAGTTGCCCAAAAAATTTTAAAAGGTTGTCTTTCGCAAAAAGTTGTATTTGAAATGTTGTCTCTGACAAAAAACTCAATAAATTATTCATTCATTGTTTCTTCCTGAATTTCTTCCCGTCTTCTCTCATTCGCAAAGAAAATTCTAACTTCCTCAATTTTTACTTAAAATTTATTTTTTTGTCCCATCTTTAACATACACGACATCGAGATCACAGTCAACAAAATTCAGAAGCGTAGAAGTGGATGCTCCGTGCACCGTGATATGTTCCGCGCAACATAGATATGCATCGCACATTGTGCATCGCTAATGCGTCAAGCGCAGCAGTCTTGCGCACCATGCATCCTCAAAATTTATCCGGTTTCTTCCGTTTTCCCTATAAATAGACCTCGTTTTCACCCAATTTTTTGATAGAATTTCCTACGAACTTCTCCTACACTTCCAACTACAAAATACTCTCTAAACTCTCTCAAACACTACAAACACATAATCAATCACTTTCATAAATCTCCATTTAAGTTTCAAGATTGCTCATCATGCAAATCAATATACAAGACCTAGGCGATAAAGTTATAATTTCTGAGGGTCAATTCCAATTTAACTCTTATTATGGTAACAATATGTTTTTCATGATGTAGATCCCTAAACAATTCATCATCTCTTGTATATTCATCTCTAATCATTCTTTCTTTTACATATTCAAACTCATGCTATATGTTTATTACTTTTATCCCTTCATATGCTTATTTTTGCTAATCAAGACCTACAGAAATATTCTAATGTTGAATTCAGATAATTTGGACAATAGGATTACGTTCCTAGTAATATTGATTGCTTAAATAACATGTCACCAAAAATTAGTCTTTTGTGTTGAATGAACCAACATAGAGTAGTTTTTAGATTGCATGAACATATTGCATGGTTGTTTATTTGCATAAAACTAGAACATGAATCATATTAAGTAGAGGCCAACAATAGGCGAAATTGATTCCTGATCATATTCATACCTTCACCCGCAAACTCAATCTTTAGTTCATTGACCAATTATGAAGTCATGGCGGGAAAATTTACATTGGATAAGTCCCTAAGTCGTTGTCCCTATGGTTTCCAAAATATCCAATTAGTTTATGAGTTTCCTTTAATTAAAGACTTATTGGCGACTTCTCTTTTTCAAAACGAATTTCAAAACAAAAATCTTTACAGTGAGATGATGAAATTTGCGCTTATCATGTGTAGGTAATAAAAACACGCCTATAATTATAAAAAGTAATAAAGTTGTTATTATACGATCAACTAACTTTAAAAAGCTAAGGGAGTTTGATATGGATAGAATATTTATTGTTTTAAGACTACAATCAATATATAAGACTGGCTATAAAAATAAGATTTTTTGAGATGATAGTGCAACTTTTTTCAGTTATCCAATATGATTACAAGTTACAACTAGGAGTGCTTTACTACCTCCCTATCTCAATATATGCAAGGATAAGAAAGAGAGCATTCCTTTTTGCTTTATGGCCCATATGATTAGGGATGGCAATGGATCGGAGATGGGTCGGATGGAGCTCCATCCTCCCCATCACCCGCGATCCAAAACTCCATCCACACCATCCATCACCCACCAAAAATTTCACCCATATCCGCTCCAGCCATCATTCGCGGGTGGGGCGGGTGGGAAACGGATGACACTAGGAACAAAAACTATTTTTTAGACTTAACAATTTTAAAGAAATTAATATATGAAAAATTAATCATAGTCTCATAGATTATTAATAAAGTGACAAAATATTAATCTTATTACACACCGAAAATTAATTATAAGTATTTTTTATCCCTTAAAAAAATTAAGTATTTTTTTAATTACCTTAAATGACAAGTGGCAGTAAAATAACAATATATATATATATATATATATATATATATATATATATATATATATATATATATATATGGATGGATGGAGCGGGCGATGGATCCAAAAAATATCATCCATATCCGACCGGACCCACCGCCCGATCCATCCATCATCCGCTAGTCACCCGCTTCACCGCGGGTGATCACCCATTTATTCGGGGTGGGTGGGTGGATAATCCACTCACCCATGGATAATTGCCATCTTTACATATGATTAGTTGTGTTGGGTACCATAAGTCAGGGTAGATAAATGTTACATATATTATGAAACAACTTAAAGAGAAAAATGCTATATGTATTGAGAAATGCAAATACTCCATCCGTCCCATAATATTTGCCTAATAAATCGTGCCATCATCATTTAATATTTGCTTCTTGTAATTAGTCTTTTGCTTGGTTTATTCAACCTAACAGTTGAGTAGTCATACACTAGTCTTATATGCACGTGATATGTAGAAACTTAAATTAGTTGCTAATTACATCCAAATTTTACTTACCTTAATTCCCATAAAAAAATAAATCAAATGTACTATACTTCCTCCGTTCCGAATTAAATGCAATAAATCCACTTTTAATTTTTTTTACATGTAGTATTTTTTATTTCTAGGTGAGATGAAGGGGATTCACTTAAGGGGGATAAGGAGAAATCCTTAAATGAGTCTCGTAATGTTTGATCTCTAAGCCTCAGGGATATGAGGTGGGAAGCGATGACACTACTCCACCACCTCAACATCAAAGGAGTATTTGTTAATGGAAGGAGTAATGTAGTACTATTATATTTTAGCCCTATAGTTTATAAACTCTTTGAAAGGATAACAAGGGAAAAAGAAAACATTAAACAGAAAACCTTGGAACTTTTTCCTTGAATAATGCAAAATAGGGTTTTAATTCCCGAAATATGTTGAAAGGGAAATTAATTCCCTGCGTACCGTCCACGTAGGACGGCACGCGAGAAAATGTTTTTTTTTTTTATCCCAGGTAAACCGCTACTTCAAGTAGCGGTTTATTTAAATTAAACCGCTACTTCAAGTAGCGGTTTATACATATTAACCGCTACTTGAAGTAGCGGTTTATGCATGTAAACCGCTACTTGAAGTAGCGGTTTATGTGGTCAACACCTTCCCCACACTCACACTCTATAATATGTAAACCGCTACTTGAGATAGCGGTTTATGAAAAAAAAAAAGACCTCTCATCGTTGCTTCCCCATAACTGGCCCAAATGCCAGAAACATAAAAAAAAAAAAAGCTTTCCAACCTGCAATTTCAACACCAAATTCCATCCAAGTCCATACAAAGTCTATGCACACATCAATCACCAAACACCAAGTTCATCCACATTCACATTTATCCAATAAGTAAGATTAAGAAAATATGTTAATCACAAACAAAGTTTAATATTTAACATAGTGTTAACGAACTATACAAACAACAAATGAAAGTGCTAAGACCCCCTCTTCTTCTTTTGTGAAGGTCTAGATGAACTAGGTGTGGTCTCACTAGACTCTGCAATGGCATGAAGAGAAGATGGAGTGGTGGCGTAACGACGTCGGTAGGTCCTCGACGGACCGGGAGGCGAAAGCAAAGGTGCCGTGGTAGATGTATGGGCAGCGGACATAGAAGGTGTAGAAGTCGAAGTATGTACAGCGAGGTAGGCACGCCCGTAAGATGTGGCCATGTCCAGCTCGGCTAACCGCATCAATACACGGTCCCTCATGGTCCGCAATGTCATTGTGCAAACAACCGGCGCCCCATATCCGGGAGGCAATGACTCGGCAGCCTCTAGTACGGTCTTTGCACCTATGAGCAACATCGAGATAAAGTATGTGCCTGCATAGAAATAAAAATACATATTATATAGTCGGATAAATAAATAAAAGTATAACTACAAATCATGGCACTTACCGAGTACTACATCTCAGTGACGCAGCCGATAATGTGTAGAAGGAGGTCGCCTCAATGGATCTGTCATGCGTAACCTCGTGATGCGACGATACCACACCATATACTCCTCAATGGCATGAGTACGACCGGTAGAACGGAGTGCCCCGAACAACACGTCTCTCGCTCATCCCACCTGCGCTATGTAAGGGCGATGTCCGAGCGGATAATTCTTGTTCTTCGACCTCCGATCTATGCCATGAAGGGTCGTGCTTGTATCACAAGGTCTTTGGAATCCTCTCGCTCGAAGCCAAACCGGCGCATAACTCGATCAGGACAATGAAACTCCACAATGTCGAAACAAATAAGTGGAGCCAATGTGCGCCATACATGTCGATCGGCTCGACATATAGCAGTAAACAACTCTAGTCTCGCATCGGTATATGGCTGCCAAGTCATCTACAAATAAAGAATGTTGCAAATATTAGACATGTGAGAGATGTCTACCAATGTATATAATTAGTTAGGCATGTGAGACTCCATGTACTGCTCGTCCGTCTGATGGTCAAGTGCATCCCTGTAGTAAGATAGCCCACTTGCTAAGTGGGACCTACTAAGGTGTACCCGAAGCCAACTGAAAAGAAATACACATTAATATCCTTCTGAAAAATGAAACTAAATAATGTCAACAAATGTGAGACACCGCATATTACCCGACAAATAAGGGGTCAACCCGGAACATCTTTGGGAGCCTAAAATAGGAACGGCATCGTCAAACCGTGGAGGTGGGTCCCGCAACCTCGAAATCCGAGGTCTGCCGATGTGTACGTGCTCCCATGCCCAAAGCTGTAACAACAACACAGGACCACCTAACTCCCCGGGCACGCCTCGAGATGCCCGACATAGTTGTCGATACAAGTATGCAAGGGTGGCACTACCCCAGCTATATGTCCCTGCTACGTCGAGATCCGCCAAAAGTGGAAGGCAAAGCACTCATCTTGTATCTCCACTCTTGTCGGCAAAAAGAATGGACCCCATCAAAACAAGAATATAAGCCCGTGCGAATCGTTGTCTTTGTCACCTCATCAAGATCGTTCAAGCAACAAGAAAAAATGAAGCCGAAGCCATGTCAACCTCAAAGACGAACCCTGGAGAACTTTGGGCTCGTTCTCCGGGGTGGTGGGCCATACCCCCTAACAACTCGTGCACAACCTGCAGCCCAATTACCCTCGCCGCTACCAATAACGAGGTGGTCCGTGCACTCTCGGTCCCAAGGAGAACATCGACATCTCCTAAAGTAATCGTCGCCTCCCCAACGAGTCAAATGGAAGGTATGGGTCTCCCTGCCTCCATCGCTCCACTAATGCCGTAAGAAGTGGTCGATCAAGCTCCAAACCTCCCCTACCAAACGATGTATGCCAAGAAAACCAAGCACGCTCAACATACCGAAGAACTCTATCGTGAACCTCCCGGTCATGAGTGAGACTATGATGATGCAACCGACACGATAATACCGTGTCCGCTACTCCCCCTCCGGGCATCCTCACTCCGATGCTTATCCTGGAGGGTGAGAACCCCGCGATCGGTGGGGCCGGGATAGATGGACTGCGCCATCGGACCCGAGGAAAAAAAAACAAAAACAAAGTAAGTAACACATTCTTGGACTATGATAAGAATATAAATTTATGAGAGTTAATAAAAATTAGATTTACCCGAGATGTTCCTTCATCATTCTTATTAGGACATCTTTGCTTATTGTGTCCCGAAGCCTTACAAATGCTACATCTATATTTGCCGGCCTATCACCTGCATCCATTTCATTTCGTATTCGAGTGGACCTTGGACGTCCAGCTCCACGCTTTAGCCCCTCATCAGCTATAATATCGGAAGACATCTTGCCCCTTTTAGGACGCCATTAAACACTTCAGACATGTTCGTGGTTTGCACACCATATCTACATCCACCATCATGATGAAGAGACCATAGATGAAGGGGAATGTCCAACGAGATATCTAGCTCGCCTCGACATTAATGGAGCCAATACGATCCATATAGTACAAAAACTTCCTCTTACGCCTAGCATATGCAGCTTTTCCGAAAAGATTCTTGATGGCAGCATTCTTATACTTAGTATTCAAGTTCGAAGCAAGATGTCGCACACAAAATCGGTGATCGGCATATGGCTCTTCCCATCCACTTTGAGGCTCGTTCATAGCTGCAAGGATACCCCCAAGCACGATCGAGAGATGACACACAAATCCTTTCTATCTCGTGACAGAACGTCTAATGCAAGCTAAAAACCAAGACCAGTCCTCCGTGCTTTCTTCCTTCACAACAAAGAAAGGCAAGTGGGAATAGCTGAAATTAGCATCTATTCCCATAGCAATCAATAATTTGCCTTTGTATTTCCCGTACAAGTGAGTACCATCTATAGTGATAAGAGGTCGACAATGACGAAATCCGGTAATAGAGGGTTTAAAGGCCCAGAAGACACTCTTAAAGATGTTCGTACTAGGATCTTGTGTTGGGATCGTCTTCCAATAAACGACAGTGCCTCGATTGGACTCTTTCAAGGCTTGCAAGTACCTAGGTAACTCTTGATAAGACTTCTCCCAATCACCAAAAATATTGGTTATTGCCTTTTGTTTGGCTAACCAAGCTCTCTTGTATGTTATTGAAAATTGATATTGGTTCTTCACAAAAGTCAAGATGGACTGAACTTTGAATGAAGGATCAGTCCTAATGAAATCCTCGATAAGATCAGCAACGAAATCCTTTCGGGCACATTCAATGACATACTTTGTGGGCTCTGACTCTAACACCCGAAACATCTGGTTTCTAGAGATCGACCAGGCTTTCACAAAATTCTTTAATTGCTGCAATGAGGCAAACTCTTGTCCTATCTCAAATTCAGAACCCATAGTCAATGAACCAGTGCATTTCCAAGTCATCCATGCATCTATTAACCTCAGGCTTTCACAAAATTCTTTAATTGCTGCAATGAGGCAAACTCTTGTCCTATCTCAAATTCAGAACCCACAGTCAATGAACCAGTGCATTTCCAAGTCATCCATGCATCTATTAACCTTTGATCAACTTCGTCACACTCGAGCCAATCTTGTGAAGGAACACCGAGACTTTATTGCATTGTCAATTGTTTCCCTTGCATCATCGTCCTCCTCCCTATCGAATCCACATGCTCCTCCTCATTTCCCAAAAAATCAACATCATTTCGATGTAGAGTATCAAGATGGAATGTGAACGGTATGTGGGGAGACAAAGCGAGAGAACCGAACTCATTCATGTGCTCATTGACATAATGTGGGTCCCGACAACATGCTAGTAAATGATTCAAATTGCATGCTAGGAGCCGATGCCGGTACCTCCATGCTATCCCTAAAGTCCATTGTAGGTACATAACCCACATTACTTTGGAGATTTATCTCCTTGGGAACTTGTTCAATGTACACCTCCATTGCCATGGGCGACGTTTGTGTCACCGATAGCCACATAACACTTAGTGACTCGTCATCCTCTAGTGCAATTGGCACATATTTCCCCGGCATCGGATATCTCATAAACAATTTCGGTTCCACATACATACGATCACATCCAACAACGTCATATACCCTATTCGAATCTCTTGAAACATCATACCGAATTGATGAGCAAAAACTTTTTCCTTCCACCTCCATACACAATATCAACGTCATTTTGAGATAGTTCACCATTCCAATAAAGGTATAAAGGATATTTAGGTTGTTCCATATTCTACATACAAAAAACATAATGTTAAAGTTATTCTTATTCTACACATTCAAACAATATGAACACCATTCTTCACCTATACTAGTAGCATTTGCAACCTAAACACAACAATTCATGCAAAATCAACCATCACAAAATGCTCAACACCATTTTTAACCAACCAATATAACCAATAAATCACCTTCCAATTCATGCAAAATCAACCATCACAAAACGATAAATTATGCAAAATACTAAATTATACTAATCAAACCAAACAATTTCCATCTAACAACAAGTTACAAAGCTAAAATACATAACAAATATGGCATGCTAAGCAAATTAAATTAAAAAAAAAAAAAAAACCACTACTCACCTGGGCTAATAGACGGTGGCGTGCGGTTGGTGGCGCGGCTGGGCGACGGTGGCGTCTTGTTGGTGGCGAGGCCGGGACGACGGTGTGACTCGGCTTTCAGCCGGGCGACGATGGCCTTTGTTGGTGGCGTGGATGGTAGGCGACGGTGTCGGTCGGAAGAGAGAGAGGAGAAAAACACCGCTGTTGGTCGGGCGTGGATGGTAGGCGACGATGGTCTACGGAGCAACCGTAGTCTTCGACGGTGGTGTGTAGCTCCGGTGGTGTAGCTCCCATGGTGTAGTGTGGGTTGTGGGCGACACTTAGTAAGAGAGAGAGAGGGAGACAAATTTGAGAGTTACTCGTTCGAATCTGAGAAATTGGGAAGCTAGGGCGGGTTTTGGGGATTATAGTAAACCGCTACTTGAAGTAGCGGTTTCTATTAATGAACCGCTACTTGAAGTAGCGGTTTACTTCAGTCAACGCCAACTTGCGGGTCCAGGTACCAGTAAACCGCTACTTGAAGTCGCGGTCAATTAATATTAACCGCTACTTCAGGTAGCGGTTTATTTTTTATTAACCGCTACTTGAAGTAGCGGTTTATAAAGGTTAACCGCTACTTCAAGTAGCGGTTTTACTTAAGTAAAGAAAAAAAAAAATTTCTCGCGTGCCGTCCTACGTGGACGGTACGCAGGGAATTAATTTCCCTTTCAACATATTTCGGGAATTAAAACCCAATTTTGCATTATTCAAGGAAAAAATTCGAAAACCTTGCCCTTTCTTCTTCTGTTCACTACTCACTAGTCTTCTCGGATTAAAATTGCCCTTTCGGTTTTTTCTTTTAATCTTTTATAATTTCGCATTTGACCCTTTAACATATTAATTTTTTATTTTTAAAAAAAATAAAAATAAACTATTCATTCGTCGTTTCTTCCTGAATTTCTTCCCGTCTTCTCTCCTTCGCAAAGCAAATTCTAACTTCCTCAATTTTTACTTAAATTTTTATTTTATTTTTGTCCCCTTTTTAGCTCTGTAAATACTTTTAATCGATCCCATTTGCTTAAATCGATTCGACTGTTATGCTTCTGATCTGTGTCTGCAAATCTCTTTTTATTTTTTTCCCCTTAATTTTATAAAATTTTATCTTTTTTGACGAAAAAAATATACTGAAGAAATCATGAGGAAGAAGCTTGATACTCGTTTCCCAGCTGTAAGTTTATCTCTCCTCTTCTTTTAATTTCTTTTTATTGATTTAATATTGATCTGTCCTTGAAATTGTTACCAGATCTGATTTTTATGGTGTTCTTTTTACTTGTCTAATTTAGTGGGTTTTGTATTTTGATTGTTGTTTGCTTTTACAATATTTAGTGGCTTTTGTGAAGGTTTACTGTTTTAACTGTTATGATAATCATATTTGAGGATTTGGGTTATGCAATATCTTGGATTTTTTGAGATGGGTTATGTTTTATTTCTGATAATATGATCTGGGTCATGTTCAATTTGACATTTTGTGTGTCAAATAGATAAGATGTTAGATTTGCTGAAGTTGAAATTTGTGGTGCTAATTTTTAGATTGATCTTAATAGATTAGAGGAAATAGAGAGGTGAAGACATGATAAAGATTGGATCTTTTAAGTCAATAGAATTTCAATCAGTGAAAGATATGCTGAGAATTTCTAACGAGTTGTGTGATTCAGGAAGATGAAATTTATCATCTGTCTTTTTGCCACCAAATATGTAAAAGTGCTTGTGTTTATTGGACTTGTTTTGTTTGTTTATAGAAGCTAATGTGAATTGGCTTCAATTTTAAGTAGAATTCTGAATTCCCAATATCAGTTACAGACTATATGCAATAGAGAAAGCTGTAATAGCAGTTGATGGTCTGGTTTTTGGCAATATTTGACATTTGGGAATTGGTATTGATGTCACTGGGTCATAGTCTCATTAGTTGATATATATCTTAGTTATGAGCGACTAGTTTGTGTGAGACAGTTACCTGTGAACAGGGAAATTCGATTTTCAGTGTTTTAGAGTTGGCTCTACCTTCATCGTGATGTGATGAGAGGAAAAAGCATTAGTCTCATGGACAAAGCTCAGTCGTCTTCGTAACCATTAGATTATTACAATAATCAGTGCATTTTGCTGTGAAATAGTTTGAAAGCTAAAACGAGGTCAGTAACAGTCGTATTGGACAAAATGCCGAATAACATCACAAAAGGCAAAGGTTGAGGCTAATTAATGGAAAGGCATTAGGAAAAAAATATTGGACTTTCTTGGTTCACAAATGTCTACTTTTATTGTGTGTTCGATAACACTTTTGGGGGGAACAAAAAGGTAGGGAGGGATGGAAATATTTTTATTTTGGAAGGATTTAGTTCTGTGCAGGTGGAAGGAAATTGATTCATCATATTGCTTTACTCTCCTTCCCCAGCCTAATATCCAAACAAGTGATAATGGATCCCTCACTCTCTTCTCCTTCCCCTTCTCTCCAGATCTTTTTATCCAAAGAAAGTTTTTTTTTTCTTTGGTGGTCTGTTGTTCTATTGTTCTTTATTCCTTCTATATCTATAAAAATCTTGTCTTGCAAGTGGCATATGAAATCACTATTGCACACTTGGCTTGTTATGGTTGTTTGTAAGTTGCAGCCCACCAAGATATACATTGAGGATTTCTGATGCTTCATAACATTGCATTTACGTTTAAGGGTCCATATGAAATCATTGATAAGCAATGGTTATTCTAGGTTGACATTGATGGTTCAATCAATTATACTATCGCCTTGTTGATCGTTTTGAACTTCTGATTGAATTGGCAGGCTCGGATTAAAAAGATCATGCAAGCTGATGAGGATGTTGGGAAGATAGCAATGGCAGTTCCAGTTTTAGTTTGTGAGTAGCATCTTGTGTTGGTTTTTGAAGTTCTGAAAATTTGAACCAGTTTCATTTTTTTCTCGATTTTATGATCTTGTGTTCACACTCTGAATATATCTTTGCAGCTAAGGCATTGGAATTGTTTCTGCAAGACCTTTGTGATCGTACTTATGACATAACCCTTCAAAGAGGAGCCAAAACGATGAGTGCGCTTCACCTGTAAGTTAAAAGTTGGATTTTTTTGCCCTTTTTGTAAGTGATGGATGTCTAGCATTCTCAGGCTCTTATGTGGTGTGTGGAATATCTTTGGGTCCATTGCTGTTTTATGTTCTTTTTTTTTTAATTATTATTATTATATATATATAAATCAAGCCCACAGGTTAGATGTTATAGGTGTGGTTTTTATATAAATTAGTAACATTTTAGATGTTTGAGTGAAGGGAAGTCTGCTAAGTGTAAACATATTTGATTTGCTGAGCTTTGAAATATATATCTATCAATAGTTACTACTTCGGCTGTTTTACAGTGGTCGTGCAAATACTGTTGGACTCCCTTCTGCTTCCCACTTTGTGAATGGTGTCATTCATTGTTTTTACAATATCCTTGTCGTCCTTCTTTCATTTTTCTGTCCTTTTGTTACCTGTTTCTCCAAGGAGCAAGATGTGACCTTAGTGATTCCTTGATGGCCTTGCTAAAAATGGGCTCCAACATAGAAACTCGGAGAGACAAACAGAGAGGGGACTTTATCATACCTGCTAACTCCTAGGATGAGAAGTAAGTCTCTTGTTTTTGGCAGGAAAAGTTCTATGAATCCCTTTTTGCTTTTCTCCGCGACCAATCCAAAAAAAGTGTTTGTGATTGTTCTAGAAGAAATGAATCATCGAGATCCAATCCAAATCACAATGTCATTTTCTCTAAATTGGGGTTTATCAGGGCCAATGCTATATCGAAATTCAAGTAGGGCAAATTAAATATTACTAAATCTGAGTTCATATATAACTTGTCAATATCTAATGTAAAATATACATATGTTTTTGTTCCAGTTTATAATCTGAATTAGTCAAACATATGCACCTCTGGAAGTAACAAACGAACCAAAGAAAATACAAAGACTTCATAACTAAGCAATCTAGAAAACCGGCTGGAAGGTTGCTTGATAGAATGGAACTCTCTTGCTATTGGATGCTTGAAATCAAGTTGCTACCAGTAGAAAGGTTTCCTACACTTAAAGATTGATCCAAATGATCAGCCAATCAAAAGTTATAGCCGAAATGGTGAAGGTGTGCTGATGTGCAAAAAAACAAAAGAGAGGAGTAAAAAAATCAAGCCCAATTCTTTGTTCTAGATCAGCCCAAGACCCAACATTCAAAGGAAAGAGGGTAGAGATCGGGAGTAAGGTTATGACTATAGTAAATCAATGGGTGATGGACGTACTTGGAGGGGAACTTTTTTGAAGAGGCTGAGGATGAGAATGGGGCTAAGCAAAGAATGTTGAATAATGATTGGCGGTAGTATATGATTATTGACACCTTCCTTGTACTCCTTGCTTCATCTATGGGACATTCTTATTCCAATTTCTGCTAGTAGTTCGCCTCCAGCTTCAAGTTCCATGTTCAATACTCTTTAAGACCTTTTCTTTTCTCTTTTTGTTTTGATCCAAGAATACGATTGTCTACTCCTTGTTTATTGCAACATAATAATTCTGTTGCTTTCACAACGCAATGATTTAATGAAATTAACCTCTTTGTATCCTAGTTTTGAGTGTAATTAGAGGCGTTAGGTGATTGTATGGTCTGGATATGTCATGTCATACTTGAAGTTATGACAAGCACCTGTTAGACGTCCTTGTTAAGGATTAATTATGTGCCTTACGCTTGGTCCCCGTACTCAGAGTAGTACCACATGGTGTTGATGTCTTGCCCTGCCCTGCCCAAATCCCCCCCCCAACAAAAAAAACCTCTGGATGTTCCTCTGACCCAGGCATTCCCTGAGATTCAGTGAGACCTTACCACTGCACTTCACCTGTGTCAGAAGTCATGGTTACTCAAGGAAGTACATTGTTTTCTTTCCAGTTCATGGATCAAATTTGAAGGATCGATCTTAATAAATAATATAATGTTGGAGACTTCAGATAACTCTTATTTATGTAGTCTTTAGCAATATAAGATCCTTTTACTGGGTGATGCTAATTTAAAACATGAATCTTTAAGATATTTTGCCTTTATTTTCCATTGTCAATACAGTGATCTTCTTGCCCCCATGGAGATTGTAAATGCGGTCCTTTTTTTATGGTTCCCACGTAAATACTCAGTATAGGTCTTGCAACCTTATGGGCTTACCCTTTATTGCTTTACACAACTACTCCGTCAGGCATTTATTAGCTCACCCACTTCTTTGGGCACAGAGTTTTAGGAGAACTACATATGTGGTTCATAGAAGGGAAGATAAAGTATTAATTTATTGCATATTGTATTAAAGTTAATGTTGAGGGCCAAGAGAAGTAGAGTGAGAAGGATAGAGAGTAAACTTTATTGTAAAGATAATAATATAAAATTGGTAGAACCATTCGAAAAACAGAAAAAAAGAAGTGGGTTAATAAATGGCAATCCAATGAGGAAAGTGAGTAAACTAATAACAACTAGAGGGAGTACTAAAGAACTTAATGAAATATTGATAGCCAAATATAAAAGGAACTAGCAGAAAAAGGTGAATGAGCAATTCATAAAACTTGTACAACTTCTAGCCTGTTAGGTTATTCTAGACGATAATGCGTGTATCCATATAAATAACAGACTAGATTTGTGCTGCAGCTGCCGATCCTTGCTGGCACTTTACTGAAAGTTGCTGATAAAAACCAATCAAGGATGATGGACCAACGACCCGTTAAGATTCATGTAAGGGATGATAGTGTTAGTTTAGGGTGGAATTTTATACATGCTAAGTCTATGAAACTAGTGGTGGGTGTTTGGTTATAAGTTCACTTTTTAAAATCAAATATCTATCTGGTCTTTCTTAAATTTTAATGTCATCCCTGATGTGTAGTCTCTTCTCTTTGACTTTTTAAATTTTAATGCAAGGGTAATCTTCTCAATGTATTTACTTGACTAGAAGAGACACCTCAAGGCCTTTTTTTTGTAGTGTTTTTTTTTTTTTTTTTTTTTTTTTTTGCATTCGTACTTCATTAATATTTCCCTATAATATGTATGATGTGGGACATTGTCGGGCGGTGATAGGCAACCTTTGATGGTCCTTGCATGTGATGGTAGGTGGTGAGATGGTCATTACTCATTTGTGTTGTCAAAATCAGTGTTTCTATGAGACTCAAAGAGTTCTTTTTATGTGAATCAAGCTCCCTGTGTCAGATGAGTACAATGAACAAGCCAACTAATTGATTGAAAAGAATTGCCCAACTTTAGAATCTTCAGTTGGGGACTTGTGAGCTTCTTTACTGTAAGCTCTATCTTGGGCTGTTAGCATATTCACATGTACAAACTCTTGACATATTTGTGCACGTGTTTATGGTAGATTCCTCGTGCAAGGTCAAGGGTGTTTTAGAAATGAAAATTGGTAGGTTCTTCGTGTGCTTCAACAAGCTCGTAGATTTAAAACGATCTTTCGATAAATCTGATCGAGTTATAGACAATCTAGTGAAATCTCCTATCCATTAGGAGGCCTATACACTAAACCAGATCAACTATTCTTGGAAGAACCCCCGTGTTATTGTTTTGCCGTCACAGTGTAGTTATTACTATCTAGGGGGGGGTTCTTACTATCTTTTCAATATGTTTTGGTGGTGTAACTTGCCAGCTGATTGAGACCTTGAACTAATGATCTAGGCTAAAGCCATGGGTACCCATTCCCAAGCAAATCCCCAATTATCCTTTTTGCATCTGCTTTCAACTCATTCAGCTACTGATTCTTTTCTAATGAATGCATGCAGAAAAAATTGCATTCATAGCTTCAGCATGTTTGATTTTCTGAAGGATGTCGTGAGCAAAGTTCCTGATTATGGTAATTCTGATGCTAATGCAGATGATCGAACTGCTCCAAAGAGAAGGTCAGTGCAATTGCTGTTTGATGGCTTTTGTGATTTCTTCTTTCTTTTAGAACTCTTAGAATAATTTGGAAGAAATGACAAATCAAACTTTCTTTGCATTCGCCAGAAAATCTGCTGTTGACGAGTACCATGACAGTGATGAAGACTCGAAGAAAAGCAGGATGGTGAGATACTTGCATAACTCTTTCTTGGTTTTCTAAGCCTTGTGGCAAGAGTCTGCAACATGGCAAGGCATCTTATTCCTGTTGAACGGATGACATTTGCCAGTAGAGGACTTATATATATTGCTTATTATTGTAAACATATATACATTATGAAGCACGAAAACTGCAGCTGAGGTTTGCTTGTTTCTGAAAATCCACCCCCTGCTGTGCTCATGAAACTTGCAAATGGCTGGGACCTGAGGTTTCTTCGTTTCAGAAATCCCATCCGTTTCCGTGTTACATAATATATACATGCACGCATATATACATTATTGCTTTTCCCTTTTTTCTCTTTTCTGGGACCCGGGGGTGAGGGAAGGGTGGTTTAGTCTCAATTTATAATGTTCTGTGGAGTAACAGTCCATGTTAATGCAATGCAGCAAGAAATAACCCATGCCAGTAGCAGCGGTAGAGGAAGAGGGCGAGGCCGAGGGAGGGGTCGTGGACGGGGAAGACCGCCACTAGAAAGGGACCCACCCTCTCACCACGAAATGGAAGCCGAACCATCGACATCTTTTGAACCCATCAACAAGCCTAGCCCTATCCAAGTACCCAACACAGACAATGATCCAAATAAGCCAGATCCTATGAAGGAGAGTCCAGTTGTAGGTGATGGCGGGGATGCAGCAATCCGGAATTTCGATTTAAATGCTGCTGTGGCTGAAAACCAGGATATTGGTCCCACAGTAACAACAGCGGAAAATGCTGCTGTTGCATCAGCTGATCCAGCTCCTGAAAGTAAGAATGAGGAGTTGGTCTCTGAAGTCGATGGGATGGCCATCGATCCACATCAGATAGCCCAATTTAACTCGAGAATAGAAGACGACGAGGACTATGATGAAGAGTAGCTCGCAGAAGTCTGAATGTAGGAGAGAGAAGGTAGGACAAAAGTAGATGAAAGCGGAGACCTATTCCATTGGGGGAAAGGAAAGATGCTAGATTTCTTCAATTATGGTTTCCGCTTGATCTGTATAATTTATTATCTTTAGGTTTTTTTAAGTAGGAAGTATGGCTTGCATTGTTATTGTCATCTTTAATTGCAGAAGTATTTAACATAGTTGGATGTCACAATGCGCAGTCTCATCATTATTATATTTCCTATATGGTTGTCTCTCTTTTCTTTCTTTTTATCTAAGTTTGGCATAACAATTATATACGACTGATGCTTCAAATCTGGGCAACTTCATGGACACGGAATTAGGATCCTCTACAGTTCTTTTCCTCGTTCCGATCTACAGATTAGAACGTCGCTTCATTTTTCCGTCGACTGTCCGTCTAAGAACTGAACTTTCAAAGGGAAAAGGATATGGAGAGGATCAAGCTTCAGGCTTACTAGCTTATTGGGACTAATAGGACTTGGCCAGACTTGTATGAGTGGTGATCTTATCCACCACCATAACTCGATGAGTATCGAATTTTGCAGCTTATTTGACTAGTGGTTTCCAAACTTCAGATAATTATGTCAATGGAATTAAGCATGGTATCTCTGCTAGAGAACATTTGTTCATGTCTAATCACTAATGGGTGATAGTTCATGTGAACCTTATAGTAGTTGTCCTTTCCCTGTTTGGTGCCGTTATAATTATCCCAAGTAGTAGCGCGACCAGAACAATATATTGGCGGATGCAAGATAAATTGTAAGTATTTTAGTAGGGAGAATGGTCGATTTCTGCAATCAATTACCTGCAGGTTTTTATAATTTATTTTCTTATAAAATTAAAATTCAATTGGGTTTATTTTGATCCCACACTTGACGATATAGCTTCGTCCCTGCTTACAAGCGCTCTTTTAATAGGATCTTCTTCATCAACCTGTTTATATCTTAACTTCTGGCGTTTCTAGGTTAGGTTTAACTCTGAAAGAAAAGAGTTTCTAAATCCTTAAATTTATTTTGGGTTGGATACTTTCTCTCATAATTAGTCGATCTAGACTTTTTGGCAACTCGGTTCACAATCTTTAATTGAGCAACTGACAAGAGAAAATTATTTCATATACTCTAGTAAAGTCTTTGTTTTTGTTTCCAACTCGTGAAATCTTTATTAGCAAAAACAGTTCAATATAAAGTTTTGCACAGAAAACTAATAAAAGTTATCATACATTTGGTTTTTAATAACATATAAAGGTCAACAGTTTTTCTAACCTATTCACTTTTTAGCTATTTGTTTTCACCTTTGTTGAACAAAACTATTGAAACTATGATATATAGCGCACACGACACAACACATGTGAATATCCCACATTGATAAAAGAAGAGAGATGAGTTCATTCATCATTTTAAATAGGAATGGGGGAGCTGGGTTCAGGATTTGGAAGAGCTGGGCCATTCGTGGGAGAAGTAGAGGGAGGTTCAACGTTCTGTTGATTTGGATTTATAATATGAGGCAAAGGTGGCTCATCAGGAATGTAAACGTCAAAGTCATAATGAATGGATGTAGTGTAGGGAAATAAGGTTTCGGGCCGAATATTGACATCATGGGAAACGAAAAATTTCTTAGTAGCAAGATCGAATAATTTCCACCCCTTTTTCCAAAAGGATATCCAACAAACACACTTTCGGCTTCTACTAGCAAACTTATCCCCCTTGGTTTTTATTTTAATTTTGAGGGCAACATAGACATCCAAAGATACGGATAGCACCATGAGTAGGAAGGTGACCAAGGAGAACCTCAAAAGGAGAATTGTTAATTATAAAAAAAAAAAAGGAGAATTGTTGTGAAGTAAGACACAAGGAGTTCGATTAATCAAGTGGGCTGTAAAAAGAACACATTCCCCCAAAATTAGGTGGGTAATTGGGCTTGAAAGCGCATGGCACGAGCTATATCTAGAATATGTTGGTGTTTCCTTTCTAACTGCCTATTTTGTTCAGAGTACCGACACAAGAAGTTAAAAATAAAATTTCAGTGGCAGCAATATAATCAAGTAAGCAATTGGATTCGGTGCCTATCAATCTTAATATTTTGAGAAAATTGCCTATCAACCATAGCAACATGGGACATTTCGTTTTATCAACTGATGGCACTGATTCACCATGAAAATGATGCTACACACACTTTGGCCAAATTTCGAACCCAAAATATCAAGGATCTAAGTTTTGCCAAGTGGACCAAGTACTATTCGATAATTGGTTAGAATTATACTAGGAAATTCCCAACTGAAAACTTCACAATTTGAGCCATAATCCATATTCTCATTTAGGGGTTTGTTATGTTTTATAGTCGTGATAATTATAAGTCCATATTTACAAAATTCAGTTTATATGATAGTTCTACCTACTAACTCTCTTTCTTATTTCTTTTGTTGTTTTGCATAGTAATTTAGTGGAGTCGAAGAAAAAAGTTTTGAGGAGGCAAAGCACCAAAAATGGTAAAAAAAAAAAAAAAGGGAGGTGAAAACTCAAGATCCTATTTTTTTTGTGGTAAACGTCATATGCACTTGCTTGTACGGCACAGTGAATAAACTATTTTTATTCGCTCGTCTCTAAATACATTAGCTACTTGTTTGAAAACTAATAGAGACAAAGATGTGACTAAAAGATAGTAAATAATTTAACATTAAGAAAAAAAAAATGGATAGAATTGAAAATAATTGAAGTAAGTTAAAATACGATCTCAAATGGAATGGGTTAAGATACCCCAAAACAAAATAACCTAAATATAATTTAAGAAAAAAGTAGATAGAACTGAAAATAATTAAAGTAAGTCAAAATACGATCTCAAACTCCCAACCCCAAAAATGGAATGGGTTACGATAACCCCCAAATCGAAACAACCTAAACGTATTTTAAGACAAAAGTTGAATATCCTATACTCTTATCTGTTTTTTAAAAGATGGGTCACATTAACTTCTTACACTATTTAAATACTAACTTATTTAATTTACATGAATGTCATTACTTCAAGAATTTTCAAGATATTATCTTCAATAATTTATAACAATCCCTTCATCCCATATTAATCGATACAGTTTGACCAGTTTCACAAGGTTTATTTGACTTCTATATTTTATACGAGTAATAGATTTTTTTTTATGCAATCTATTAATTGATAGTTAATAGTGAGGCATTGTTTTCTTTATTATTGTTAGATTTCTTATGAAAAGATAGATAATATCAAATAATGTGAAACGACCGAAAACAAATAATATATCAATTAATATGAGATAAAGTAATATGTAACAAATATATTAATAATCAACATTGTACATTAGCAAGTTTATCAATTCTCAGTCTTTTTATACTAGCATCAATCCCTTAAATGGAAATTCCATATTACTTACATCACTCCCTAAATTGGCAGTATATTTCCTCCATCTCGTTCTTAACACATGGAATCCTCCATTACCTCTCTTATATCTATATTCTCTCCCAAATGTGTCCATGCTATACGATATAAGTATTAAAAAAAAAAACAGAGGAAATATCTATTTAGAAACAGAAGAAGTATATATGTACGTTCTACTGCTACATGCAAAATGCCCTTGACAATCCACATAAACTTCAGCTCCCAAAATCCTCAAAAAGACCATAGTTCAAGTCAAGCCATTTATATAAAGGGAGACGGCGTATACTACAGAAGAAAAACGATCAAGAGAACAATATCTGTTTTACATAAGCAAAATCCAACATAGAAAATATGACAGTGCAACCATCACGAAGTAAAGGTTATTTTTATTATACTCAGAACCAAGTCAGCTGTACTTACTAGTTACTACTTACTGTCTTACTCCCTAACTAACCGTCAGGAAAATCCTACAAACAAGGATTTTCAGCACCCAAATTACTTCTTCTCAAACTCAGGCTCAATGTTGTTCATCTGATTAAGGTTATAGTTGCCTTCATTGTTTTTGTGCACCTCAACGTTGAAAAACTCCTCCTTGTTTCCTCTCTTCACTTTGAGGTGTAGGTTAAACTTAGCAGTGTCTTCCACAACCTGTCATGTAAGCAATTCAGATCAGAGGTAGAAAATTTCTTCCAAGAGCCTACAAAAATGAGGAATTGCAAATTCGAACACCCTTGAAAAATCTACTCCCTCCACTCCAAAATAATATACCACATTTCGATCCGAGTCCCCTTCCTAGATTTCAGTAACTTTAAATATGAACTCTCCCATATTAGCAGACAAAAGCTATATTAGTATAATCATATTTACAAAGTAAAGGACAAGTGTAGTAGTACCAAACTGAAAAAACCCAGAAAAAGAAGAAAAATTTAAGCTAGGTTCCGTCAATAGATCCCCTCAAAATTCAAATCAATGGCCTATACCTTTCAAAGACTGAAGGAGTATGGTTTTCGTTTAAGGGTGCACAAACTTCACGTGGAAATTGCTACATTTATCTAATTTAAACTTATTGGAACTTCGCGAAGCTCATTTTCATAACTTAGTGGAACTGTCTGAAGCTTATATTCACAACTTATTGAAATTTTTTTGAGCTTACTGGAACTTTAATTGAACTTCTTGGAATTTACTTATCATGAAACTTAAAAATTTTTAAAGTTTAAGAAAACGCACCCTACCAGGGAAAAAAAACGCGGTCGCGGTCGCGTTCGCGGGAACGGTCGCGTTGTCGCGGGAACGGCTTGTAACGGGGAATAGAACGTTTCGCTGCCAACGCGGCGTGAATTTTTTTAAAAAATTCACATTAATACGTTCTAACCTTATTTGCATTGTTTTAGTTATTAAGCATTATTACAACATAATATAACCAAATCTATCAGAATATCATGTTTCATCAACTATATAATTAAATCATCAAATATTTTTGGCCAATGTTTGAAAAGAACGGATGTAACGGGAATAAAAACGTTCTAACGCGGGCGAGATCACGTTACGGAACGGACAACACGGCGAGAAGTATGTGATTTTTATTATGGCGTTCCGTAACGGGATTTCGCGGAACGGCAAATCCAAAATCCGTTACAGAACGGCCGTTCTGTAACGGAACGGGAGAATTTTAATTCCATGCACCCTACCCTAACTCTTAAAGGGTAAGAAAAAGAAAAGTTATCATAAAATTCAGTAATAACAACCGGTAAAGTAATAAACAGGAACAGGAATATAAACCTCAGCTTTTGCATGAGCAACTTCTTGCAATTCATAAGGGAATAAAGAGTTGGATCTTTGTTGTATGGTCTTAAGAGCATGATTTGCAGCATTTTGAACTTCAGGGTCATGGACAGGCACTTCTTTCCATCCTGGAGCATGCCCTTCTGAGTAAGTAAACACAATTTAGTTTCATCAAGCTTATAACCATGCAGTTCTATAACAATCAGAGATTCCTAAGTCAAATCATAGAACTCCATAAAACTAAGGCATAGTTCAGAGCAAATTGCACACACTCATGTATGAAAAGTAGTTCATAAAATATACCAAAATCTATCAGTTCAATGATTCAAGTAAATAAAGCATGATGCAATCATCTGTTTAAGCACTAATTATTCATCTTCACCTGCCTAATGTAATTCACCCAAAAGCTCCTCATACAGTACACAAAATGACAGAAACTTTTCATCTTTTTCAATTCACAGAACGAGAGCCAAAAAGTCAGGACTCAGGACCAATGCCAAATGCTAACTTAAGGACGACACTTTATACATGTACATGATCCCGTTCAATCTCAAATCTTATCTTGACAAGTAACTCCCGTTGAACACGATAAGCATAGGCGCATAGCAGTACGAGATGCAGATGGACAGCCAATACACATTTAAGCTCGAAACCTCATTGAGGAATCATATCTATGACATAACTCATACAGGAGAGGCAAAAAAAACTCACAATAATGTCTACCAGAAAAGGCAGAACATATACAAGTAGGATAGTCAGTCTCAAATGATTCATAAACTAAACTAAACAAGCTTATTTTCATAATGAACCCAGGACAAAATGGCAATTCAACAATTTACAACTTCCGCGTCCAAACAACCACTATGCAAATATGCCGAGATCTAGGGGGATGTAATTCCAACACCACGAATTGTTTTCGACGAGAGCGAAAACCTTCAATATAAGCCATCATCATTACCTTTAATAGCACCAAGGTCTGAAGGAGTGATTGAAGGGGAATCATCAGTGTGTTTGAATTCCTGCAGCTCTTTAAAGTTCATCCATGGCTTCACCCACACCTTTGCTTCATACAGTTTCTTCTTGCCCGCTTCGATAGCTTCAATGGTGAAGTGATGCAAAGTACCCGCAACCACTTGTTCCTTTGCCTTTACAACCCTTGCAAACTCCAGCAAAGCATTCTTCATTCAAACAAAGAGGGGGGAAAAAGTGAGACATACATTTACAAGTCACACAAACCCAACTGAAGCAAGAATAACATAGTAATTTTCTGTCTTGCTAAAGAATACGTTAATGTAAAAATTAATAACAAAGAATTTTTTCTTAGAAAAAATTAATCAGCAAACCCAAACAAAACATCATTAAACAAAACTAGCAACAAAGAATTGATAACACACAGATAGTCAGATACCATCAAACCCCAGTTTCTAAAATGAAGGAATCAGCATATTTATTCCCCATTGATTTTTTCCATTTTTCAACTTCATAAATTCAAAACCAGAAATTCAACCCACAAAATCCCAGAAAATATCATGCAAAACTATGAAACGGGCACCTACAAAATTCGCAGAATACAAAAAGTAAACATCTTTCTTGAATTAAACCACAAAATCCCAGTAAAAATCATGCAAAACTATGAAATGGACAACTACAAAAATAGCAGAAAAAATCATGCAAAATCATGAAATGGGCAACTACAAAATTCAAAGAAAATAAAAACCACAAAATCCCAGTGAAAATCATACAAAACTATGAAATGGGTTAATACAAAAATTGCCGACAAAAATTAAAGAAACATCTTTTTTGAAAAAACCCACAAATTCCCCGAAAAAATCATGCAAAACCATGAAATGGGCAACAACAAAATTAAAGAAAAAAATCAAGGAGACCTCTTTCTTGTTGTGTTCTTCTACGGCAAAACGAGCAAGGCTTTCAATTTCAGCATCATTTGAAGCACCTTGAGATTCGCGTAATCCACCAAGAGTAGCCATTGATGATTGTTCTTGAGATTCAAAGTGGCTACAAGACCCTTTTGATCCTTGATTGTTAGTATGATGGAGAGAAGAAGCAGATGAGAATAAGATGAGGAGAGAGAAAATCAGAGTAAAAAGAGGAAAAGAGATTCTGCTCAACATATAAACCGCTTTTCTTTGCTTAATGACGAAGAGAAGAGGAGAATTTTTGGAGAAGAGCGTTTCTTTCTTTCAGTGAGTAGTGTACTTTGGTGTTGGGCTCTTCTTCTGCCAAGTTATGTTGCACTCACCGTGGTTCGTTTTTGAGAGTCTGACACGTGCTAAGAGCATGGCCACTCATAAGTCATACCCAAAAAACATGTCATCCCTCTTTCTCATCAACTTTCTCTCATCCTACAAAAGTTGATCATGCCTTATGATTCATTTTGACAAATGCAGCTCACTCATGACCAAAAAAATAATTAATTTAGGAAGTGTATCAAGATATAGCAAAATGGATGTCTATTTATAGATCTCAAAAAAATAGGACTATTGGTGAAACTTTTTATTTTCTTTTAATTTGTATTTTTAAAGTTATTTAGATTACAAAATCTGAATAACAAAAAATAACCTTTCTGATTCAGCAGCCACATGTCAAAATTTGGTTGGCTGTCAAATGCCTAGTATTGACGCGTCCAGCTGCTCCTGCGCACGTGTGGCGCTTCTTCATTGGCTCTTACAATTATTGCCCTATCAAACTCACCGTTTTCATTGTTTCCCAGCCAAAATTTTCCCACTTTTTTGTGGGCCCCTCCATCTCCTTTTACATGATTTAATCCATGGTTTGGGTCATAGGATGTCCAAACATGGATTGAGTCCTTCTATGACCCAATTTAAAACATGAAAAATCCATGGATGGAAGGCAATGTTTTTTTTTTACCTTGATGGATGACCCAATTTCATGGGCAATTCTACCATGAGTGGGCATGCTCTAAAGCACACATGGTCCAAAGAAATAGGGATGGCAATTAGGCGAGGCAGGTGCGAAGGATGGTCTTTCCACACCCGCACCAGCATAAAATTCTCGTTCCATCCCGGCTCCACAACCCATTGCAGGGGAAAAATTCTAGAGCCATCCCCGTCCCAGCAGATATGTATCTAAACCCATCACCGCCCACCACCCGCATAGAGTCCCGTGTCGTACCCACTTTATACCAAAACTATCCTCCTAATAATCCCATCAATCTGCCAACACTACTGTTGCAGAATTACTCATGAAATCTATAGTTTTCTCACAAAACAGATTTTCTAATTTTATTTATAAATAAATTATTTATATATTAGATGAACCCATATTTGCAGCTATGCAAATCTCCTTGGCATACATCTTAATTGGTTAACCGAAATGCTTGTGCATTTCCTCAATCTATATTCCATCACTCAATCCCACAATTTTATGGTATAACTCATAAGTTTTATATACTTATGATATGAGTAGGGGTGTGCACAGGTCCAGGATCGGACCGCATCGGAACCGGCTGGACCGGTGGACTGCAATCCGAGATTTTCTTGGACTTGGACCGGGATCGGACCGGAAAAATTTCGGTACGGCCCGGTCCGGTCCGGTCCTGGACCTCTTGGACCGGAAATTTTTTTTCAAAAAAAAAATCTTTTTTATTTTATTTAAATGTATTTATAAATTATATAGATTAAAAATTAGTAATGTTAATAACAATAATCCTAAAAGAATAAATAGGAGGTTTTTACGTTTCTAACTTTCTACCTTTTAATTTTTTTTTTTTTAACATATAAACTTCTTTTTTTACTAAAATAATAGAAATTCCGGTCCAACCGGTCCGGACCGGAATTTTCGGGTTCGGACCGGTGGACCTCTTCTTGCGAGACGACGAATAGCGGGCTTGGTGTTAAGAGGAGGTGGTGTTAAGAGAATCAGTGGCCTGATTTACGAAGAAACTCGCGGTGTTTTGAAGATCTTTTTGGAGAATGTTATTAGAGATGCTGTTAATTACACCGAGCACGCTCGTCGTAAGACGGTTACTGCCATGGATGTTGTCTATGCTCTTAAGAGGCAAGGTCGTACTCTCTATGGTTTTGGTGGTTAAACAGGATTGTCAATTAATTAGCTAGTATTCTAGTGTTGGATTAGTTTTTTCTTACCTCTAAAAGATACATTTGCAGAGATGATAATGTTTTTAGAAAAATATTGTAGATTTTGGTTAACATGCAATGTGTACGGTAGTTAATTGTATTGATTTTGGGTTTGGTTGTAGAGGGAGAAAGATTGAGAATTACATGAATAGAGAAAGAACTAGTTCATACGAAATGGGTATTGATTGTCAGTTTTACTGCTTCATGCTTTAGTCATTAATTGTAGTTTCTGTTGAGGAACTTAAAACTTAAAAGCCACTGAAGAAAAAAAGAGAGGATATTGTTTGCTAATTTAAGTTCTTATCATAAAGTGCAGTTTTGGAAAATTTTTGGAATTTAGTCTTTATTTTCTCTGGGATGTGAACTTTACTTTACAAGATTTATTTTTTGGTTTCATTTTTAGACTTTCAGTGTGTGAACTAGTAAACTGAATTTTTGGATGGTATATGATAATGTCAAGCTTGCCGGAAAATTAGTGGTGGTGGTGGCTCTAGTGGTGCAATCTATAATGGTGGTGAAAGAAGAAGGGGGGAAGGGGGGAAGGGGAAGGGGAAGTGAGGGAAAGAGTAGAAAGAAATATACAAATACAGTATAAAATATGTATTTTTAGGGTGTTAGTAAGAAATTTTAGGGCGGCGTTTAGCAACCCAGTAATATATTGATGGAAGTATTTTTATTTACTTTTCAAGTGTTGATGTTCGTTGATTTTAGTACAAATTAAATGATCGACTGGAACTATCAACGTGTATATATATGCATTACATTGTTAACTAGAACAAAGTAGCAAAATAAGATTATACAAAACCTTGATGCATTTCGTGTCGTGAAATTTTACAAAATAAAAAATAAATTTTCCAGCCATATTCTCTTTCTCGAAGCCAAAAAGTGGTTCAATTGAATTATAGTTTAATTCGGGTCGGTCATAAACAAATCGGGTTGAACCATGTATTTACTGGGCCTAATCAGATTTTGGGTTAATATCGGGTTGAGATGCGGTCAGGTTTGGGTTTGTATGCAGGTCTGTGTGGTCAGGTCAGAATATAATCTTGCCAGGTGTCGGTCAAGTCTGGGTAATCCCAGGTCAGGTCTAGGGACTGACTCTCACAGGTCGAACTAGGTTCAAGTCAGGTCAATATCAGATTGAACCAGCGGTCGGATCTGTTTCTGATACCATTACGAACCGGGGACCAGACCAAAATCTCCGGCCCGGTCCGGTCCGGTCCAAATTCTAATCCGGACCGGTTTGTGCACACCCCTAGATATGAGTAGTCTTTGCCTCTTGGAGTCTTGGGCATCTCTTTTGTTTTTATAAATGGGTACCAAAGTGCTTTTCTTTACTCTTTCTCTTCTACGGTATCTAGTTTTTCCTCCATATTATCTATAATTAGGTTGTTAACAGAATCAATACCAACATTTCCTAGGTGTTCCAAATATCAATAGTTATGTCATGTTGGCAACTACCTCTATTTTCTAAATTAACTATATATAATCCTAGCTGAGTGTTTGTTCCTCAATAAAAATGTCTCTTAGTGGATACAGTGTTTATAATTTAATTTATGAACGAAAGATTCTCCCTTGAAAAAAAGGATTCTCTCTCTACCCTGGCGATAGACTTCCCTACCATCTAGGTCTTCGCTCTGCCGCGGCGGCTTTACTCCTCAGCCATGGCCGAGGAGCTTTTAGACACAGTGTCGAAATTACGTATTGACGATGAAGAGGACCTAGTTTTAGATGTTGAGACCCGAAATCCGGCCGAAACGAACAAGATCTCTGTGCTGCTCCTAGGGCGCTTACTAACCGATCGCTCGTATAATGTTGAAGCTTTCAAGAGAACCATAGCAACTGTTTGGGCACCAATCCATGGTCTTGTGATTAGGGTTTTAAACCCTAATTTATATGCATTCCAATTCTTCCATTGGCGAGATATGACAAAAGTGTTAGAGGGGAGGCCTTGGTGCTTTGACAACATGTTAGTGCTATTGAAGGAGGCGGATGGGGATAAACAACCTGATCAGGTAAACATCCAACACTCTCCTTTCTGGGTGCGGATTAAAAATCTCCCTTTTAACTACCGTTCTAATGTAATTGTTAAAAATTTAATTGGTAATATGGGGGATATTCTAGAAATTGAGGAAGATGTTTTAGGGTTTGGTAAATACAGATGTGTGAAAGTTTTGCTTGATATCACAAAACCCTTGCGACGTTATCGTCGTTTAAAGGATAAAAATGGAAGAGAATTTCAGGTTGATTTTGCCTATGAAAGGCTCCCTTTCTTTTGTTTTGCTTGTGGGGTTATGGGGCATGCTGAAAAGGATTGTCAAAACGTTGTTGAAGAAGAAAAGCTTGAGAAACTGGGATGGAGTTTGAGTTTAAAAGCGGCTCCTCGCAAAGGGAGAGCTAAAGAACTGGAAGAGGAAAATAAATTTCGAACCTGCAAAAAGATAACTTTTACTCCTGATGGCAAAAATTCTAAAGCAGGAAGTTTAGCTTTATTTGGCAGGGAGGGTTCAAAGACTGATCCCAATGTGACCTGTTCCCTGAATCTTGATGCCACCTCAGTTGGTGACTTGGTTGTGTCGTGTAGTAAGGGAACAACCCTTGCTGTTCCCAAGGTCAACGTTTCTGTGGAAGTGGATGATGCTGCTTGCAAGACTATTGAGGTGGATGAGCCTACTTTAAATGCTACTTTAATGCATCAAGTGGTAAACAACATTAATAATGCTGACTCATCCTTTTTTCCATCACATTTTGTCACCCTGCTGGACCCCACTTCAAATCATGAAAATTTTATTTTTTCAAGTGGTAAAGACATAGCAGTGACCAAGTCTCATACTTGGAAAAAACTAGCTCGTGGCCCCATGGAAGATAAAGGTGGTTCAGTTCAAATGGATATGGACCCTAATGTTTCATCTCTGAAAAGGCCCAGTGATATTTGTGAAATGGACTGTGATAAGGGAGATAGTGCTACGAAGCGTCTTAAGCTGAGTTCTACTCTTGGTTCTGGATCCTTGGTTTTGGTGGAGGTTGGTAATGACCAGCCCCGCCTCTCATTATGAGTACTTTGTGTTGGAACTGCCGAGGGATGGGCAACCCTTGGTCAGTTCGTCAACTCCGAAGATGGAGTACTGCTCATGCCCCCGACATTCTCTTTTTGTCGGAAACCATGATAAAAAAGAACGTGGTGGAAGGTTTGAAAGTTCGTTTGGGCTACCAACATGCTTTTGGTGTCTCTAGCATTGGTAGAGCTGGAGGTCTTTGTGTTTACTGGAATGATAATATCTCTTTTTCTGTGGTCTCTTTCTCTCAGCACCATATTTGTGGTGATGTGATTGACGGTGATAATAAATGGCGCTTTGTGGGGGTGTATGGTTGGGCTCAAGAGGAGGAGAAGCATAGGACATGGACTCTCATTAGACACCTTTGTAGTGACTCCCCATTGCCTATTCTTCTTGGAGGTGATTTCAATGAAATCCTATGTTATGGTGAAAAGCAAGGTGGGGTGGACAGAGTTCGCAGAGAGATGGATAATTTTCGTTCGGCTATTGATGATTTGTCTTTGCGTGATCTTGGGTATGTGGGTTCGTGGTATACTTGGGAGAGGGGTAAAGCCCAAGCTACTTGTATTCGGGAACGGCTTGACCGTTTTCTATGCACTCCTGCTTGGCTTGACTTGTATCCTACTCATGTTGTTGAGCATCTTATGAGTTACAAATCTGACCATGCTGCTATTATTACTAGGCCCAAAACCCACAGCAGACCCCGAAGAAAAAAGAGAGGTTTTCGGTTTGAAACCTTCTGACTTCTTGATGCACAATGTGAGTCCATAGTTCGGCAGGCCTGGGATGGTTCTGTGGGGCTGAATATCTCGGCCCGGTTGGCAGAAATGGCCCAACAGCTTTTGGACTGGAGCAAGGCGTCATTTGCAAAATTGGATGAGCAGATTGTGCGTGTGGAGCGTCAATTGGGTCTGGCCCAGCAGCAGCCAATCTCGGATGATTCGTGCAAGGAATGTAGTGATCTGGAGAAGAAGTTGGATGACCTCCATGAAAAGCAAGAGGCTTACTGGTACCTCCGCTCTCGGGTTTCGGAAGCTAAAGATGGGGATAGAAATACAAAATATTTCCACCATAAAGCTTCTCAAAGGCGAAAGCGTAATTTTGTTACCGGTTTATTTGATTCTCGTGGAGTTTGGTGTACGGAGGAGGATGATATTGAAAATATTTTTGATGCTTACTTTAGCTCTATTTTCGAGACTGCAAGCCCTAGTGATTCGGCTATGCAACAGGTTCTTCAACATGTGAGCCCCATTGTGTCTGCAGATTGTAATCAAGCTCTTATGGAGCCTTTCACAAAGGATGAAATTTTTGCGGCCCTTCAACAAATGCACCCTTGTAAAGCTCCCGGTCCCGACGGTATGCATGCTATATTTTATCAGCGCTTTTGGCATATTATTGGTGATGATGTGACTTTGTTTGTGAGTAATATTCTGCATGGTATTTCTTTGCCTTCTTGCAAATACTAATATTGCCCTGATCCCGAAAGTTAAAGAGCCAACTCAAGCTGCTGAGTTCCGTCCTATAGCTCTTTGTAATGTGCTGTATAAACTGGTGTCTAAAGCTATTGTGATGCGTTTAAAGTCTTTCTTGCCTGATATTGTCTCTGAGAATCAAAGTGCTTTTGTGCCGGGGCGGTTGATTACTGATAATGCCCTCATTACTATGGAAGCTTTTCATTCAATGAAATATCGTCAGAGGAGTCATCGAGGGATTGTTGCTATGAAGCTTGATATGAGCAAAGCTTATGATCGAGTTGAATGGGGCTTTCTTAGGAAGCTTTTGCTCACTATGGGTTTTGATGGCCGTTGGGTGAATCTGATAATGAACTGTGTTTCTTTTGTTTCCTACTCCTTCATCATCAATGGAGGAGTTTGTGGATCTGTTACTCCTGCCCGTGGCCTCCGTCAGGGGGATCCTCTATCTCCATATCTTTTTATTTTGATTGCTGATGCTTTCTCTAAAATGATTCAGAGTAAGGTGCAGGCGAAACAGCTTCATGGTGCCAAGGCTAGTCGTACTGGGCCTGAGATCTCTCATCTCCTTTTTGCTGATGACAACTTACTGTTTACTAGAGCCACCCGTCAGGAATGCATTACTATAGTTGATATTCTCAACCAATATGAAGCAGCATCCGGGCAGAAAATTAACTATGAAAAATCGGAGGTTTCTTTTAGCAGAGGTGTTACTGTTGAGCATAGGGGTGATTTGATGAGTATTTTGCACATGCGACAAGTTGATAAGCACGAGAAGTATCTTGGTATCCCTTCTATTGCGGGAAGATCAAAGAAAGTTATTTTTGATTCTCTCCTTGATAGGATTTGGAAGAAACTCCAAGGCTGGAAGGAGAAACTACTATCTAGAGCAGGCAAGGAAATACTTCTTAAGGCTGTTATTTAGGCAATTCCAACTTATCTGATGGGTGTTTACAAATTCCCTTCTATGATTATTCAGAAGATTCATTCTGCCATGGCCCGTTTTTGGTGGGGGAATAGTGATGCTAATAGAAAAGTTCACTGGAAGAACTGGGAGTCTATGTGCACTCTGAAGTGTCTTGGTGGCATGGGATTCAAAGATCTTAGCGTTTTTAATGATGCTCTTTTAGGGCGTCAAGCTTGGCGTTTGATCCGTGAGCCTCATTCTCTCTTTGGACGTGTTATGAAGGCAAAATATTTCCGACATTGTGATTTTCTTGATGCTGCTCTTGGCTATTCTGGTAGCTACTCTTGGAAGAGCATTTGGAGTTCTAAAGCTTTACTTAAGGAGGGGCTTCTGTGGCGTGTGGGTAATGGGCGAAGTATTCATATTTGGGATGATCCGTGGTTAATGGATGAAGAAGGGCGCACCATTACATCTGCTAGGAATGATGCGGTTATCAGGGTTCATGATTTGTTTGATGAGCACACTTTGGGTTGGAATTTTGATGTCATCGAGGGCATGTTTAATGAGCGGGATAAGAGATGTATTCTTGCACTTCCTCTTAGTGAGGTGGAATTGAAAGACGAACTTACTTGGGCTTTCTCCAAGAATGGTCTCTACACTGTAAAAACTGCCTACATGTTGGGCAAAGGGTGCAATCTTGATAACTTTCATCAAGCTTGGGTTGATATTTGGAGTTTTGATGCAAGCCCAAAGGTACGTCATTTTTTATGGAGACTTTGCACTAACTCTCTTCCTACTCGCTCTCTACTAAAATATCGTCATTTCATTGATGATGATTCTTGCCCTTGGGGCTGTGGGGAGGTTGAGACAGCAAGGCACGCAATCTTTGATTGCCCTCGTTTTGCCGATGCTTGGAGTGAGTGTGGTTGTGATGTGCT
The DNA here is from genome assembly GCA_947646795.1 of Beta lomatogona. Classification (NCBI taxonomy): domain Eukaryota; kingdom Viridiplantae; phylum Streptophyta; class Magnoliopsida; order Caryophyllales; family Amaranthaceae; genus Beta; species Beta lomatogona. The sequence goes on along the minus strand of CANSNZ010001410.1, from coordinate 75,853 downwards.
GCGAGCTGGGGATGAAGCTGTGAACATGTGCGATTTGGTGGTGAAGTGGCGTGAGGTGGAGAGTAATGTTAGGTTTAAGGGCCTCTTCCTTGCTTGGTGTATTTGGGGTGACAGGAACCAACAAGTCTTCATCAACAAATGCACGCCAAATCATGTGCTGGTGGCACGAGTTCAGAGGCTTGTTGCTGAGTATGGATCGTATGCAGGACGTATATATCGCCCTTCGTTGCAACCCAGCCATCCTAGCCCTAGCAAATGGGAAGTGCCTATTGATGGTGTAGTTAAGATATATGTGGATGCTTCGTTGGCTGTTGAAGGGTGGGTGGGCATTGGTGTTGTGGCTCGTAACCATTCTGGCAGCACACTATTCTCAGCTACTCGTCGCATTCGAGCCTATTGGGCTCCCGAGCTTGCGGAGGCAAAGGCAATTTCTATGGGTTTGCGGTTGGGTAAACGTTATGGCCTTCGTGATGTTATCATTGAGTCGGATTGTCAAGTTATTGTGAATCGCCTCTCCAAGAATGTGGTTTATTTGTCTGATCTAGATATGGTTCTCTCTGAGATTCTCTCTGCTAGTACTTATTTTCATTCTGTTAGTTGGTCGCATGTAAAGCGTGACGGTAACTTTGTTGCTCATCATTTAGCTAAGCTAGTTCCCTTGGTACTGAACAATTTTGGGAGAACCATTGTCCTATGGAAGTGGCTCCTTATGTACTCATGGACAATTTGTCCTTGAATTAATACTAGCTTGCTTTTCCCCTCAAAAAAAAAAAAATTCTCTTAGTGGAAGTGTTATCTTTCATTATGGAATTTTACTACCTGTTAGGAAACAATGAAGAGTTAAAGCTTCGATTATAGGTTAACATGTACTCCTCCGTCTCAATATAGTGGATCCATTACTTTTTGCTACATGGTCTCCAAAATACTTTTTTGACCATTCATATCTTCAGTTACATATCAATAAAATGCTACATGGTCTCCAAAATACTTTTTTGACCATTCATATCTTCAGTTACATATCAATAATAAGCTAATAGTTCAAAAATGCACATTGAGACTATTCACAGATAATACATCATAAATAATTACTACCTCTGTCCCAGAATAGTCTGAACACTTTCCTTTTATGTTTGTCCCAAATTAGTTTGAACACTTCCATTTTTGGCATGGTCCCACCATTAATATATTATTTCTTTTTTGAACGCTTCCATTTTTGGCATGATCCCACCATTAATATATTATTTCTTTTACACATCTTTGGCCCACACTCCACCTTTTATCAATAAAAAGTTACACAACTTTCTCTCTCCTCTAATAAAAAATACCCCACCAACTCCTATCACATCTACTTTTTAAATAAAATAACATTTGATAACCACACCACAACTTATCACCTTAAACTACGTGTCCCAACAAGTGTTCAGATCTTTCTGGGACGGAGGGAGTATTTACTTATTTATAATTAGTGAACAAATATGGTTAAAGTCGATGCAACAATTTTGAAACGGTGAATGGATCCAATATTTCATAACAGAGGAGTAAAACCAAGGTGGTAAAAGTTTGGACTTGATACCTAATACCATGTATTTGGTTTTATTTGGGAATGAAATGTTTTCTTTTATTTGATACCTAGAACATTTGGTATGAGTCATACCCACCTCTCCCCCTTGGGTTTCTAAACCCCATACCTTATGGGTTTGAGGTATGGGTTTTAAGTCGATCAACTTAAAACAAACACTAGGTATGGGTTTTGCTCATTCTAAACCCATACCTCCAGGGTCGTTCCTGAATATTATTGGGCCCGGGGCAATAGTAAAAAAAGGGCCCCTAACGCATAAGAGATTTGATAAAATATGCACGTTTATAGGATAAAAACTAATTATTTACCAGCAACTCTTTCTTAAAAAAAAAAGACCTTTTCATTTTTATATGATTAATATCCATCCAATATTCTTCCGTCCTATAAAGATCTAAATACTTGTTGGGTCACGTAATATAAGGTGATAAGTTGTAGTGATGTGGTAGGTGTTGGTGGTATCTTTCATTGAAAAAGAGAGAAATCACATAATAATAGTGGGACCATATAAAAATAATATTGTTCAAACTGAAATAGAACAAACAAAAAAAGTCATCAGACTATTGTGGGACACATGGAGTAGTCCGTAATAAACAGATCAACTCATAGCTTGACATATAAAATCGAAATATAGAATACAGTTTATCACCCAATGCCTAATATGAATATTAGAAATCTAATAGACTGTCATTATTTTTTAACAATTAATAATTTAAAGGTATATAAGATATAGAACCATACTCTTTTTAACTTAAAAAATGAAATAATATGGTGGTAGAAAAGAAAATCAAGAAGCAAGTTGGAGTTGTTTTATAAAGAAAATAATAAAGAAAAGTAAACAAATGAGAACATTTAAAAAACAAAAAAGAGGTAAAAGCCATATGCGAGCTTCGAACCCGCGTCTTCATTTCAACATTCCCTGCACAGGACTATCGACCATCTCTCCAAACATAACTATTTGCAATGCTAATGCTTAATTACGGAATTATAGGGTTTCAGATTTATGGGGCCCTGGGTGGACGCTCCGCTTGCCCCGCCCCAGGGCCGGGCCTGCATACCTCATACTAGAATCATATGAACCAAACGCTCCCTTAACATATTGACATTCCTCATATGTCTTTAAATTTGATAATACTAATAAGGAACACCTTTTCTAGGGAGATATGCTTAGATACTATACAATAAAGCATATTTGGTTGGGAGTAGTCTTGAAATGATTTACTTCTTGAAAACTTTTTCAAAATGTATATGAATAATGACAAACTGGGAGTAGAAAAAGGGTCCTGGTTACATAATTTGAAAGAACTTGCAACCCGCAGGGGTTGAAGTGCCCTTTTTGTAAAGGTTCTAAAGTTTTCACCCCTCCCCCTCCCCCTCCCCCTCCCCTCCCCCTCCATGCACTATACAAACATCATATCATCTGATTTGGGAAGTTAATTACACTACTCACTAGCAAAAGTTCTAGCGGCACATCATTTCGCCAATATAGAAAAGAGAGATGAATCAAAAAAACAATCTCAAAGGTGTTAGCCAACGAAAAAAATAGAGGTGCTAGTTGTGGAACGGTGGAACCGCAGACATTAAAGACACTTGAGTATTATGCATTTAGCTAGGTTAGCATTATTTGTAAAAGCTAGTGAATTTTGAGAATTGTTCCCCACTCCATACAAATTCTTAGGCATTCTCGTAAGCACGCACCTAGAATTATACGCTTTCAAGCACATTTATCACATACTTTGCTTAAATAAGCGATGCGTAATTGCGTAAAATGTAAAAATGTGAGAAGACTGGGCTTTTAGTACGAATCTTTCCGCGCGCACCCCATAGTGATTTAAGACTACTTATGAGAATTTTGTAAAAGGTCCGGTTAACCATTTTCTGAAAATCGTAACAGTAATCGTCAACCACCACTTTTATCATTTCGCTTAATCAAAACCATTTAATCTTAACAGTTGGTTAATTTAACTGAGGCCTGAAAATGTGGCAGTTGCACCATTATGCTTACAGTTTGGTTAATCTTAACAGGCCATTTCACTTTTACCCCACCTGCATAGCTCGTCAAAATATTCCGCTCGTCTATCCATCTCCTAATCCTAAACTAGGATCCTTTATCCTTCATACACTTCACCACAGGGACATGTCTTTGTCCACTATTTGTTTCCTTTAGTTATCTTATAAATTTCTTTTTCACCACCACTTGAGTCTAGTTTGTCATATATCTCTTGATATACTTGAAAGAATATGATTCGTCCCTTTTCATTCATTGGATTACCAATATATAGAGTTATAACTTAGCAATACAAAGATGTAATTAAGGGATTGCATGGCTAAAATTGTACCTTCCAACCTCAAGGTTCAGGGTTCAATTTCCACTAGGGGAACTTTAAGGGTAAGGATTTCCCTTATCCTCCCCCTTACTTTCAGAGTGTCTAGCTCGCTAACTATATAGGGTTGGGTTGACCTTTACGAGGTTCTAGTCTGATAGGGCAATTCATCTTATCAATCCAAAAAAAATTAAAAACAATACAAGAATATTAACAAATATGTACGATTATTTCCATAATATATCAATACCTTTGTCTTTTTATTTGCAAAATTTTATTATATGGAAGATAATGTACACATTTATTACCTTTATTCTTTAATTTAAGCCAGGTGCAATGCATAGGATCTAAATTTTAAGTATTTTATTATATATTTAGAAAGGAATTTAGTGAATTTCTCAACATAATCCCAAATACTGTGTAATTTCATGTAAGATGAAAAAAAATGTATAAAACTTATACTTCCTCTGTAACATAATAATTGCAATGACAAATGAATATTTTATACCTCATATTTGTTGCAGTTATTATGTTACGGAGGAAGTATAAAGTATCTAATAACGACTAGGCACCCAGATTATACATTTATACCCATACCTTGTACAATACAATTGCCAAAATAAAGTAGCCACAATTCATAGGTTGTGATGAGTTTACCTAAATAACTACCATCGTGCTTTTTCCATGATATTAAACTTCATAGAAGGTCATCAATTAAGGTTATTTTATTTTATTTTTGACATTAGTGATCATGACATGATAGGAGTAGTCCATAGTAGACTAGATTATCCTTAACATTTACAAGGGTATGTATTCAATGATTCGGAAATAGAGAAATTAAATCGGGTTTTGAGAACGAAACATACATTTAAAAAATTGAAAAACCTCAAGTTTCAAAGGTTTCCGTGCTTAGCGAGACTATACAAAACAGGTGGTTGGCCTGTGCTTGCGCTCATGGTATAGCAGCTCATTTTTGTTTAATCAGAAAAACAAAAGTACGAAACAACCCATCATAGAAGAAAAAAAAAGAATGGTGCAGCTGTCACCACTACTTTGATTAGATGAATTGAGATGGTCGTGCTTACTCCTCATAGTTTGACACATTCAGAAGTCAAACTCACCAACTTATTATTATCATCTATCCTTTTATGTTCATCTCTTCCATCATGCATCCTTGAGTTGAGCCCCTTTTGCTCCTTATCTATCAATCTATCTTTATCCCTCCTTCCTTCTACCTTTGTATCTTGATAGCCTAGCTAAGCTAGCTTCATATATTTCTCCTTGATAATCTCCTCTCTTCGCTGCGAAATTCGATCATCTAGCATCGATCCATCATGTCCATCTTCCGACGTTCATTCTCAAGGAGGCTGCCTGATCGTCTTCTTGAAATCTCTGAACGTATTTATGGTATCAACACTTTACACTAATTATTATGCTTTTGCATGCACCTCTTTTTATTTTCCGTTGATTACTTGATCATAATTTATACTTATGTCATACTATATGTTTTGGAATTCTTTTCGGCTTATATAAATTAGGGTAACTTTGTCATCAAATGCATGTATTTAATCTTTTACATTTTATCTCTTTAACCAAGCATATATATAAGTACGCAGGGGCGGACCTTCTTGGGGGCAGGACTGGGCCTGGCCCCCAAAAGGTTTTGGAAAAAAATTTAATAAGGTCTTGCTATTTTAGCCCAATAAAAAAAGCTCAAAATTAGGAATACAGCACATGGGCCATGAGAATATGTAACCCACCGTGTCTTATGAAGGGGAAAGAGAAAATACTTGGGCCCACAGGTTGATGATATAAATAGTGAACTGACACATATCTGTGTACTTCATTTAATAAACAATTGTAGGTATCACTCACTTGCACATTAATACTATACCACTGTAGCCCAAAATGAGAGAAACCCACAACCCACGTATGAAAAGCACTTCTTTCTTTTCTTTTTCTTTATTTCCTTTCTTTGAAGTGTTTTTTTTTTTCATTTAGAAATTAAACCTATTGTTTTTTTTATCTTTATCTAATTTTTCTTATACATGTTTTACCTAATGTTATTCAAAACTTTAAACTTTTGACTTTTCTATTTCGTCTTTGTGCCAAGACTTATTACTTATGAGGTGTAAAAATTAAGTTATAGCTTTACTTTATTTTGATATAGTATATATTTATTTGTTTACTTTAGACCTGATAATAAAATTCATATGTTTTATATTTGTAGACTTTCATATATGTCATTTGAATTTTTTTTTTGGCCCCCAGTAGCAAAAGTTTCAAGATCCGCCACTGTAAGTACGTATGCTTGAATTATCATATTCTTAAGCTTCATACTATACTAATGGGGTGTTTGGGTTATAGGAGTTTAAATGTGGGATTAGGCATTAAACTTTTAACAGGACAAAATCCTTCGTTGGTTAAGTAGGTGGGAAAAAGAAGAAAAAAAAAAAGGGAGGAGCTAGGATTGCATGAGAGCCTAATATTATTCCCCTGAAAATAATATCCGAGGGGACTACTATTATACTTCCTCTAATCTGATTTACTTGCAATAAGGGAGGGAGGCACAATAATTCAGGTGAGGAGAGAAAAGAAAAAAAAAAAAAAAAAAAAAGTGATCCATGTGATGAGGAGAGAGATAGAGATAAAGAATATCCAAAACCACTAAACCCACTCTACCAAGTGATATTTAATGTTATCATTTTAAAGTAAAATATTAATAAATGAGATATAATTACGAGGGGCGTAGCCCAGGCCTAAAAACTAGTATTGATATTGAAAACTTGATCTTCTATATATCACATCTGCATGAGACTTAATTAGGGTCATCAAGACTTCCAAGACTCCAACCATTGATTTAATTTTTATTTAGCAGTTGGCAGTTGCACATATTAGCTAGAGTTGTTATGAATAATTTTTTTACACATATATTCTTATTTAGTTGCAACCTAAATTTGTTTCAATTTACTTTTAACGTTTCCTTTTTTATATATATTTTTCTCTATTTCTCTCCTCATCACATGGATTACATTTCTCTCTCTCTCTCCTCACTTAAATTATTGTACCTCCCCTCTGTTGCAAATAATTGAGCATGGAGGAAGTATTATTCTAGATGTTGTACGTTATTTTACAAATGTTGTATACAAAAGTACCGGCCATCTTATATAACTAACAGATGATGTTGATACCTTGATTTTCAATTACAACATTTGTAATCTATATACAAGATTTATAACTCCATTTACAACATATATCATCGAGTATACAACTACTAACCATTATGAACAAAATAACATGTTCACATCACTTACGAATTAGGTATATAACAAATTTTCTTAGAAGATGTTTGAGAATTATGCATCCTTAAAGATTGATAAATCACAACTCAAATACAATTGAGATGAATTCAACAATGTTTTATATACTAACATTTGGCTTTATATACTATTAGTCAAAAATATGGTCAATGTGTGTTATGAGAATTGTACAAACGTCAAAATCCTAGCAGTTAAATGGGATGTAAAGGAAATAAAAAGATGTTATCATACAAAATGTTATTGGTTTTTTCTCATGTGTATTATCAAATTATTAACTTTTATAGGCCTATATATATATATTATTATTAAAACGCGTAGGGTAAGCATTGCACGCTGTCATGTGTCATCCCTCCTCATATGTTGATGTGGCATCGTTTTGTCTCTAACATGACATTCCCTTAGAAAATTATCACAAATTTGCATGAGAGGGCTTGAACCAATGACCTCGCTTTTACTTAGTATTTTTATGATCTTACCACAAATTATAATTTGTGCTTATGACAAAATGTTGTTAGGATAGATTTAGGAGTATTTCCTAAATCTATCTATATATCTAAAATTATATATGGTACTATATCAACTAAGATAACTACGTTATCCTGAACACCCTCCCGCAATCGTAACGGCAGTTTTACGAACGATACGATTGGAAAAGTAAAAAATAGCTTCTATTTAGCTCCAGATTCGTATGAATCGGAACTACTTCATCTTTGTTGGAGTCAAGATGCACAAATTAAAACCGGTGATGTCGGCTTCAACAAAAAAAAATTCTTTTTCTTGATGATGAAAACGTTAATCTTTTCGAATCCATCAATCGTCAGTCAAACAGGAACGTCATTCTTTCACTCTGAGGAACGCCATTCTTTGCGAACCTCCCCTCAAAAAAAAATCTTTTCGAACCTCTTGGGTACTTATATCAATCGAATGAGAACGTCATTCTTTTCGTACCCGTCACTATTTCATACAGGGAACGCCATTCTTTTCAAACCTCTTCCGAAACCGTCAAATCTCCAATATAAATTAACTTTTCTTTTTTCTTTTTTCAACACAAAAAAAAAGATGCAGGCAAACGATGGCCTTGCGGCCACACACATTGTCCAACCAATTGATCTTCATTATGCCACTTTATTCCTCACAATAATCGCACTTCTTGCTTAGAAATTAAAGAACAAAGATAAAAAGAACATAAGAAAATCGTTTCTATATCATCATATGATACCACTGTTTTGAAGTTCCTTCTCAACATCAACATCAACATCGAGGAAATCACGAGGCAAGTCGATGCTGCGGAAGAGTTGTTTAAGATCATCATCCACCTTGATAGCAAACCGAGGGTCGTTTGGATAGACTATTATATCCTCTTCTTTTTGGGAATCAAAATTTGAGAGCAACCAAACTTTTTGATCAGCCTTCAAAATCTGCAAGTCTTCCATCAATGACAATGACACACTTAGATAAGAATCCTTCAGATCAATTACAGGCATGCCTTCTGGAAATTTTTGTATTAAAACAAGCAGTTGATCCTTGTTCTTAATTATTTCATGCTTTGACTTGTAAGAGAAACACTCCCCAATCCCATCATAGTACACTTTTGGGTTATTCTTCAAACTCTCATAAACGGTTTTGTTTGCGTATACATCGACATGGCACACTTCATTGATTTGCTTAGGAGTTAAGGCTTCCCTCTTCTCTAGAAGAAGATCAATCACACGCTTAATTTGAGCTCCAGCACTAGCAGGAGACTTCCTTATGCTGTTAATAATCTCAACCCTTTCCTTATCATTAGACTTAGTCTTTGGTGCTAAATTTTCTTGCACTGACATCTTCAATTATTTGGAATCGTCCAAAAAAACGCTTCAATTTCTTCCCTCGAAAACCAACTTGAATTGATGCTGGAAATACGTTATTAGAAATCCAACTTTTTAGATGGAAAACATAACTGGAATGAGTGGATGAATACGGATGTAGACCATGATAGATATGTAGAGACTAGAGAGAGATGGAATTTCCCTTGTAATCTCAGAGAAGGGTTCGCGCAAATCCTATGGATTGGAATTTGGAGGGTTAGGGTTGCAAACTTTTTTTATTTCTTTTTGACATAATAGATTGAAGGGAAAAAGATTCGAATTATTATTAACCAAAGGAGATATTTATAGTTGTTACGAGTAGAACAAGTCTAATGCAAATACTTATAGGGCAAATTTAATAGAGATTAAATAATCACACACACAAGAAATTAAGGAAGGAACTTCTTATTCATAAACTCCTTATCTCTATACTATAAGGGAAGAGGGGAGCAATGATGTCCCCCTATTAAATTACACTCTTACCCCTACTAAATAAATTATCCTTTAAGAAAAAAAGTTCAAACAACACTCCTAAATAACTCAAAGTCAGCACAATCAATGCAAATCAACAAAAAATTGACAAAATTGTTTTAAAAAAGGAAATTCCCAAACAATTCAAAGTCATCACAATCAACATAAAATTGACAAAATAATTTAAAGAAGGGAATTTACCATAAATTTAAAATGACACATTGAAAAACATACATATGATTATACATTGAATAGAAAAGTCCAAGTAAGTGTTGGCCCAGTGGTGATGGGGACTGGCTTTGGTAGGACGGATCCGTGTTCGAATCCCCACAACACCCTTGAGAGAGGAATGGAACCTTACCACCCCGAACTTGGCCTCGATCCGGATGTAGCCCGAAGGGTGAACCGGGTGCAAACACCAAAAAAAAGAAACTTATATATTTTTTATCAAAAAAATAACTCCTTATCTAATAGAACATTATTGAACCGTCACATAGTTTCAACTCCAACTATATTGTTAAAAACAACAAAAGGTTAGTGACATATAATTTCTAACTGCTTTAATCATTATACTTGCTTCATTGATTTCAGGTTATTTACTCATAAAAATAGCACAATCAACAAGAACCCGAAGTTTTTAAAATGCTATAGACAATTATATGGGGAAAGAAAAAAATTTAAAAGGGTTTCTTTGCGAAAGAATAACCAATAAAAAACAATTAAAGCACGCATCGCGTGCATAGATTGCTAGTTGAACATCAATTAGGAGCACCACACTACCACACATGCATAAGCTCACATGCGCACACACACCGTAATTCCCCCCTAAGGACCCATATTTATAGGCCCCAACTACAACTCTACAAAAAAATTCTAGATCTCCTACTACTCCCATAATCAGGAAACTACTCTGCTTAGGAAACTAGAATAAGATAGAAAATATACAACTCACAATATTATCTTCCTAAAATATTCTAGATAACCTAGACTACCAAAAATAATCTATCTTTCCAAAAAAAAAAAAAAAGATTCCCTAAGAGAACAAATCTCTTCAACTACGTGGGAAACTAACATTACGCATACGAACATGGACCAGGTCTCCTCTTGGTCTATGGTCTGGTTCATCAATCTTTACTTTGCAGGAACTTGGTCCCTTGCTTGGTCTATGCCACTGCAACAAATTGATTTGGGCTTAATCTTAACAATAGTACATCATATAAAACCTATTTTAGGTAGAACTAGGAAAACATATCCTAAATTAAATATAATACTAAGAAATATTATCTCTAAACAAACCCTTCTAGATATATCTAGATAAACACTTATAGATAGATAGATTTAGGAAATACTCCCAAATCTATCCTAACAAATGTCAACCCCAAACTATAGTCTATACATCTCTTTATCTTATTATTTATTACTCGGGCTTCGCCAGGGCGCAACAACTAGTTTTTGGGAGTAATAAATAGTTAAAGAAATTAATGGCCAAAGTTGTGCATTAGTTAGTTAGTGTGAGTGTCAAAATGTTGCAATGGTTAAAATACAGGGGAATATGACTAGATGATGAGTGATGATCAGAGATATCTTAGACCAGGCACAGGGTTTATACAGGTGAATTGTAAACATGCTTTCATGCGTGCATCAGATTTCAAAATGTTGAAGTAATCTTTATATAGGTGAGGAATGTAACAAAGTTGTGATATTCGCAATTTCTTCCAACTTCCAATGTATTGTACCCTTACAATCATCAATATGTGCTTGTTTGGTTGAGTTAGAATCCTACGTGAAATAATAATTCCTACGAAGTAAAAATTTGTGAAGTTGTTTGGTTGACCAAAGCACAGGAGGTGACACTTCCCAACAAATTAATAAAGTGGCTAACTTCCTAGTTCCCCTAGTCAAGTTGCACTTCTGGTAAAAAGTTTTGTATCTTACACTTCCTTTAAAAAGGTTCTTTTGTACACTCAAAGTAATTTCCTCAATAATTATGAGAGATAAAAATAACATAACAACAACTTGTCTATTTACAGATGTATTTTTCTATGTTTTCCCCCTTTTTTCTGGTTGAAAGAAACAAAATCGTCAAAATTCACTCAGGAGTAAAACTATCCTTTTCTTACTTTCCACAATGCAGTATTTGATAGCTGCTTATCAACTTCCATGAAGAATGAAAAAGATTCCAAGTCATACTTAGGCAGTGTTGTCACAAGCTTACACACTTGCCATCCTGGTGCTTCTTACATGGTATTCAACTTTGCTGAAGGCGAACAAATCAGCTTATTATCAGACATATTAATTAATTATGACATGACAGTTATAGATTACCCTCGCCACTACGAGGGCTATCCTCTACTTCCATTGGAGATGATTCACTACTTCTTACGATCAAGCGAGAGCTGGTTATCATTAGAAGGTCAGAAAAATGTGATCCTGATGCACTGCGAACCGGGTGGTTGGCCTGTGCTCGCGTTCATGCTAGCAGGTCTCCTTCTGTACAGAAAACAATACAGTGGTGAACAGAAGACTCTTGAAAGGGTAAATAAGCAAGCTCCTAAAGACCTCTTATCTAACTTGTCGCCCTTAAATCCTCGAGCTTCTCAGCTTAGATACCTTCATTACATAACGGGAAGAGATTTAGCTTCAGAATGGCCACCGTCAGATGCACCTGTAATCATAGAGTATATACTGCTCAGAAATCTTCCTCTTTTTGATGCTGCCAAAGGTTGCAGGCCTGTGGTTCGGGTCTATGGCCAGGATCTTTCAGCAAAGGCAAATAGAAGTGCTCGGCTTTATTATTCATCATTGATGGCTGATGAATCTGCCTGGAAGTATTCAAAGGTAAATCCCATGATTCTACTTGGATTTCATTCATTAAGGGTGCGTTTTCTTCTACATGAAATAAATTAGGCTCTAGGGCTGATCAAGTCTATTCAGGCCTAATAAGTAATATATTCAGGTGAAGAGAACGCACCCTAAGAAGTAGTGAAATCTTGGGTCTTTATGCATGGAAAAAATCATGTACTTTCGGTGCCTCTTTGTTGTATTTATGTTAATGTTTAATCTTGTAAGTGAAACATCTTCTGAAGTTGTTTGATATGCTTAATTGCAGGAAGAATGTGTCTTTGTGAAATTAGCACTTCAATGTCAGATTCAAGGGGACGTCTTCCTTGAGTGTATCCATTTGCAGGATGATCTAGTATCGGAAGAGATAATATTTAAAGTCATGTTTCACACAGGATTTACCCAAGCTAACGTATTGGCTCTCGACTCTAATGATGTCGATGTTCCCTGGAACACAAAGCTCCAAAAGGACTTCAAGGCAGAGGTAATGAAGTTACTCACTGTATGTGTACATGACTTTCTGGTTTTAGAGCAGACAGAATCTCAAAAAAGAAAACCGTGTTACAATAATACAGATAATGTAGTATTCTTGCAGATGTTTTATTTGTTCTCTCTTTTCCTGCAAAACGTTAAGTCTGTTTAATTTAAGAAAGATGTGAGAGGATAACATTGTCACGACTCACATTATGTTACTGTAACCACAAAAGGCCATTAATAAAATGCTTATCTTCATGTCAGGTTCTCTTTCGAGACATGAATGAAGTTCCAGTAAATATTACCTTGGAATTAGGAGGTGAAGAAGAATTCCACGATTCCGAGAGTGAATTTTTCGAGGTTGAAGAGATTTTTACCCCAATGTCTGACAGCGGAGAGAAGATAGAAGTTGACACTATAATCGGTCCAGAGATTAAGTTACTGGACAAAATAATCAAAGACTGCACGCTGCGCAATGGGTCTCCTAGATGGGATTTGGATGTTGAAGAAATTGATGTTAGTAGTTCTTTTAATCAGATAGCTCCTGCTAAAGTAATTGACAGACAAGCTTCAGAAGCAGAATCTGATACAATGAGTACTTCATCAAAGAACGTTATAGTTGTTGATTCATGTGGAAGTGAAATACAAGATGTAAAGGTAGAAATCGAGCCTAAACCCGTTGTTCTTCCAAGTCAAAGTAAACCAAAACCGAACAAGAAGAACAAATGGCAAGAAATTACAGCAAAGACGATTAACCAACAAAGGGTAATTTCTCAGTGGGTGCCTCGTGCAAAAACTCCACCAGTTCCTGAGGCGAACAAACCGAAAGCACCTGTATATAAGTGGGTTCCCAAAGAACCAGCCACGACACCTACAGAGACTGCAGGTGAAGAATAAAGCAAAACAAAATGCTATTGATGGTCTTTTCTGAGAATTTTACTGTCCGCCTCAGCTAAGCTGATGGAAGCAAGTTTCATGATTTACAGAGAGCTATGATGAGATAATATGTATGAATTTTGGGTACTTTGTATGTACCTAATAAGTTTTTGAGTAGCACTTGCATGATATGCATAATATAAAGTTGTATTTAGATTTAATAACTGGTATTTCTGGGACATTTTGGGCTTCATATCAAGGTTTTTTTTATTATCCTCTGTTATCTTTCACTGAGATTTCCTGACTGTAAAATTTCAGTGGCAATGATACTAAATTACTAATGGTCTATATGCACTATAGCGCACATGTCACATGGTTACACAAAACAACTAGAACAATACATTTAATTGGCAGCGAACATAATGTCATGCGATGCACAAACCAGAAGAAATAAGCAATTGAAAACCAAACAAAAAACCATTTCATCAACGAGCCAATCACAAAAAACAACACTACCAAGCAGAAAGTTACGATTCATCTTAATCAACAATAACAGCATAAACAACAATTAAGAGACAACGATCACAGATTCACAGGGAGCTCCTCAAAGAGCACATCATGGATGTTTGAGAGTATGTTTTGATCAAGGAAAATTCTATAGTGATTACCGATCACCGTTAATCATAACCTAGGAGGTTCATTAATATTTAAGACTTTATTTATATTTTCAAAAATAATAAATATATATTTATTCATTTAAACACTACTGCAATAGCTTTTCTCCAATTTTTTATCCCTAAAATTAAGTATGAAGTACATATGGTTGAAATGACATATATGAGATCAAAAGCCCTATAATTACTAACAATGGTGATCAGCGGTGATCGACATTCGTCGAAGACTCATTCCAGAAAAGCAGACTTCATCTCAAAGTAACCTTTTACTTTTACTCATGTTTTTTCTCCATACTTTTCACCCTCGTTAAACTCCTAGGAAAAATATACTGGAGCACTTTCAAATGAATAGACAAAATTTTTAATATAACTGAAGTTAAATCAAGAAAACAAAATTTGCTGATGCCCAAAGAAGAGAGGCGGCACTCGCTACAAAATGTGAAGACACAAAAAAGGCTACTACTATCAATCACGCAACTGATACACCAATATCAAGAAGTGAGAGTGGAGATATACTACAGGACGGCAGACAAGTATGCTTCTAAGAGAGGTTAAAAATTTGTACAGGCCAAGCTTGCCTTCGACAATCATGGTCGACGGCTGTAGACTCCATTGATATGTCAATGGCCCGGTGCTGCGGTGCACGGGCAATACTAATGCGTAATTCAATCTTTGAGGCTGGGCAGGAATCGGTTCCAACGGCAGCTGATGTTTTTGCGTCAAATTTTCCAGATGAAAGTGCTATGGGTTCCCTAAAAGTGAAAATTGTCTGGGACCAATGTGTCTTCAGCGTGTAAGGTGATGTGGATAAGTTAGCAGGCATTTCTTTGCAAAACCTGCTTGTGAAACCAGTATCAAACCATAAAACAACTCCATGACACCATGTTAATCTGGATTTCAAATCACTTGATTCAGTGACACTGCCCAACTCTGGTTGCAGCTCGATGCGAGAAGTAAAATCCATGTCCTCAATTTTTATGGTTGTCAAATCAAAGTTCTGAACCAAACAAATTGAATATATTAGAAATGTATGCCAACTACCATAGTTAATCTTTTTCTGACATATGAACTTCATTCTCAAAGTAAGAAATAATAAGAATGTGCACTTCAGGTCTAATTTCCATGGAGAAAGCCAAAGATAAAGACAGAGAGAAAAAAAAAGACCTTCAGAACAGCGGTCTTAGTCACTATATCATGGCTGTCGATAACATCAACTATAGGAAACTCAGCAGCATCTTTAACAAGTTCCTTGCCAACGGAAGACATGTCTATACCGTACACATTTTCCCAGAAGGGAAGACTGGTGCTACCTCTTCCAAAACCTGCAGCATACTGTAGAAAATTGTAGAAGGACATGAGCCAGTGGCAGTATAAATGCATAAACGAAGCAAACAGACCAAAAGAAGAAATTTTTAAGGAAATTACTGTAGAGAGGTGCTTTTTTTTTTTTTTTTTTACATGTATGAATGGATGCCATGAATCTAGTCAACCAAAAATGTATTACGTCAGATATTCTACATGAAATACCAACATGTGATGCAAAATCAAATTTGGTTTTGACTCTGAAAACAGAAGTGACCAATGAAAAGGAAAAAGATCGGGAAAAAGAAGAGGAAAAAAGAGAAAGAAATACAAAAGTGGCAGCCAGGCATTTTACATAAAAAGAATTGTTATTAAGCATTAAGTAGGTAGAACCCTTTCAAGTTTTATATTTGTGACAATTTGAAACATTTGTTCATCTTTGTGAAACCAACTTAACAATGGTACCCCAAACTCCCAGAGGCATTGACCATTAAGGTGCCTAGTAATCATTGTGTTAAACTGTTAAACCTCATTGTACCTCACCAAAAATTACCAAAAAGAGATAGATGGAGCTCACCATCGTTGCTGTATCTGGCAGCACGGCACCCCCAGGCTTCAGCCATCTATCTCGTGCAAAGAGTACAGAGCTGAGCATTGATTCATAAAGCAAACAGTATCCCATCCATTCACTCAGTAAGACATCTAGAGTGTGCGGTTCAATAGATATTGACTTCTCAAGGTCCTCAATCATACCATTGACAACTTCAACTACACCAGTACTCTGCTTAATCCCTTTGCAAACGCTCCCACTCCATAGAAAGCCATTGTCTTTCGCAATCTATAAACAGTACAATACAAATTGCTGAAGATAAATGTTTATTGCTAAAGCTAATATTGATGTTGGAAATGAAATTGCAACTTGTAAGATCAAAGAAGTGAAGCTCAAAAGTTTAGAGTACCTGAGCAGCCACAGCAGACATCTTCTCACTCGCATCCACTGCAATAACTCTTGAAGCCCCTGCCTGGGCTGCAAAAAGGCTAGGAGAAATAGTAACAAAGAATAAGCTAGAAGAATGTGAAGGAAATACAGTACAATATATTGTGCACGGTGCACCTGAGCTATTTGAACAAATACAACATCCCAGCATTAGGGTCCATTCTAATTCACCTGAAAACCCTGAGCTTCTATTTCCTTACACAAACTTACCAAACTTATTTAAAGGTGTTACCGTGTTAGTTGAACTTACTAGTCCTTATATGAACTTATTAAACCCCGAATGAATCTAATTTAACCTATTAGGCCTTATATACATTTGTTTAAGGTGAAGAAAACAAGGCCTTAATTTCGCTAAACTAGGGTCTAGAGACGTCCAGCCATATGATTCAAACTCTTATGCCCTAGGTTGCACCCAAATGTAAAAGTATTATGCCCTAGATGGCTAGATCTATAATTTAATTTCAGTTCCTTCGCTTCTCTTTTTGAAGGAAGGGCAAGAGCAGACTTAGTTGGACAAGGCTTTTTAGTATCATCTCTTAGGCACAATGGCCACATGTTTTCAATGAAAGCAGAAGACCATATTCATCAATCAAAAGTTGTCCTCTTATGTATCGTTGCAAAGTACTTTTATTTACCCTGTCTTCAACCTAACCTCAATTATTCCCTCATTACCATCACCTATATCCATTGACGTGCTCCAACTATTTGAAGTGCCACTCATTTTGTTTTTTATCAAAGATTTGTATGATATAAGGAGCAATCAGCACAACGTATCCAATTTCCAGAATTAAGTTATTCGGCATTCTCTCAACTGTATTCATCACTCAGTTAGAGTGCCTATTATTCTTTTATATCAAATTTTTTTCCCATCACTCAAACCAGAATGAACATTCAATACAACCACAGAATACTTATAATTTACAGACATTCTATAAGTTCTGCTTTCGGTGATCTCTCCAACCTCTTTCAACCCATTGCATCCAGCAGAGTGCCCATAGGCCAAAGCAGTGGAGTATTTGAGTAGTATTTCCCAAAATTGAATGAGCTAATTAACTTCATCAACGGAAAGCATGAATTTTGTACAAAAAATCATAATGAATAATTTAAGATTTTAAGTTACAGGTAATATGTAAAAGTGAATAAGACCTATGTCCCCAACAGGATTTCGATCATTTACTATCCATAAAAAAGCTCTAAATCCACGCATTTGAACTGCAGGCAAAGCACATGATAAATTAACAATAAAAAGGCACATAACTGTCAGTACAATCAAATAAAATACATAGTCTGCAATGTGAGGGTGACAACAAATACAGACAAGATTGTACACTTTATTACATACAGCTAAAGCAATCTCACCTAAGTATGCCAGTCCCGCAACCAACATCCATCACAGAAGCACCCCTAAAAAGAGATGGGTTTTTCAAAATAGCTTGACTATACGCATCCATTCTAACCTGCATCACCATAAGGAGGTAGTCAATCACAATGATGAGGTCACATAACAAACAACTATAATGTTATCATGTCATAGCTGATAAAAAAAATAATGATTTAAGAATTTCTTTGCTATGGACCTTGTCGCTTAACATCTCCCGATGGATTCCAAAGGAGCTATAGGATTCAAAATAACTTTCATTAACTTTCTTGACATCTGATGCTGCAACACTATTAAGAACTCTATGAGGCATGCCATTTTCCTTTTTAACAGGAAAATTACGTGCAACATCAACCCCATTCACCATTGCTTCACTAGACGAGCTAGCAATAGAAGTAGAAGCCAAGACTTCCTTTCCTTCCAAATTTAAAGCAATGGGACCAGAGACACCAGCATCTACCATCAGTTTATCAAAATGTCGTGCATCTTCCATTATCCGAGATAGTTCCTCCTCATCAATTGACGCCATACACTCGTCTTCTTCAAAATCTTCATCTTGATCAAAGCAATAAAGTAGGGAATCCCCTTCCATAAATGGTTGCAGAAATTTATCATCATCCCACAAAAGCTTCAATTCCTCGGAAACTTTTGTCTCATGAAGATGTTGAAGTAGCTCTTGATCAGACCTACACTGATACCCACAGCTCCAACAAGTGTTTTGTGCTACCTGAAACCAAAATACCCAAAAATTTACTAAAAAGGGCAGACAAGAAAAACCTAATACTACCAATGTCATTAGATTAGTCAACAAATTCGAGAATATCCAAACAGAAAATCAAGTCCAGCAAAATAATTATTGCATATGTCAAGAAAGATTAATTCTCATAACTAAAAGAAGACTGAGATTTTTACATAAAACTGTGGATATCAATTACGATGTAGTTGTATAGCTAGCTCACTAAAAATAAAGCATTAATTCGAGAAACTATACTATTGCTCCCTTTTCAACCCGAGCAATGCTACATCTACCTTGATAACCCATTAGATATAGTCATATAGACTACTAAAACAACATTCCTCCATTCCCAAAAAAATGTAACACTTCTCTCAAAAAGCTCTCCCATAAAGTAGACAAATTCTACATTTATTTTGAAATTGATGAGTTTGATTCCACTATGCATTAATGTCTATCTCTAATGGGTCATCTACCACCATATAAATAGAGTTTTTTTTTATTTTCAACCCACATTCAGTCTCCAAAGTTTAGCAAGAAATTTGGAAATTCAGGACATTTAACTAGTTTAACTATAAAAAAATAACTGATTCTAAAACATTAACAAAGAAATTAAGAGACAAATTAACATTGCATCAGAAAAACAATCATTAGCTTGCATAAACTGTAAAAATCAGAAACAAAAGATTTAAAAGTTAGGTAAACAAACCATAACCCTGATGTAGTTCACAAGCTTGAAACAGCCATAAAAGTCCAAAGCTAAGTTCTTCCTTAACTCAGAAAAATCAAAATGGTGTATTGAACTACAATGTTGAAGCAAGGAATCGGAAGAATTGAACTTGAAATTACAGAACAAACACTTAAATTGAGAATCTTCTTCATCGTTTTCCTCGTTTTCATCTGCGTTCCAGTCATCCCAACCTTCATCAACTTCGAATTTTAGGTCATCTTCATCAATGTCTAAATCCGATTCTTCGATTTTGCGGTCTTTTTCCCGATTTGACGCCATTGAAATTGGAATTAGGTATGCTAGAATGTTGGAAGAAACTACAACTCTACAAGTATGAAGAAGAGTTCTAAACCCTTTCAAAAACCCTAGTCAAGACAAGTCACACCACGTTGCGGTGTAGCCGTGTAGGTTAGGCTCTAGGGAAAGTATAGGTGGCATTTCGTAATTAGAGAATTGGGTATAAATTAGACGTTTCGACTCATTTTAGAGTGATGATTGTCAATTAAATTCTCTAATGTAGTTGTTCGGTAAATAGATTATTCTATAATTGGAAGAGTGATTCGGGCTCGAAACTGTTATTTTAAAAAAGTTGGTGCCCGAATATTTTAGTAGTAGGAGAGGATTGAAAATGTGGAGGTAATCTGTAATTAAGCCTTAAGGATATCGATGTTCTTATTGGCATCAAGTAGCTATTTTAGTTAAATAATTAATGGTTATTAGTTAATGTAATAAGCTAACATATTATATTTATCAACTAATTATCAAACCGGGTTTATATTTACTCACATAAGAAAGCTTGTGCTTTGCATTATAAACATCTAGCAAGAAATTACTAATTAATGTACTGAAAATGAAAACGAGTACACAATATAAGAGGATGAAATGAAGGATAATCTATATATGATCTTTTACAAAGAAAGAATCACGATATGACTTTAGACAACTTAAATCGAACAATTTTGTAGTATAAAAAACCGAAAATTGAAAGCTGGATCGAGTAAAAGAGCTGTAAACGAGTTAATGTATGATAATTCTCATTCAAAGCCCTTATACAAATTAAATGATCAAGCTCGAACAAAGATTTTAGACTCGTTAAGCAAAGGAGTCTAACTATAAAAAACCTCGTCCTAGGCTCATTAATTTTTGCAAAGAAAAGTTCATTTGTAAGCTTGTTTGTGTTTATATATGATCTATGCAAAAAAAAATTTACAATGTAGCTCCTTTAAGATAAATCACCTTTATAACCCGACTAATACGTAACTAAATATTAACACTCAAAGGTGCCTATTGTACAACAAATAACAAAAGATGACCCTTAAAAAGAATTCACAGAGTTTTCTCATTACAGAGACAAGGACTTTAAATTAGTTAGACCTTCACCTAATTGATAATTAAGTCATTCTACTTGCACAAGAATCATTTGCACCAAATTAAAAGGTTAGAATTTAATACCTTATATTAACGTAAATACTTGTTTATTCGAGATGGTAGAGCTGGTATCCCAATATGAGTACATCTTAAGTAAAACAAAACATTATGAATATCCAAAGAGGACTAACAATTTGAGCATTGATCATAAGGTATTTGCTAAATTGAAGTAGAATTGTATAAACTACATGTCTAATAAAGGTAAAAATAGATATCTCAATAAGCACAAAGTTATAAGTCTACAACAACTCTTTCATATAAATGGTTAGGCAATCTTGGAGTAACAATAGCTTGTAGTGGAGTTCGCATTCTGGTCATTATGTCCATATTCTCACCCATATCAATATCCTCAGGCATAAGTCCATCAGCTGGAGTCCAATTAAAATGGTGAAGTAAATGGCCCAACATACATGTAACCAAATTCAACCCGAATTGAGCTCCCGGGCAGACCCGCCTTCCAGATCCAAATGGCAAAAGTCTAAAATCATGGCCTTTCATGTCAACATCTTCTTCCATGAACCTTTCTGGACGAAATTCTAATGGGCTTTTCCAAACTGTTGGATCACGGGCTATGGCCCAAATGTTTACATGAACATTTGAGCCTTTAGGAATGTCATATTTGCCAATCTTAACATCGGTGTTGGCTTTATGTGGTAGGAGGAGAGGGGTTGGAGGGTGCAGCCTTAGTGTTTCTTTGGCTATACATCTTAAGTATGGTAAGTTTGAGAAGTCCCACTCTGTCATAATCCGATCTGATCCAATCACAAGGTCCATCTCATTTTGGGCCTTCTTTTGGATTCTTGGATTCTTGATCAACTCTGCTATGGCCCATTCTACGGATATAGAAATAGTATCCATACCCATGGTAATCATGTCCTGTAATATAATGAAGGAAATTTCATTAATATTGAGAATAATTGACTTTCATGTAGCATAAGGTCATAAAATGTATAAGATAGTAATGTATTTGTGCATAGTTTTGCATATAACATTTAGATTGAATGTATATGATAATGCATTTCAATGTATATGTACTTTTCTATATAATTTATTTCGTTTGTCTTTATCCACACACCTTTAGATGACATTCTACATCATGTTGTGCCGAACTTTTAAAAAATGCACGAGGTTCGTCAAAAAGCAAATGTGACCACCATTAAAGAAAAAAAAAGACTATAACATTTAACATACCCAAAGGATGTTAGTGATGGTATCATCACTAAGCTCATACTCCTCTTGTAAGGTGACCAAGGCATCAAGAAGATGTTGCTTGGGTAATTCTCCACTCTTTTGCCGAGCAAGACTATGCTCTTCCATAATTTGCTTTGTAAGTTTATTTATTTGAGCTCCAAGTTTAGAGAATGCCTTCCTTTCTGAGGAGAACAACCTTTGAAGCAATGGTATGTGCTCCATGGTCTTAGACTCACCAAGCATGAGTCCATTTGCTAAAATGGCCTTAAATTTCAGTCCTCCTTCACACATAACACCATCCACATCTTCAAACCTCTTCCCAAACACTAACCTTGTCATGTTGTTGAATGTTGCTGCCTCTATATATTTCTTCACTACTAAGCTTTTGCTCCGGCTTTCTACATCAAAATGTAACAATCATTTATTGCATTTTGATCATAAAATAGTCGCTTTGAACTAATTAAGCGCACATATATAGAGATACTACCCCCTTATTTTTTTTAGTTGATCCGTTTCTTTAGGTATATTTACCAGTGCAATACTTTTAACCTTAATATCTCTTATTATTAATAATAAAAAATTAATATTTTGAGAATATATATTGACTTAAAAACATAACAAGATCCCACGTGACTATATCTTTTTCTTAAATATAAATCAAAAAAAAAATTTAAAGTAGAGTTTGTGAATAGTATCTAAGTCAAAACTTGTGAACTAAAAAGAAATGGAGGATATATATGCCTACAGTGACAAGTGACAACATTGTGGTCAAAGAAACTGAGCAAGTAATCATATATTCATTTGGTTCACATAGTAGAAGTTAGTCCCATACAGTTCAATGAGAATTAAATTCCACATTCTAATTCATGGGAATTTTTCAAAGTTGTTTAGTTAGTAATAACGGGGAAAATTTCTTCCTACAGGAATTTCAACTTACTTAGGGGGACAATTTCTTAGACATCATGGGAAGTGGAAAATTCATAGAAAAGTTCACTTCTTCCTTTTCATCATTTTATTGTCAACCAAATAATCCACTTAGGCACTTACCTTCCACTTTCCATATTTTCTTATGTCAGCCAAACCAACATTATTATGCTCACCAATTAATTTCGTTGCTCTCTCTTTTGGGGAATATTTTTATCTAACTATTGTGTTACTTGTATGTCTTTTAAAGAGTCTTCCTCACCAATTATTGGGTTATTTCTCTCATCTTAAGGAAAGTTTGAGATCTTTACTTTTGAATTCCAAATCATTACTTTGGCGATTTTGTTATTGGATTTCGCAACAGTTATTGTTTTACATATTGCAGTTTATTATATTTGAAAATTCTCACTCTACTCAGTATTGTGTAATATTGATTGACCTCCTTTGTGAAAGGTTTATCGTGAAACACAATGTGATAGAGGATATGCAAAATGTTCAATCTCGGTTTAGTCCTCTGATTTCTTCACCTTAAAAAACTACTCACTTTGTCTTCTTTACTTCTGTCATTTACATTTCCATAGTCTCAAATGTATACTTTTTTATCATTATTATCTTTAGTCGTACATATACAATAATTGTAAAAACAACAGATATTATGAATCTGCACACCAATACATATCCCATCCACGCACCAAATTCAAAAGGGGTGTAAATTCGGAATAAGTACCTCTTCCAACTTACAGAGGTACACTCATCCACCTAATTTATATAAAATAGTAAAACTCGAAATAAATGGGTGAAAAGTTAGTGATGGGATGAGAGTGGGTGACGTTTCACCCAATCCATCCCATTTTCTCATCCACTCTTTAATAACTAGTCTCATATGCACGAGATGCATGCGAAAGCATATAAAAGTTTTCATATATAATAGAGATAGAGATACAGTTATTTTATTTTTTATTTAATTAAAGCAGGTAGTTAACCTTCTTGTTTTTTTATTTTTTTTCTTTTTCTATTTTTCGGTGTCCCCCATGTGTTGCCTTATATAATAGAGATGAACTCATTTTATAATACACAAAAGATATTTACTTGATAAAATAAATGCTTAATTTCAAACCCTAATCTTGACTTCATTCAGGAGCGGATCCAGGATTTTGAGTGAGGGGTAGCACAAATTTGCGGTATCGATAAAAAAAAAACTCCATAAATTATATTGATCAAGTGTTTGTTTGGTCTAACATAGGAAGTAGTTTTTACAAGAATTTGTAGTTTCCTAGGAAATGTATAATTTTGATTTTAACTTACCATGGGAATTTCCACTTACCTAAAGGGGTCTAGGGAAGTAAATTTCTCCATTTTGTAGGAAGTTTTCCCCTATTTTTGCTAATTGAACAACATTATTACCTTCTTCTACCTCCTAGAAAAATCAATTATCATGCTTTCTTTAACTGGCTAAACAACACCTAAATTTGTAAAGTTACAAAACCATCTCCAGTATCATTTTGTGTTCATTCTGAAAAACTTGAAATATGCCTCTGCATGTCCATGGTATTACTTTTAGATTTCCTAGAAATATGATAGTAACTAGACTATATTGATATGTGTTATTTTGTAATTCTTTTTTTAGGTGATTAAAGAGGGGATAAAAACCCCAAATCAACGCAAAGAAACAAAACAGGAAAAACTAAAACAAAGCAATCAAAGCAAACTAAAATAAACTACTCAAACCACCCACTACCGCTACTTCCTACTCTAGTAGCCAGAACTAAGAGGACACTCTACTGATGTTATTTTGTAATTCTAATTCGTTCTATCTCTCTCTTTCCTCTTATTCTCTCATCTCTTTCTCTCTTACATTTTCTTCACTTCGAAGCTTTATTGGAGTCTTTCTCCATAATTTAACAACTTCAATACCCTTTTTTCTTCTCATTTCTTTCTTTGTCCCTTTGTTTTCAGCCCATTTTATTGACTTTTTTTCTTCTGAGGTTTAGAGTTATTTCCATGTATTCTATGTATTAATCTCCTCCTTTATTTAGGGGAAAGTTGTAATCTTTTACTGAAATTAGTATCTGGATTTTGCTTGATTTGTTGGAATTGAAATTGAAGTGAGAACAATCGACGCATTTTGTGACATATTATTGTATCAATTGGAGGATTGATAAGGAGATTATATGAGGAGTGACTAGTGAGGACGCCGCCACTAAGGAACAAGGGGTAGTAGATGCTACCCCTGGTTTTTTTTTTTTTAAAATGCTTCACTTGAAAAAAAAAAAGAAATAGATAAGCGCTGAACTCCATGGAGGCTTCTTCCTTGCCTTTTCCTCTCAGCTCCCTCAATCCTCACTAGTCACTCCTCATATAATCTCCTGATCAATCCTCCAATTGATACAATAATATGTCACAAAATGCGTCGATTGTTCTCACTTCAATTTCAATTCCAACAAATCAAGCAAAATCCAAATACTAATTTCAGTAAAAGATTACAACTTTCCCCTAAATAAAGGAGGAGATTAATACATAGAATACATGGAAATAACTCTAAACCTCAGAAGAAAAAAAGTCAATAAATTGGGTTGAAAACAGAGGGACAAAGAAAGAAATGAGAAGAAAAAAGGCTATTGAAGTTGTTAAATTATGGAGAAAGACTCCATTAAAGCTTCGAAGTGAAGAAAATGTAAGAGAGAAAGAGATGAGAGATTAAGAGGAAAGAGAGAGATATAACGAATTAGAATTACAAGATAACATCAGTAGAGTGTCCTCTTAGTTCTGGCTACTAGAGTATGAAGTAGCGGTAGTGGGTGGTTTGAGTAGTTTATTTTAGTTTGCTTTAATTGCTTTGTTTTAGTTTTTCCTGTTTTGTTTCTTTGCGTTGATTTGGGGTTTTTGTCCCCTCTTTAATCACCTAAAAAAAAGAATTACAAAATAACACATATCAATATAGTCTAGTTACTATCATATTTCTAGAAAATCTAAAAGTAATACGATGGACATGCAGAAGCATATTTCAAGTTTTTCAGAATGAACACAAAATGAAAATGGAGATTGTTTTGTAACTTTACAAATTTAGGTGTTGTTTAGCCAGTTAAAGAAAGCATGATGATTGATTTCTCTAGGAGGTAGAAGAAGGTAATAATGTTGTTCAATTAGCAAAGATAGGGGAAAACTTCCTACAAAATGGAGAAATTTACTTCCCTAGACCCCTTTAGGTAAGTGGAAATTCCCATGGTAAGTTAAAATCAAAATTATACATTTCCTAGGAAACTACAAATTCTTGTAAAAACTACTTCCTATGTTAGACCAAACAAACACTTGATCAATATAATTTATGGAGTTTTTTTATCGATACCGCAAATTTATGCTACCCCTCACTCAAAATCCTGGATCCACCCCTGACTCTCATGCTAATCTTTCAATCCTTCTATTTCATAGTAATATATGGATGGATCATGGATGTGGCTGACGAAGTCTGCCTATGATGAATGGAGTGCATGGATGCAGGCAATCCTCCGCTTGATCCGAACTCGATCATTGTAAATTATGCCTAACATTACCTAAAGTCCTAAAATCCATATGCGAATCCATATGCCTAGCATGCTAGCAAAAATCCTTACGCGAATGTATATGTTTGGTTGGTCCATCTCAGTGTGCAAGTTTGAAGTGCATTTTAAAAATTAGTTTTCATGTGCTTTTAAGATATAATGTAAATGTTTCCTTAAAAACAAGATATAATGTATACGTGTTTATGCTCAAGTAGAATATAACAGATAAATGAGAATGATGCATATATAAATGAGAAGGATAAAATAAATTTACCAGAATTGTAATCCTTGAAAATGGACTCAACCATAGCCGTGGCCTCATCTTCTCTAATAGGTCTAAGGGCCTCAAGCCTTTTCGGAGAGAAAAGTTCAACCACACAAATGTTTTTCACCTTAACATAATGTGGCCCATAATCAGCCCATAATAGGTCTTTACCATTGCTAATTTTGGCAATGGACCTACTTCTATATCTATCTGCTAATTGTGGATCATTCTCCTTAAAAACCTCCCTAGCCAACTCCGAATTTGATATAATCACGTTCAAACTTGAACCAACCCAAACCGAAAAGATTGGTCCATAATGTTGAGCCCATCTTGTAAAGCATTCGAACTTATTCGTCTTGACATCATCGAGGAGTTTTCCTATGACCGGCCACGGGCGTGGCCCAGGTGGTAGTCTAGTGGTCAACTTCTTGAAGATCTTATAAGCAATTACTAGAGAGATAATAGAGAAGGAAAGTTGGAAGATGAAATCCATAACATTTATTGTTGAGAGGGAAGAATAATAGTTTGATAAGAAAGGGAATTGCATATTATAGGTAAACAAAGTGTTGGGAGAAAGTTGTACATAGTTTAAGTGTATTGGTGTTGGTTGGTTGGAGAAGTTTAATGAACATGGGAAGAAGTGGTAGGCCTGTTTCCACTTACCATGGTCATTATTTGTTATGATAGTGGAATATTTGCCCACGTCCTAATACAGAAAGATTGAGAGCTAAGAAGAAGTATTAAACGAACATATATGCACGATATGATTGACAATTGAAACTAATTCATTGGAAAACTAGTACTCTATTTCAAAAATGGACAAACTGACAAAGTGGAATATGCAACGTGCAAGCGCCAAGCCGTATTACTCCATTATTGATTTAGTTTTTTCTTCTTTTTTTTTTCCTCTTTTCAGCTTTTATTGTTTTTCTTTTTCTAGTCCAAGTGATTTTTGTCCCCCCTCACTCTCAAGCGTTAACCTGTGTAGCTGGATTGGTTGACCTGCGATAGGTGCTGGTCCAGTAGGGTCTTTCTTACCAAGGGGTTCCCAGTGGGGGCCCCAAAAAAAAGTGATTTCAGTTTGTGATAAAAATCGATAACTATATCCAACAATGTTTAGTGCATTCTAGATCCTACACCTGAGCTTAATTTTACACTCGTATAGGGGTGGGGCTACCATTATCGAGGCGCTGTTAAATTCTCAATTTGGACCCTTTACCCATTATAAATGGAACTTGGAAATAGAAGTGAAGGATTTGGGTCTTTAAATTTGAAAGGATGGGAAGAATGAATCTGGAGAACTTTGGGAAAAGAAATTGTATAGTAGTTTGTCATGAAGAAGACTAAGAGACAAAGCATTGAAGGTCTTGTCTCTCTCGTCAAGTGACAAATTGATGAAAAAAAGGTCAAGATTAAAAATGGATATCTTTCACAAAATACACTCACCAAGAATTAAACTTTGTAACAGTTGTTTGAAAACCTATTGTCTTACCAACTACTCCACTTTATCTTTCTACTTGTACATTGATACATTGGTGGTACTACGTTAAGTACTAAGTTTTGGTACTCGCACCCACCAAGAACCGCCCCTGCACTCGTATATGGGTTTTCTTTTCATAGCACATTTAACATTTTAATGATCTTTTTCATCAATATACTTGCATATTCTTTGCATTTGTAATTTTTTTTACATTTCATGTGCTCTATTTATAATGCTTCTTATCATTCAATTGCACTATAAAAAACACGCAAATGTAAAAAAAAAAAAAAAGCATATAAGTATCATGCTCTTGAGTATATGATCTAAACATTGTTTAATATCTATCTCACTCATTTTTGGTATTACTAGTTTTATTGTTACAGTCCCCTATGTGTGAATTTGCTATTAATTGTTTGTCACTCATCAAATCACTCAGCTATTTGACCAATTATATTATTAGTTTTTTTACTGATTAGTTTAGACAACTATCATGTGTTTGTCATAAAAATGTGGTAAAATCAACAATTGGTTATTAATAATTTGTACATGAAGTAAATTTGAAAATCAAAAGCCAAAAGTGATTTACCAAACAAATTTTAGTCATTTAACCAAAGTTTAAAGTCAGAAGCTAAAAGCCAAAAGTCATTTGCTAAACAAGGCCGAAGTCCTGGGACACCTCATCGAGAACTCTTACCATTCACTCTAAACTCTTACACTCACCAAATATCGAACAATAGTTCAAGTCACGTTGAAGACAACATAAACATTATATAGAATGAAACAGTTTACGAACTACACTTGAGACATCATCATCTGAATTGCAACAGATTGAGCGGAGTGCTGCGGCTATTTTACATCAGGATATTACAACATAAACTCCTTACGGAGAAAAAGAAAGGAAACAAGACACAAACCCTTTACAAAACCAAAGGTTGGGAGAAAAATCACAAAGCTCATTGCTAGGCCAGAAAGCTTCAAAACCTGTCTAAAATTGCGGCATCCAAACCAGCACTTCAGGCCATTTAAAAATGCGAGGAGAAAAAAACACGAGCAACCAAATTGTACTCATGTAGCATCTCTCGATTGACAGCGAACAAGCAAGAAAAGACTTCTCCCAAATCAACCTTGGAAAACTAACATGTCTTCCTTTACCATGTTGAACATAGATAAAGCACAACAAACTAGTGTACAGTTGGAACAGAAGCTGCGTGGTAGAGGTACAATCAGACATCACGTCTGACAAAAACTATCTTTGGACTGGGAACAAGCTGAAGAACACATTTGGTCATTAATGGCTTAGGCTCCATATACGATCCAGGTAGAAGTTTTACCTGCACTTTCAGTAACATATAAAGTAATTAGGTATGTATGCTACTTGGCTATAAAGACCACTAAAAATCTCATCAGAAGTCGCAAATATTTGCAGAATTCCAGCAAAAGATAAGATTGGCTAGAGGCTAGATTAACTGTTAAGAGAAAAAGCCCATCTACAAGCGAAAGCAACAATTGATGGACGAGAAACAGAAAAAATTACACCATTAACACTAGTATATAATCTTCTGATATTAACAAGGATCACTTACAATGATATACACACAGATAAGAGCAGGGGGCCAGTTATCCGTAACGAAGGTTTTAATTCAAAAATAATATTGCCATTTTGCATTTATAATAAATTGGGGTAATAAACATCTTAAATCCGGGAAAAGATGGAAACTAGTATGACTCGAACGCTCTACCTTGAGTTTATTCTTCACTTCTCTCAAAATAATTCATCAGAAGACTCTACAATTATTGGCAAAAGAACAGATCTTGCTTGGTGTTCAGTGAAAGCACAAATAATGACAAATAACATCAAGATGAAAGGGAAAATCACAAATAAGAAAGGTTTCAAAGAAAAGAGAAAACTCAGTGTTTATTTGCTGCATAATATACATCATCTAGCACTGTAATTGTTTAGAATGCCTTTGCCATTCACTAATCTAGTATTATGCATCACAGATATGATCCCCAACGCTTGTGACCCCCCTCTCAGTCAAACCCATATAATGAGATGGGGCACTAGATCAGATAGACAAAAAGTTCAAGATTCCCATGTATAAGCTTCAACAAAAATGACAAAATTCTATCTGAGAAATTTACAGCCCAAATAATCAGTAAGAAAACGAACCTCATACTGCTCAAGCAGTGACGCAAATATAGATGCAATTCCGATAATAGCAAACCTCTGGCCAACACATGCACGCAGACCTGAACCAAATGGAAGAAATGCAGCGTTCTTGTATGGATCACTTAGGATATATGACCCCTCTCCCGAATCTGGAGGCACTTCAGCAGAATCTAAACCAAATAGCAACAAAAAGAATGATGATGACATGAGCAGCTAAATAGTACTCTAGCATAGTTCTTCTTTTGAGAACTAATAAAATACTCCCTCCGGTTCCTAAAGATCCTCCCTCTTTTCGTTTAAGTGCGTTTCCAAAAGATCCTACCTCTTTTACTTTATTCCTTATTTGGCAAATTTTTTCCCCTTTTTACCCTCTCATGTCCCTATCATATGGTCCGTCATTACACTATTAATTCAATTTTACTCCCTTTCTCTCTCCTACTTTACCCCTTTTTATTTGTTTATTTTCCTTAACCCCCTTTCTCTCTCCTACTTTACCCACCCCAACCCCACACAAATTGATCCTCCTTGGTATCTGTAGTAACAAGGAGGATGTACTCGCCTTCATTTCATAAGATAGAAGGTGTCTACAAATAGTATGTAATGACATCAGAAGTTCCTAAATCTAGACAAAGAGGTCATCAGTTAATTACTATGTCATTGCACAAAGATATTGCATTATATGATGATAACGGAAGAATAAGAAGGTAAATTCAGAAACTTCATTTACAAATAATTCCATTTCTTTTCCGGGTCAAATCATTTATCATATTGAACAAAAAAATATAAAGTTACATGTCTTAAATGTACAAACAAAGGGAATTTCTTGTGAGACGTCATAAAACCTGCGACTTTTAAAAATAATTCCATTTCTTTTCCAGGTCAAATCATTTATCATATTGAACAAAAAAATATAAAGTTAAATGTCTTAAATGTACAAACAAAGGGAATTTCTTGTGAGACGTCATAAAACCTGCCACTTTTGGGATGATATTACTAAGGTAAAGAGTCCTATATTAATACCCTCTGCACCCCATATCGCCTCTAAAAAATTTTAATTGATACTTCCTCTGTTCTTTTTTAAATAAGAAACATTGGATTATGACAAAAGAGTTAAGGAGAGGAGAGAGATAGAAAGAGATAAAATAGAGGACCTTCATGTGCTAGGAGAGAGAAAGAAAGAATATATTGCCAAAAATGTCAATGTTGCAAGTAATATGCAACTTCCTAGAATAGGGGACCTTGCAAGCAAAAAGAAACGGAGGAAGTATAACCCAATGATATATGAATTAAGGTTAGAAAAGAAGATAGCTCTTATAAGTAAATTAAATTTTCGGAAGGTAATGTAAGGTGCGGATGCATTCATATAATCGTCCCCAAAACCATTAACTTCAACGAAATTTTACAAGTTAGGGGTTACCTCAAGTCGTGGTGTAAACAACTAAATGTGAAGGTTTTCGAGGTAAACACCTAAAATACTATAAAAGCTTTGGTATAAAGTCAGAGAAGTTTCACTGAAAAATAAACGTGTTTAATTGAAGATGAAAACATTTGACAAGCTTTTCTTCGTCACCAAAGAAGAGCTGCGTCAAAGCAATTTTAGAACAAGAAAGAAAAACTGTAAAATCGGATAAATCAATACTGATTTTACTCTACTCTCATAACGCATTTTCCCACAACTGATGGTTTCCTGCCTCTACATCATATATAAGAGATATACCACAAACTACCAACTGAGGGTAAATATCACTTGAGCAGCAGCCATAGTTAGAAAAGCATGAATTAGTAAGGTAGGTAAGAAGAAACCTGTAGTTTCGGAGCTTCTGCTAGTTTCAGATCTCTTTTCAGACTTTGACAAAAAGCGGTATGGATTAAACTGTGCAGCATCACTTCCCCAGTTGAATTCATCCATCTGAACCAACTGTATGGGTGCAACAAGCAGAGCTCCAGCAGGAAGGTGTAACCCATTCTTAAAATCCAAGTCTAGAACAAAGCGTGAAATGTCAGTATGTACACAGTGGAGCGCAGAAAAACAAAATCGTTGTACAAAGTGTTTTTACCTACGACTAGAAGTCCATAAGAAAAAATAGGTTTTAGTGATTCCAAACACCCCCCCGGGCGCCTGTCCAATAATGTCCCAACCTATGTTACCCAACCCATCAGTGAAAAAGACCCTAAATATTCTAAAAGAACCAAAAGAAAGGGAGAGATGAGTATCCGACAAAGCTACAAGTCAATACACTGCAATAAATTTTTTTTTAATAAGGGAATTATGACGTTGCTATAAACAGCTATATGCAACTCATACTTCTTGCTAACTCCATCTATTTCTTACATTAATGAAATACAATTTGATTTAAAAATAAATAAATATTCCCTCTTCCATGAACAGAATATAATGCCAGAGAATGGTTCTCCTAAGCTTTCTGCTAGGAACTCAAACAACACAAGCAAAATTCAATCTACAATCAGAAAAGATAAGTAACCTAGATAATATTGTATTGACTAAATCAGTGTGACCTAATCAATTACAATGCTCAACCATTCGAGAGGGCTGAGTTCTCTCCCAAGGAATCCACTTCTCTCTCTATATTTTCCATGCCTCCTACATTCCCCTTGGCTCCTTATTTATACTCCTTACTGATTTCTAACAAACTCATATAACCAACTCCTGACACCTCATCTTTCTTTTACTGGCTATTGAATTAACCTCTCTACAATATGAGCTGTAATAAAATAAACTGTAAGGACTCAATGCCCCTTCTTCTTGGGTCTTCTAGAATAAGTAAACTTCAGCTGGGGTGTAGTGTGTTGATGCGTTGCATTACCCGCCTCCCAAAGAGCCACCTTGTCCTCAAGGTGGAAAGAGGGGAACAAGTGGAGTAAGGCCTCATAATCCTCCCAAGTAGCATCAAAGTCAGGTAAGTCTGCCCACTGAATAAGGACTTCCAGACCCTGAGGGGTAGGTCTAGTTCCCAGGACTGCTGCAGGCTCCACTTGCAACACCAAGTCAGGGGTGAGTTGTGGTGGAATGGTAGGGGCCACTGGCTGGGTACCTACTGCTGCCTTCAGTTGCGAGATGTGAAATATGTTATGAATTCTGGCAGTGGGGGGTAGCTGGAGCTTGTAAGCCACCTTGCCCACTCGCTGAATCACCTCATAAGGTCCATAATACCTGGGAGCAAGCTTGGCATTGGCTCTCTTAGCAAGAGAAGTCTGCCTATAGGGCTGGAGCTTAAGGTACACCATATCTCCTATTTCAAATTCCACCTCTCTTTGTTTAGCATCCTCCTGAAATTTCATCCTTTGTTGTGCCCTGATGAGATGAGCCTGTAAGTCATCAAGTATAGCATCTCTTTCCATTAAAGACTCTTCCAAAGAAGCTACTGCTGTACCGCCATGGGTATACCTCAGTAAGTTTTTTTGTTTTGGGGGGGGGGTTCCCTTCCATAGAGAGCCTTGAATGGGGTGCAGTTAGCATGAGAGGAAGAGTTATACCAAAATTCTGCCCATGGCAACCACTGAGCCCAAGAGGTAGGTTTCCCCTGAATAAAGCATCTGAGGTAAGTCTCAAGACACTTATTCACCACTTCAGATTGCCCATCTGATTGTGGGTGGTATGCAGTGCTTCTGTGTAACCCTGTGCCTTGGATTTTGAAGAGCTCCTTCCAGAATAGACTCATAAAGATCCTATCTCTCTCAGTGACAATTGTAGCTGGAAATCCATGCGACCTGACCACTTCCTTGATAAAAGTTAAAGCTACAGAGTGGGCTGTAAAGGGGTGTTTTAGAGCCACAAAATGCCCATATTTAGTGAGCCAATCCACTATAACTAGGATTGTATCATAGCCTTGGGATTTGGGTAACCTTTCTACAAAATCCATGGAAATGTCTTCCCAGACTTGAGAAGGAATAGGAAGTAGCTGAAGAAGCCCATCTGGTTGCAGGGTGAGATATTTTTGTTGTTGGCAAGTGGGACAAGATTTCACATAGGTGGAGATGGCCTTCCTCATGCCTACCCAATACCATTCTTGGGCTATTCTCCCGATAAGTCTTGAACTCCCCCGAGTGACCTCCCACTACCATTCTTGGGCTATTCTCCGATAAGTCTTGAACTCCCTGAGTGACCTCCCACTGGAGAGTCATGGTACTCCTTGAGTATGGTATTGACTATAGGTGACTGTCTAGGAATCACCATTCTCCCCTTGTACTTGAGCAACTCAAACTCTAGAGTATATCCCTTGGGAAGCTGCTTGCCTTCTGCCCAGTCTTGCTTCAACTGAGTGATGAATGGGTCTTGTTGTATCTCTTGATACAAGGCATCCCGATTGATGTAGTTAGTAGCCAAGGCACTCAACTCTGCTGAGTTGGTAAATTCCCTAGAAAGGGCATCTCGCTACTGTATTGGTTGCACCTGTCCCGTAACAAATCTCAAAGTTGAACCCCATCGGTTTACTCACCCACTTTTGATATTCGGACCCCACCTCTCTCTGTTCTAGCGAAAACCTCTCGCTGGGTCGGCTTTGACCCGAATTTCCTGCCAAGGAGGTAATGCCTCCACTTCAACACAACCCAACACAATAGCCATCGGTTCCTTTTCGTAGATGGATTTCAATCTAGCCCCACTGCCTAAAACCTTGCTTTGAAAAAGGCAATTGGATAGCCCTGCTTGAGTTAACACAGCCCCAACTCCATACCCGGACGCATCTGTCTCTACTATAAATGGGAGGGGAAAATCCGGCATCTTCAATATAGGGGCATGTGTCATAGCAACCTTGAGAGTCTCAAATGCCTCGGTTGCATATGGGGACCACCCATAGTTGTCTTTCTTCAACTGCTCGGTGAGAGGAAGAGCAATTTGTGCATACCCCTTAATAAATTTTCCGTAGTAACCAGTTAGTCCTAGGAAACCCCTCTAACTCCTTGAGGTTTGTAGGTACCGGCCATCCGAGCATTGCCTCCACTTTGCTTGAATCCACAGCTACACCATTGCAAGAGATGACATGGCCTAAATATGCTACTTCATTCTTACCAAACTCACACTTCTTCCGGTTGGCATACAACCTGGTGAAGCTTAAGGACATCTAAAACTCGCCGCACATGATATAAGTGTTGCTCCTTGGTTTGGCTATAAACCAAGATGTCATAAAAAAAAACCAATACAAATTTCCTCAAGAAGGGTTTAAACACTTCATTCATAAGGGCCTGAAAAGTTGCAGGGGCATTGGTTAACCCAAATGGCATCACCAGCCATTCATAGTGCCCTTCATGGGTTCTAAAAGGCTTTTTAGTCTTTTAGAAATGTCTTGCTCCTTCATTCGAATCCGGTGGTATCCAGATTTTAGGTCCAACTTTTAGTGAACAAGGATGCCCCATGTAATTCATCCAGAAGCTCATCAATGACTGGAATTGGGTATTTGTCTGGAACAAGAACCTTGTTGAGGGCCCTATAATCAACACGTAACCTCTAGGACCCATCTTTCTTCTTCACCAAGAGAACTAGGCTAGAAAAAGGACTCCGGAAAGGTTGTATAATTCCCGCCCCCATCATATCCCCTATGAGTCTCTCCACTTCATCCCGAATCAGGGGGTATCTATAGGGTCCGACACTCACCGGGTCGGTACCCTCTTTCAAAGTAATGCCATGCTCCCCGCCTCTAACTGGGGGTAACTCATTAGGCATCTCAAACACCTGCCTATACTTGCTCTAATAATCCTTGTAAGAATTCGGGAACTTCTACCTCTCCTGTTGCCCCCGGTGTATGGTCCTCTAAGGCTCCCTCCAGTAAGTTACACTCAATCAACATGCCTTGCTTCTCCTTTCTCAACGTTCTAATCATGGCTTTCGGAGGTGTTTCCCCATCCCGAAATTTAAGTGTTTGGGTTTTCCAGTTGGTGGACATGGTTCCCGGTTTCTCTAACCACTTGGATGCCAAGGATCAAATCGGAATTGCCTAAGGGTAAGGGAAGGAAGTCTTCTTTTATAGTAAGCCCTTGAATCTTCACCACCACTCCCTTGCACTCTCCCTGCCGTGGACAGACCTCCCCTGTCCCCAATGAAACTCCAAAAGTCCCCGAAGAGTGAATGACAATCCCTAACTTCTCAACCATTTGAGTAGATATGAAGTTATGGGTGGCACCCGAGTCCACCATAACCACCACTTCCCGACCTTCAACAGTACCAAGCATTTTCATGGTCTTTGGACTTGTAAGTCCCATGACCGAATTAAAAGAAATTTCGGGTTAAATATCTACTATGGTTTACGTGGAAAACTCACCCGAGTAGGAGGGTTTTGCTTGGTGCTGGTCATCTTCCTCACCTTCATTAGTGAGCAAAACACTCAACTCCTTCCTTGTGCATCTATGTCCAGGTACCCATTTGTCATCACACTTGAAGCATAGCCCCTTCTCTCTCTTACTCTGTAGCTCCTTCTCACTAAGCCTCCTAACCTCTCCCATGGATTTACCGGAGCCGAAAGATGAAACCGATTTTGGGTTGTTAATTGACCCGCCAACTGAAGGTGCACCATAGCTATTTTGGAAGATTTTGGGCCTAGGCCCAAATTTTCTCTCCTTCAAATTTTATCCTCGGCCTTTCCCTGCTAGCTCCATGGCCCGATCCACACTCTTGGGCCCAAATAATCTCACCTCACCCTAATCTCCTCTTTCAACCCTTTTATAAACCGACTTCGGTCTATATCCTCCGAAACTCCCAGTTAAAGGTGCAATCATCTCTATAAACTTCCGAGTGTACTCTCTCATTGACCCCTTTTTGCTCCACCGCCATCCACTTGCTCATGCAGACTTTCGGTAGATGTTGATCGGAATTGTCGCAACAAGCAGTGCCTTCATCTCATCCCACCGGTGAATGGGTCGCCGAGAATTCTCCCACTAGTACCACGGTGGCGCGTCAACTCTCCAACGCCACCACCGCGCCTCCATCTCGTTCCTCCTCCGTCAAACGGTAAAATTTAAAATACCGTTCACCCTTAGAATCCAACCATCGGGATTCTCCCCACCGAATAAGGGAAGATCCAAACTTCTTATGCTTCCACTGCGATCTTCCATTCCCTCCACTCCCAAATTCCTCATCTCCAGATCTACCAAACGCGCCTCCGATTTGCGATCCTCCGTCACGTGGCGATCTCACTGGATCCTTAAAGGTTCGGAACTATGCGTGGAGCTTATCCTGATCTTCCTTGAGCTGGGCCAACATCCGATCGTATTGTTCCTTCAATTTCTCGATTGTCTCCTCCAATCGGTGCGAACTGGCCCCAAATCATCCCTGAATTGGGCCGCCATCTTTTCCAGTCCTGAAGTAAGGCTTTGCAACCCCTTAGTAACTTCACTCACGGCGGTGGTAACATCATCAGTGATAGTCGCCTTCAAGGATGCCACTTCTACTTCCAACTGGTCCAATCTCTGAGAATGAGTTCTCGTCATCATTTCCTGGTTATGGAACGAATCTGCTCTGATACCAAGTTTGCTAGGAACTCAAGCAACACAAGCAAAATTCAATCTACAATCAGAAAACATAAGTAACCTAGATAATATTGTATTGACTAAATCAGTGTGACCTAATCAATTACAATGCTCAACCATTCGAGAGGGTTGAGTTCTCTCCCAAGGAATCCACTTCTCTCCCTATATTTTCCATGCCTCATACATTCCCCTTGGCTCCTTATTTATACTCCTTACTGATTTCTAACAAACTCATATAACCAACTCCTGACACCTCATCTTCCTTTTACTGGCTATTGAATTAACCTCTCTACAATATGAGCTGTAATAAAATAAACTGTAAGGACTCAATTGCCCTTCTTCTTGGGTCTTCTAGAATAAGTAAACTTCAGCTGGGGTATAGTGTGTTGATGCGTTGCATTATCAATGTACATAGTTGCATTCAACTTAAAGCAACTTAAGTCACATACCTTCTTCATACATTGCAGGCTAAGCAACTCTAATATGATTAGATTGATAATAGGAATTCATCAACTCTCAGTCTCTCACTACTATAATTACCCTCCTCAAGACAGCATACCTGTAAAATAGACCAATTATCTTGAAAGTACTCAAAGATTCATACCTTGTCCCAAAGAGCATCTCTGCAGCAGAGGTCCAGCAGGAAGGAGGCGAGCAGATTCATACATGGTAGCCAATAAGAGGTGCATCTCACTGACATCTTGCTTGCTTAGCTTATCAGATCGTTTTCTTACCATAATTACCTCTGAATATATCTGCATATAGGAATCAGCAGACAAAAGTTAGATGTTCCCTTTATTGTATTTGTATCCCTCTGTCCCTAAAAAAATGCTCCATGTTCCCTTTTGGTTTGTCCCTAAAGATTGCTCCATTTCTCTTTTAGGTGACATGGTACCCACAATCCTGCATTTCTCCTACCCCACAGGCCAAAAGAAACAACTACCAACCCACTCAATACAACACTTAAAAAAAGTAAAAGGTGGGGAATGGTCAAACAATAAGAATGGGTAACAATAATGAACAAGTAATGTACAAGGACGATAGTAAGTAACAACAGCGAGATCAATGAATTTAGCATTCATGAGTCCACGAAGTTTGAAAAGAATTTTATTTCTACAAGTTATATGCCAACATCACAGCCTGTTTTGCTCAGCAGAGACAGAAGAATCCATAAAAGTGTCAAGGTTTTGAAACCCCTCCCCCTTGTCAAGGGCAATATACCTCCAACCCCTAACACTCAGTCTCCCAGTCTAGAATGATTGCTGTTCCACTAAAATACTTCTAGGAACATGCTTCAAAAGTTCCTAAAAATATTAACTAAACGAAGGGTCCTTTAGTTTGGGGGAGAGGGGTCAATGTATAGAGACTTCTATGAGTCACCATGACCCTCCCCCTGGTTGGACCGCCATTTAGGTATTCTCTGTGCGTGTGTGTGTGTAAAATTCTGTAAAAAGCAGCTCCAAATGATGTCAGAAAGACGAATATTCAGCATTAAAACTGCACTACTTCATCTGACTGCATGGTCTTCATGGGAATTCTTTTAGATAAAAAGATAAGAACTTAAAAGAGAGAAGTTGCTACCCTCAACATGTAAATAACATCTAGCATGCATACAAAACATGCAAAGTGATGTCATGATTCAGGAAGATGAACATTCAGCATTGCAGCTGCACTAGTTCATTTGGCTACATGGACTTCATGGATAATCTTTCAGAAAAGATGTTGATCATTTTTGTTAGATATGAAAAGATATTAACAATTAGAAGTTAGAGAACAGAAGAACTTGCTATCATCAACATGCAAAAGCAAATAAATACCTATGAGAAATCCTTCTTATGCCCCCCCCCAGTCAACAGACCTCATGGTCACTGACAGTTCAGCTAAAGAGATGACAATTCCTACAAAAGGCTCTTTTGTCCTGAATTCCAACAGTTTACCACTCAAAAAAGGCTTCTCATGATCAGGGTACAAATTGATTTCCCTAAATGAGCAGAAAGCACCAGCTTGAGACGCATACTATAAAGTTGCACACAAAAGAGGCTCAAGTGAATCCGGACAATGGTTGGCAACCTTGGCTTCTTTTTAGAAACTAGAGATATTAATATATGCAAGATATAATGATGCCGACATACTATGAAGACAGAGAGGGAAATTCTCTTGCAGAGTAGATCTAATTTAGATCTTTCTCTAATGCTCATCCAAACAAGAACATGAAGAAGAGAGATGGGGTTGAAAATTTAAAAACAAGAGCATGGAAAAAATTTACCCAGACCCACAAAACCCGCCATCAGATGGCCAGTATGTATAAAGAATCTGAGAGTATGGGGTAAATAATAGTAAGCATGTCAAAGAGCATGTCGAGTAAAAAATCCAAAATTCAAACATATGAAATAGGCATTCTACACAATCAACAATGCATAGTCACTGAAAGCCGAATCAAATACTAAAGTATACCTACCAGGCTACCACCATTCACAGGAGCAAATGCGAGCTGCCAACCAGCCAAGGAGTGCATAATTGTAAACAGAAAGACTGCTTTTAGAGATATGGAATGTCAAAAACTTTACCTTTTCCTGTATCTCAGGATGCATTGCAAGTCTGGCTAGGACATTGCCAATCAAACCAGCAGTAGTTAGGCACCCATGGAACATCATTCCCATGACATATCCACAGGACTCCTCACGTTGATTCAGATGACAACAGGGCTCTTGTGAGCTTGAATTCTCAAGCTTCGCCACACCATCAGTATAGCTTATATCAAATGCAGCTTCCCCTCCTTTCATTTTAGGAGTGTTGTGGCAATTGGGTTGACACAGCATCTTGTAGTTCAGCTGGCACTGCTGAACAATATCTTGAGTCAAGGCTTTCAGCTTTGTGCACAGATGCTGATACTTCCAGTAACCTTGTTTCCAGAATGGAGGAACTTTATACGATGCCCAAAAACAAGCATCCTTTGCAATCCTTATGAGAAGCTCCTCGTAAGCATTAGCCTTGGACCAAACAAAGAAAGCATCACCAAAAAATGTGGCTCCTAAGATGGAGAAGGCCATGTGTTGGGAGAACATTTCACAATCAAGGGTTCCCTTGTTCATGATGTCACATATTCTTTCCATTACAGAGTCTACAGCTCTATCAGTCATTGCATGTGCTTTATCAAGCAACTTCCCATTCAACTCCACTGCCAATGCTTCTCTTCTTCTTTTGACCTGCAGCAACACACAATATATTGACAATAAATCCAAAGCAAAGATAAAGTACTCCAGGACATCACAAATTCCTAAGAGACTATGTAAATAGCATATCACAGAGGTATTAGAATATCAAATTTTCAAGACAAGTAACCATAGAAATAACATAGAGATACCTATTCATTCATATGAGTGACGATATATTTCGAAGAAATTTTCAACCATCAACTAACAAATTGATGGTTACCCCCCCCCTCAAGGCACCAACTTCGAGGGGGTACAGGTGGTATATGTTATATGGGGCCAATTGTTTGCATCCCTGGAAATATGCACCTTTTACAGTACCCAACATTCAAGATGAGCAGGACCATTAAAAAGTCCTGTAAAAAGCTTACTAACCCCCCAACCCAAAAGAAAAAAAAGAGATCTTCTAGTCAGATGGTAAAAGTCAGCAAGTGAAAGAATAAAAATTAGAGCAATCTTGTGACTTGACACTTTAACCATATTAATCCTGTGTTAAGCAGATTTTGTATCACTTGAGATTCTGAAACAACCTCGAAGTGGTAAAAAGGTCGTCATATTAACCTTCATGCAACGCACATTGCTTCTATCAAGATTTGACACTTTTATGCCCTCATAATATATAGAAAGAATTAGTAAAAATACTGAAAGTCCCAAAACTAACATTATTCTTCTCCTCGAGCATATCTCCCTTTCTGCAATCTCCTCTGTTATGTCCAATTGTCCATCCTTCCCTCCCTCTCCATTGCCAATTTCATCTCCAACTATTCTCTAAGCCCTGAATTGGCTGATCTTGCAGAAAAATACTCCAAGAAATGTTTATATATTAGAGAGCACAGTGATACAGGTGTATCATCATTGTTTGGTACTTCTTGGTATAGTAGATAGGTCCATTATTGGAATTTCTGTCTGATAAGCCAGCCCATAAACTACCAAACGAGAAATTATGATGAATAGAAATTAGAGACAGCTCTCCTCTAGCCAAGGCATAACAAGCTACAGTTAGAACAAGTGGGTAGCAAAGAGGTCCTCTGATATTGCATAGAAAGCTTCAGCAGATACAAGTATGTAGTTTGTACATAGAACAAAATGGTGCTAATTGTCAGGTGGATAGTAACTTAGAGGAACTGAGTAACTGACTACTGTGATTTATATTAGAGAAATCATATCTTCACTCTGTTTGCCAAGGAATAGTTTTGACTTTTGACCTTCAAATGCATGAAAGTGCACATGCAAGCATTTGTTCATGTTATAGGCATGCGATATACTTCCTCTGTTTTCTAAAAGTTGCAACAGTTTGACTTGCAGACTTGCCAACGCAAAACTTGACCATTAGTATCTTTACTTATATACTCCCTCAGTATCGAAATGTTCTTCCAATAGGAACCTACTTTTTGCAATCTCTCACTCACTTTTTTGAACTTCTCTTACATTTTGGTACTTCTCTCTTACTTTTTAGTATTCCTTTCTTATTTTTTGTTAACAAAACAAGGTAATATTCCCTCTAGAAAGAACTTTCTGAAACGCCCTAGGAGAGAAACCAGGAAGAACATTTAGAAATGGATGATGCATAAATAAAAATTATAAAAAAATATTTTCAAAATATACATTGAGGCCAATCCAGTAACAAATTACACTATAACATTTGTGTTTATAAATCAGTTAACAAATAGGTTCTAAGTGAAGTATGTGAATAGTGCAAAAGCTAAATTGTTGTAATTTTGGGGAAATAGAGAAAGTATGATTTACACTTTCTAGTAGATTCACTCATGATATTTTAAGGAATATCATGATTATTGCCATTTAGAAAATTCTGATTTCGAGGTCATATTGGCAGTAGTACGTGCTATTGACGATATAAACATACTTTTTCAGTTTACTTGGTGAGTTATTTCACAATTGAAATGTGTTTAACAGACTGGAGAAGACTGAAGAGGGAAGGAAAAAATCTTAGATTACGTGATTTCATATCTGTAAATTGAAATTGCAAACACAAATGTTAGATTATATAAAAAATATCCAAGCCTTGCAAAGTTGCAATAGTAACTTAACCTGATATTTTCAAGGACATATCATATCTGAGATAGAGAAAAGGAGGAAGAAAGGTAGAAGAAAGAGAGTGAAGAGTTCTCTTGAAGTTGCTGCTGATTTTAATTTTTAATGAAGGAAAAGGCTTGGTAGAATG
This sequence comes from Beta lomatogona, assembly GCA_947646795.1. Classification (NCBI taxonomy): domain Eukaryota; kingdom Viridiplantae; phylum Streptophyta; class Magnoliopsida; order Caryophyllales; family Amaranthaceae; genus Beta; species Beta lomatogona. Next base: position 32,440 of record CANSNZ010001410.1, on the reverse strand, counting down.
ATCATATTGGTGTTAAATAATTGTGTTACATCACTCAAAAAGAGCTTTTCGTTTTTCAACACCTCATGAAGCTATTGCTACTTTCGGACTTAAAAATAACATGGGGTAAAAGTTTGAGAGAACTGCTAAATTTCGGGCCACCAAAAAAATTCGCCAAATAAAACCAAAAAAACATCTTCTAAGATGTAAATATAAAATTTATTCTTGAAAGTTGGACATTAAAATAAATTTTGGATCTCTAGATGCCTTCAAAGGAAAGTGCTTTTATCATTTCAATATGCAAATTGCAACATAAGATTGAAATTTTAGTACCTAGACATATAAGGTTAAACATGACTCTTAAAAACAACACAAAAGTAGTACTAGAAAAAGAAGCAACTTACAAACAATAAGAACAAAAAAATAATGATATAGAAGGAAGGAAAGGGAAACCTTTTTTTACAGTATGTCCTTTCAAAAATCTTAAACATACAGATTACAGCATACCTTTTCAAACGAAGAGACAAAGAAGCTTGACTGCCCAAAGGCCAAACGATACACTCTCCCTATCAAAGGCAATTTATCGGCAGCCTTCAGCAGCACTTCATTTATAACTAAAGGATCCTTTATAGACACTAGGAGCTGAGTAGGACTTAGCCACAGCTTTATGATCGATCCATACTTCTCATGTGATTTATTCAAGAGTTCTGAAATAAAAATTTGGAAAATTAGACCACAAAAGGAAATAAAGAAGGGTTGTAAAGACCAAAAAGTGCTTTTATAAAAACACAAAATCATGCTGCAATGCTTCTCATATATCCTCAATGATCACCACTTGAGTTGTAAAACAATTGGAAGTATCACTTTATCACGTAATATTTCGTGATATTTTCATTGAGGTACAGAAGTATAAAATTTGGGTATTGTACAAAAGTAAACTTATAGTTCACTAGTTCACTTTCTCAGTTAAAGCACATTATTTTTAGCTTTTAAAGCAGTAATAAATAATTTATATTAGTTTATAAGGTAAAAGCTAAAGATGAACAACCGAGTGCCATAAATGTCACAATGATTGTTGAAGTCGGGCAAGGCCTTAATATGAAAATCTTTCATTAATTAAGATTCCTCATATAACAAGGTGAAATTTACACCAATGAACCTATGACAAACCTTAGGGTGTGTTTGGTTGGGAGGAAAGTATTTTCCAGGAAAACTATTTTTCTTACTTTCCTCTCGATAGGTTTGGATCGGATCAAGGAAGGGAAAATATGAGTTGAACTTCATTTTCCAAGGTGGAAAATTACTTTCCCTAGGGAGGCAAGGGAACCCATACTTTTCCTCACTCTATCAAACAATAACACAACACAAACAAAGGAAAGTGGCTTCCATAATGGCTTCAAAGGACAGTTACTTTCCTTGCAACCAAACAAAAGAAAATAATCTAGAATTGAGTTTTACCATTGGAAATGTTTTCCATCCAACCAAACACACCCTTAGTATAACTCAATCATATTTCCTTGATTTGAAATCAATAGTAATGACAATTCGACTCCTTGATTAAAACATCACAATACCTAGATTTTAGACTGCAATTCTAATCTTAAAGAATCTTTTTAAATAAATCAAGTAGGTCACTGGTGGTTCAACACTGGGTACAAAGACGGAAAATATGCAAAATAATGCACAGGATGTCTGTAAATTAATACACCACCGGAAAGATTCCAACATCAATACAACAACCACAGCCAGCAACAATTGAATATTCGAACTCCTATCGATTTTCGTTTGAAATTATATAAACTTCATTCAAATCAAAAAGTGAGACACATTAGCATTTCATTTTTATTATCATAATTCCACCTCCAGTTCCCAATAACATCAAAATTTGCGACAAAAGTTCAAATTCAAGCATCGATAACCTAACCGACAAGCTGAACAACATCAACACCTCATATCTTAAATAATCAAGTCAAAGAACTTCACAATTTCAGCTCAAATTTACACAAAACACCAAAAAAAATCATCAAAAAAATCTCAAATCAAAAAGTGAGAAACATTAGTATTGCATTTTGATTATCATAATTCCACCTCCAGTTCCCATTAAAATCAAAATTCCCGACAAAAGTTCGAATTCAAGCATCGAACACCTTACCGACAAGCCGAACAACATCAACACCTCATATCTTACATAATCAAGTCAAAGAATTCCACAATTTCCGCTCAAATTTACACAAAACACTAAAAAATCATCAAAAAAATCTCAAAAAAAAAATAAAAACTTACCAGTGAGATCCACATGAGGATGAGTTCCAGAAAAAAGCACAGAATGACCATAGAAAGAAGGAGAAGGAGGACCAGGAATCCGACTTCCATGAGACCATAATTTGAAAATAAGAGCAAGTTTCCTAATCAAAAGAGCTGTAATTCCGATAAAAGTTAACCAAAGCAAGAGATTAATCTCTCGAATTGCATAATCCTTCAAAATTTGTTGAGAATTATTGCAATAAGTAGAATCAATTGATCCAGACGAGTGGTAAAGTCGACGAGAGAGGAAATTGAGGAGGAGAGAGAATTGAGAGTCGCATGGCATCGTCATCTTGTTGGAAGAGAGAGAATTGCAGGCATTCAGATGTGAAGAAGAGTGATTTTAGGGTTTAATTGATTTCGATTTTGATTTGATTTGATGTAAAAGGTGGGAAATAATTTAGGGGATTTTGTTTGTACGAGTTTGACTTGGAAATTGAGGTTTGTTCAAAGTACGAAGAAGATTCTGTGAGCAGTATTGAAGGTAGCAGAAAAGTGAAGTAATATTGGTGTTGGAGATTGAGATGAAATGAATTAAAATGAAGGAGTTTGCTGGAATTTTAAGTTTTTTTAAACGTCGGCGCAAATGCAATGTAAAGATAGTTTGGTGGCACATGGTTGAGGAGAACTGGAGAAACGCAACCCACTTGTCCACTAGGAGTACCTGTACTAGTGATTAGTGAAGATGGTTTCTTCTTGTCTTTTAGGATACCTTTATAGTGAAGATTTACTACTTCTAGAATTTAGACACCCATAGCATAGCATAGCATAGCATAGCTTTGAAAGAAAATGGATGGGTAGCAAAAAGGTTTGTGAGAAATAGTTTGGTAACATGATGGGTGAGTCCTTCTAGATTAATAGTTTGGCTATATATTAAACCATTTGATATGAATCACAGAATAAGAATAATAGTCAGTGGCGGACCTAGGTTGGTACATGAGGGTACTGAAAAAATTAGGTTTTTTAAAAAGAAAAAAGAAAATAAAACCACGTGAAAATGTGAAAATCTACGACTAGAAAACAGAGGAAAGTCATCTAGTCCTCTTCAAGCTCATTGAAAAAAATCACGTGAATTCAAACTTCAAAAGGCTTATCTTTCTCTCACTCTTCACTTCACACTTTATTAGGAATATTAGGGTATCATAAAGATATGATAATATCCTTAGGATATATTATTATTTAGGGATATCTTTTAGAGATAGTTACCTAGTAGGAATCCCTTTGTACTCCTATATATATTGTACTCATAGTTCATTATTGAACGACATCAATAATATAATATAAACTCTTATTACTTCCTCCCTCTCATAAACTTAACACGCTCCTCTCTCTTTCTCTTTCTATCTCAATTCTTAAATTATTCAATAATGGTGCATTTTTCTAGCACTGGTTCAGTTTCTCTTGGTATGGAAACTATTTATTTTGGTGGAAAGGTTCGATTTTTTGCTTTTGATTTCTCAGTTTTTGAGGAAATGTGAATTTGTTGTCGAATTTTTTTTAAGGAGGGGGGTTGGGTTTGTATTTCTTGAATTTGTGGGGTTCTTTTATTTTTTTTAGTTTGAAGATTTTAACAATTGGGTATATAGATTTTTTTTTTTTTTTTGCGTTTGCTGGGTATTTCTTGAAAATGCATTGGATTGTTTGGTTGTAGTTGTTTGGCAATTTGCAATTCAGATAATCGAAAATTGGGGTTTTTGAATTTCTTTTTTAACTCGTGTTTATTGACTCAAATCTTGTTGTTTACTAGTATTTTACTTAAATTTTGCTAGGGTAGTAGCCTACTAGATGACTAAGTCTAAACTCTATAATAAGAACTTTTTTTTACAGTTCTCTCTTGGATATATTACTATGCTATCTCTGTTGTATGACCTTTTTTGTACATAAATTGTTGACTTTTCTCTATTATTTGCTTTGGTGGGAACTATTGTTGTTCTAAATTGAAGTGATCGATCATCTTGGGTTGAGTCCAGTTAATTTTTTTTTTATTTTTGTAATTGCTTGTCTTTTTATATGTGGAATTCAGATTTTATGGGATTCTTCCACATTTTGATTTTAATTTTTTATTTTTATGTATTGAACACTTTTTGTGAGCTTTTCTCACACTTTGAAGTATATAATGAAACACTATTCTCACCGTATTTTTCACCATATACCCCCGATAAATTTTTTTATTCACCATGTACTCTCAATGTTTTCAAAATTCACCACAAACCCCTCAATTTCTTGATGATTCACCAGGTGCCCTTAATAGTTAACGACTATCAACTTTTTTGATTATTAACCTCTAATTCCATTACTAAACCTTAATTAACCCCTATTTGAGTAGTTACTCTTAATTTACCACCATTTTTTTTTTAAACAACAGAAGAAGCTTTATATTAATTCAAACCAAAGACCAAGTTTTTCAAGCATTCATTACAGACGAAGCCATATACGGCTAAAACCCTAATATCGTACATTCCAAACCACCTAATGGTAATTGGAGCCAAAAAATCATAAGTTAAATCCATCATCCACAAATCTGCAAACCAACTAGTCGACAATGATTGTATTCTTCCCTCTAGCATTACGAAGATCCTTGTTGTAAGCGTCTGACACCCGGGTAGGGATTCCAATATGAACAATTCTGGAACCATCCATGCATCTTCCATGAGCTGCTAAATGGTGGAAAACCACATTTGCCTCCCTTTTCACATTCAGTAGGCTTACTTTCATAGTTCCATTCAGTAAGGCTGCAACCTCATTAATGAGCGCAGCGAGCTCATGGTTAACATAGTTAATTGCATTCTGGAGCATTCTCTTGATGCCTTCAGCGTCAATCTCCAACTCCAAAGTATTCAGCTGCATTTCCTTGGCCATGTTCAAGCCTTCCCGGATGGCTAATAGTTCTGCTGCAACAGGGTTAATGATATTAAACTTAATAGAAAAGCCCATCACCCAAGTGCCATCATCCCTCCAGTAAACTCCGCCTCCTCCTGTCTTGTTCATTGTCAACCAGCTGCCATCTGTATTCAGCTTGAGAACTCCTCTACTAGGTGGGGACCAAGTACTCGCCAAGGGCTTGTCATCTTGCTGCTAAACATTCTTACAAAACATAATATCCAATACCAGCTTGTTGAAATGAGAGGAAATAGGGAGCATTTTTAATTCAAAGGTAGCCATGTTTTTAGAGGTCCAGATGTGCCAAACTGTTATTCCAAAGATTTCTTACCAATTATCAGAACTGGAAAAATTAAAAAGAAGTCATTCCTCCCAGTTCAAAGAGTAAAAAGAGTGATAATTAGTGAGGGTGGTAGCCTTGAAGGCATGGAAATTTTTTTCCCAAATGATACAGGAAGAAACACGGTCTCTAAACAAGTGAATGTGATCTTCTTTCGCAATATTACATCTAGCACATGTATATTAAAGGAGACGATTGTAGCCGATAACCAAGTCTCAACTGGAAGAATTTCATGACATATATTCCACAACAACATTCTATATTTGTAAGGAATTCTAATTTTCCACAACTTCTTCCATTTAAAAGGAGAGTTATCATTGATTTGGACTTCTAAGCAATGGTAAGCAGATTTTATAGAAAACTCCCCATGAGGTGTGAGAGTCCAGATCCAGTAATCCTCCATGTTAGGATCGGCAGAAAGGGAGATAGCTCTGATATTAGAAAGGATGTTAGAAGGGAGTGGTTTCCCTATCCTTGCTAGATTCCAGCCATTCTGCCCAACTAAGTCCCTCACTCTAAGGTGCGCTAGAGACTCATGAATGTTACAGTTATCAGAAAGGTAAAGAGGATGTTTCCCTACCCAATGACTGTACCAGACCGAGGTATTTTCCCCTTTTCCAATTCCAACCTTGAGCCTCTTCTTAAGAATCTCCCTACCTTTAAGGATGTCCTTCCACAGGGAAGAGTCAGTAGGTTTTGAAAAACAGTCCAGAAAGTTAGTTCCTTTAAGATACATAAGAGTTAGAAATTTGACCTAGATTTTATCAGGTTGTGTGAGTAACTTCCAACCAAACTTAGCCATGAAGGCAAGGTTCCAATTCTTAAGGTTTCTAATGCCCAACCCTCCTTTACATATGGGTTTGCAAACATTACTCCAGCTAGTTCTGGGTAAAATCCTAGTAGCTTCTACCTTATTCCACAAAAACTTTTTACAAGCTCTCTCAATTTCATTAGTTAAAGAGACAGGAAGAAGGGCAGTTTGCATAGCATACATTGGGTAGGTGCTAAGGACATATTTAATAAGAGTACTCATTCCCGAAATATCAAGTTATTTTGCTTGCCAACCTCGAATTATGTCCTTAGTTTTGTCAAGGATGTCAAGGAAATCACTTTTGCGAGGGCGGAGAGGGGAGATGTTTATACCCATATATCTGCCAAAGGAGGAAGATTGAATCATTTGACAATGAGAAGCCAAGTTAGTCCTAATGTTGTGGTTCATGCGTCTAGGGAAAATGATAGAAGATCTATGCACATTAATCTTAAGTCCTGATAATTTGTAGAAATCATCAAGGACTCCATTAATGCAATCCAGATTAGATGTGGAAGCTTGACCAAAAAGGAAAACATCATCAGCATAAAAAAGGTGAGACAAGCTGAAATTTTGAGCAAACTTAATTGGTTTACAATGATTATTAGCAACACTATTCTGGATCATACAGGAGAGCCTTTCAAGACGAAGGACAAAAATATATGGGGATAAGGGGTCTCCTTGACAGATTCCCCTAGAAGGAAGGAAAGACTCAGTAATTTCACCATTCTAGAGGACCGAGATGGAAGCCTTAGTAATACAACTCATAATCAAGTTAATTAAATTGTTAGGCAAACTTAAATTACACAAAGTATCTTTTATAAAGCTCCATTCCAAAGAGTCAAAAGCCTTAGAGATATCAATTTTAAGGCCATAACATTTTTAGATTTAGGGGCTTTATTAAAGAAGTGGGCAATTTCTTTGATTATAACAATATTCTCTTCAATGGACCTATCAATAATAAAACTAGATTGAAGAAGGCTAATCCAATTAGGGAGAAAAGGTCTCAGCCTATGAGCTATAATTTTAGTAACAAGTTTATAGTTAGAGTTACAAAGCCCAATGGGTCTAAAATCTTTTAAAGAAATTGGCCCTGAATATTTGGAATTAAATAAAGGAAGAAATAATTATCGTCCTCAGGGAAAGAGCCGTTCCGAAGCACTAGCCCACGAAATCCACAATATGTAATTTAAGGTGGTCCCAATGACGCTGCCAAAAAAGGGGCTGAATCCCATCTAGGTCCGGGCTTTTCATAGGGGGCATAAGGAAGAGCACCTCTTTGACCTCCTCCTCAGTTGGACTAAGGCACAATAAGGTAAGAGACCCAAGAGAAGGAGAGGGGGTTCCTAATACTCGGGGTCCAAACAGAAGCGATTTGGGAAGAATTAAAAAGGTTTGCAAAAAAGGAACGGGCCAAATCTTTCAAAACGACAGTGTCATGGATCCACTCAACATCCCCATTTTGAAGCATAAGAATTTTCCCTATAGAGTTTCTAATTTTAGCTCTAAGATGAAAATACTTAGTATTCCAATCAGAATATTTTCGCCATTCTAACCTCGCCTTTTGAGCCCAAAAAATCCTTTCACTATGATAAATTTGATTAAGTTATGAGTGTAAGGATTTTTCAAGAGAAACTAGAAAGGAAGAATGACGTTTGGCAGGAAATCTTTGAATACCATCAATACGGGCAATAATCTTTTTCTTTTTATATGCATTAAAATCTTGGAAGTTACTTCTCCAGTTATCAATGGTTGTTCTGAACAATCTTTTTCCTTCAACCAAAGAATTATCCACCCAATTATTAACGAAAAACGAGGAAAATGAATCATTTAACAGCAAGTTTCTTGACAACGAAAGGGAAAAACACCATGATAATCATCATTAAAAAGAGTAACTAAAATAGGACAATGATCGGAGTAGGTTTTAGGTAAATGGAATACCTGAGTTGCGGGGTACGTGTTTAACCAACTCGGGTTCGCCAAAGCTCTATCCAGTCGCTCTCTTATTAGACTTAAACCCTCCCTAGCGTTATTCCAAGTGTACGAGTTGCCATGAAACCCTAATCCACCATGCATGCCTCATCAGTGAACTTATTGAAATCCACACATTGGTTTGGGTTAAAAACTCTCCCTCCCATCTTCTCGAACTGATTTGTGACTTCATTCATGTCACCTAAAATCATCCATGGAACATTCTGGGGAGGAAGATCAGCTTGCATAGAGTTCCAAAATTGGTGTCTATCCCTGGCAACACTCGGCGCATGCACACCCGTAATAAGCACCTCTGGTTGGTTAGGCTTTAGCTTAAAAAGGGCGTGGAAATAGTTAGGCGTCTCTTCTGTATAATACATCATCTCTAATTCATTCTTCCAAAAGAGCCACATACCACCTCTTTTACCCAACAGAGCAACAACTTTAAAATTATCAAAGCCCAAAATCTTGGACACCCTATTAGCTCTAGCTTCATCACTCTTAGCTTCAACTACAATAAAAACCGTCGGTTTATGAGTACGTAAAACTTCCCATGCATGGGAGAGAAACTCACTGCTGCTTGCACCGTGCACTTTCCACATCAAAATCTTCATATTTAAATCTAGAAGAGGGACACGCATCTCATCAAATGCCTTATATGATGTTGCCCAAGGGAAGTACTTGTCCCACTCCTTCCAATTTTGGGCTTCGCCCAAGCTCCATACGTCCTCTATCTTGAGTGGAGTCATCATCGCGTGTGTTTCCTTCACTGTGTGAGGGAGTTGCCAAATTCGGACTTCCAAGTGTAGTCCCATTACTTCCTTTTGAATTAGATATAGAGAGGTAAGGTTTTGAAACTTCTCTATATTTAATTATTTGCTTTCTAATTGCAAATACTGCACCATTAGGTTTCTCAGGGGTGGAATAAACACCGGCGGAGGGATTGACCTCGGGGGAGGGGATGTCCTCTTGCATGCTTGAATTGTTGCATTCATTTGCCTTATAGACTTGTTCATGGTCTCTAGACTCAGTGTGGTTGGGGGGTGAGGGAGAGAGGGGTCCATAGTAATTTCTAGGGAGGTAATAATGTTGGTTAAGGAGGAATTTGTTTTGATAGGAGAGGATGATCTTTTGAACTGGGAGAAAGGGACTTGAGTTGCAAGGGTGGATTTGAAGGGGTTCGGTGGAATTCTGATCGTTAGAGGCCTCTGGGCTAACTCCTGTGAGATCGAGGGAGGGGTTGGGGCAGGCAGGATAGGAGATGAAGGAGGGAGACTAGGATTTGGGTCGATTGATGGGTTTGCATTGGAGGTTGAGAGGGCTGCAAAACGGTTGATAGAGGCTTGGATTGGGATTGTTGCATTGTTGATGGTTGCGAGGGAGTTGTTGACGATGGTTGGGGGGATGACATTGTGAGTTTGAGATAAGGATTCAGAAGAAAAAGGCAAGGAAGAGGAGGATATGGCAGTGGAGGAATTTTGCATGGGATTTAAAGTAGTAGCAGCCGAAAGAGCAGAGAATAAAGCTCCCTCATTGGGCGAAGGGTTGGCAGAATCAAGAATGAAGGAAGAGGAAGGGTTACCTTTTAAATCCACGCAAACTATCCCATCATTACTGGGATTTCCAACAAGCTCTTTGCCTTTATCAGTTGGGTTGGTAATTTCTCGGGAAGCAAAGGTTTTCTTTCTATTAATTGGGTTATTAACTTTATTGTTGGGTTTGGAATTACTTTTTATTTTATTTTTCGAGGGGTTTAAATCACGGGCGTTTGGCTGAGCAGAAGAAGGAAGCTTCTTATTTTGTGAATGGGCTATGAGCCCTCTCTTTCTATTACAGACCACAGTCCAGGAACCTAGGTCCACCAAATCAGGGTTTGGGCTTTGGTTAGGTTGGGGAGTGGGCTGAGAAACAGTGGACCCAGTTGCGTTTTCATCTCCTTGCTTATCCGAATTAACCTTTGGGTGATTAATGAGGGCCCATTACACATGCTTGTACAGTTATCCTTAAGGTGCCTAATTCTTCCACACTTGAAACAAATGAGCTGAATGTTCTTATATTCAACAACTTGCCGGGCATTACACACCCATATCCTTGCAACCAGAGGCTTCCTCAGATCAATTTCCAAGGCAACTCTTGCATATCTCGCCCTAGTTAACTGATTTGTAGCATAGTCAACTCGAATTGGCTTACCTGCAATTTTAGCTATGTCGAAAAGAACATCTTTATTGTAATATTCCACCGGTAACTCTGGGAAACGAATCCAGATTATAATGTTGTTGAAAGGATTTTCATATGGCCTAAAGTTCGGCTGCCACTTCGTTACCATAAGGTAATGATCTTTAATAAACCAGGGTCCCCCCCAGTAGGGCACGTTCATAGTTGTCTGCAAGCGAGAATCTGAAAAGAAATACATTTCTCCCCAAATCAATAACTTCTAAGTTCCCTTTAGGTTTCCACATAATCCTCACCCTATGGGTCATGAAGGAGGGTCTGATTGAGATACCAAAGCATTTACCCATAATGGTAAGTTTCTAGGGGTTACGCAACACTTCCAGTTGGGAGGCATAGAATAGGACCACCCGAGTGTCATCTGGAGGTGTTATCGCCATATCTTCCCATTCATTGTCTTCAAAAACCAGTTGCTTTGCTTCTTTGAACCATTGAGTGGAGGCCACCACTGCTTCACGAAAGGAAACAGGGGTAGGAGCCCGTGAGTGTTGGATCAGACTAGAAGACTCATTCGGGGTATATTCTCCCATTACATTTGAAATAGAGATTTGATTTCTATCTGGTGGGATGGAGTCCATGGTAGAACCCAGTACAGGGAACAAACTTGGGAAATAACGCTATGAAGAGAAAAAAATCTAGAGAGAGAAAAAACAGAAAGATAGAGAAAAGGCCGTTAGAGAGAGTTACACGTTTCAGCATCTAGTTCGATCCCTTAATTTAAAACGCTACAATGACACCTTTTATCACTCTTTCTCCATAACTCTCTTTCTTCTTCTTTGGCCTTAAGTATTATTTCAATGCTAATTTGTTAGGGTAAATGTAATCCCTCATAATTTTAAAGGATTTTATAAATATATTTTAGTATTTATATACCTATATTTTAGTTGAAATAATTTTATTATTTAAAGAAGGTTGACTATTTTAAAAGTCAAATGAAATTATTTTAAGGATTTAAGGAAGTTGAAAATATTTTAATTAGGCATGCTTTGAAAAGGTTTGAAATACGAATTTGATTTGGAAAAGAAGTCTAATGGACTTGAGGAACCCAAATTCTAAGTAGATTAAGAAAGAGGAGTTATATTGATGCTAGGAGTTCTCATTTATCAATCCTAGTCGTCATCAAAGTCTATTCTAAACTCAATCTCCTTTTTCCTAAGCCCAAAAGGAAACCCTACTTATAAATACCTTAAGCCCAATTATTTTACCCAACACAAAAATTATTTCTCTGTCTTCTCTCTCAAAACTCACGGCACTCTTCTCTCTTCCTCTTCCACGTAAATTTCAGTTTTCTTCCTCTCAAGTTTTTCTTTCTTCTTCTTCAAGTAACGCTTTCTTCTTCGCTAATAAACGTCACAACCACCACCGAACACCAGTGCATAGCCGCTGCCGCCGCCGCTGCTCTTCTTTGGCCGGCGCATCATTCCACTTTTCTCTTGTATTGGTTTAATTCTTTTCTTCTTCCTCAAGTTTCCATTAAAGACTATGTTTTTATGTTTTATTTTAATGTTAATCATGATTATTGATTTTAATTTACTGTTTTAATAAATAATCTTGATTCATATGTATTATAAATTATAAGAATAAAAATTCAGATTTGTTTATTATTGTTAGATTGTAGTTTTAATCATTAAAGCATGGATTTTTAGGGTGTTAATTATTAGAAAACCGTAGTAGCATGTTGTATACTATGAGATTGATTTAATTTATGATTTTAAGCATGTATAAGTGGGTTTTAAGAGGGTTTTATGATTTTATAAGTTGCTGGAATTTCAGAAATTATTTTATTTATGGAGTTTTAGAAATTCTAATTACTAGTATGGTAGTACTATGCTAGGAATTGAAAGTAATTGAAATTTTGATAGTAAAATCAACTTTTGAATATGTTTAAAGGGGATTTTTAAAATATTAAAGTTGCTGTCTTTTTATTTAAGAGTATTGATTTTAGTTTATATTAATTTTCTAGGCGGATAATATTCTGTAGGAGACTTTTAAAGGGTTAAAAGTGGCCTGTCGATTAGTTTACACAAGGTACGTACATACTTGTGTGATTATATGATTAGTATCATGATTTAAGGAGGAAAAAGTTGTAGTATCATGTATAGGAACTTTATAAGTTTATATGTGATTTCTAGTATGATTGATTTTACATGTTTTATGCCTGTGAGCAAGCATGTTAATTATCAGATTTATTATGAGTAAGGAATTGTTATGTTTGTATGGATTTATTGATGCAAGCATGTGGATGGGAGCTTTAATTATTAATTCACATGGGGGAATTAATATGCTATTAAGATTGATTCATGATTATTCATGTGTTCCCTTGCAAGTATTGTTTTCACTACTCTATGAGGACTGTGGGCCTTATTTGGTAAGTTGATAATTTATACCTTTGAAAGGTAAGTTGATTGTTGGCTAGGTTCAACAAATAAGTAGAACTGGAATAAAATGAAATTGATCTTGGATTGTAAGTTTATGATCACTTATTTTTATCCTAAGATAAGAGAAGTTTAGTTGTGAATGTCTGATTTGATATTTTTGTATTACTTGTGTGTTATAATAAGTAATAAATTGTATATCACGTAAAGTGTAACTTGGATAGTAATAAACTTTAGACTGGTGCACGTTTGAAGTTGGACAATCAGGAGTTGGGGTACATGGTGAGCGTGCCATGGCTTTTTCTGGGAATTGGATTGATCACCGTTCCTCTTTTTATTCAAAGGTTCCTCGATATTGCAGGTCATTATGGAATACGGAGTCGCGCCCGTATTTCGTCTTCCTAGGGAAGGCTGGTTTTAGTTAGACAACTCGGTCCAATAACTATTCCATTTAAAATAATAAAAAGATGGTTTAAGTTTAGTTCAGTAGAAGTTATCTGCTGAATTTTACAATGTTATGTTATGATTTATCCCTGTTTATTATTTCTTAGTATCATGTTAGGAATGTTTATGTATTGTTATGTAGTACTCAGCTTTACTGATTACGTGCTTTGTTTGTATGTGTTGATCATGGCTTTGCCTTATTGATCCTGTGATGACCCAATTTTGGTGAGCAGATTCTCTAGAGCATTGACATTTACAGGTTCGCAGATGTAGCATCATTAGGGAAATTGAGAATGGAGAGCTTGTGTAAATTTATATCATGTTTTCTGCATTAGTAGGAACTTATTATTAAAGTTGTTTGAGTAGACATTATAGAGTGTTTGTTGTTGAAGTACTTATTTGGTTATTATTTATGATAATGAATATAAAGTTTAGTTAGATGTTTTCCGCTGTAAAATTCTGAATAAGCCGATACGTTATCACACAGGCGATAATACTTGGGTAATTCTCTAAGTTTTATATTATAACGGTATTTCTGAAAAGAGAGAATTATCGGGGTGTTACAGTAAATGAGTGAAATAGGGAACGATTAAGGTTTAGTAATAACAGAATCAGGGGTTAATGATCAAAAAAGTAGATAGTCACTAATCATAAAGGGCACTTGGTGAATTATCAAGAAACTGAGGGGTATATGGTGAATTTTGAAAACATCGATGGTATATGGTAAATAACAAAATTTGTCGGGGGTATATGATGAAAAATCCGTTTATTTTACTATTGTCTACTCTTTGGATCCTAAGCATCTATTTAGAGCATTTTGTTTTCTTTATTTTCACTTTCATTTCTTTTCCTTTTGCTCTTTTTTTTTTAAAAAAAACTTGTCCATTATCTCATTATCTTATGAATGCAAACCTCTATTAGTTTACTTTTGATTTTTTTTGGCTTCCTATTTGAGTTTCTAAATTTCTAATACTCCCTCCATTTTAGTATAATTGATATATTTTGTACTTTGATGCTATTTGTGTACTCTACATTGACCATTGTCTATAGTTTCTATGCAAGGAAAAATTATAGTCATAGAATACTCATCATTATATATATAGTCCTTAATTTAGTAACTTTGTACCTTCAAATGCTTAACGAAGTGTCAAATAATTGTTCATTAATTTGAATGTAAGATGCTTACTCTATTTATGACGCCAATGTTGATTTCTAAAGATTGAATTTCTTTACTCTTATTTAATAAATAGAATTAATTATGACTTTCTTTCAAAAAAACTAATTATAATTTTTCTTAATTGATAACTCTAGAAGAATATTCCTTAACTATTGGTTGTAATTGAAATTTGAATTAATGCTGGAAGATTTCTTATCAACTAGTCATGATCATTTTTTCAAACGATTCTAAACCCACGTGGCACAATTTCTAGATCCGCAACTGGTGGTCAAGATCCGCCACTGCATACAAGATAAAGTTTGGGTGCGACTCTTGTCAAGTGTGGTGTTTGGGAATATGGATCTTCTTATCCTCCTTCGTACTCTCAAGCACCTGACCTGCAAATGTTAGACCAAGAAAATGTGAGAGTTAAGATTTTGACAGGGTAGTTCTCCTTACCATAAAAAAAAAAAGATACAATTGAAGTTAAATGTACATGCGAAAAAAAATGAAGGATACTAAAACAACTGTTTTAGGTTTTTATTATAAAAAATTAAGTGTCAAAAATTGTGTACATCCAATCACTAACTTTGAGTAAAAGAGATTGTACATTGGAGTATACATAATTGAACGTCAATAAAGCAAACGTTCATCGAAAACATCTCTATTCTATATGTCAACTCTTGAGGTCTTAGTGTCCACCCTTAATTACTTGAATACCCCCAACCTCCAACAATTATTACACCTCCACCCAACAGTAGATTAAAAAAAACAAAAAATCACTACATACACTAAACAAAACTGCCACTATAAGCAGTTAATTAATACAGTAACTGAAAATATTGAAACAAAAAACCACACGACAGTTTTTTTTTCTCCATCTTCTTCCTCTTCCAAAATCTTCAATCCTTCGAGATACTCTATTGCATGTTCATCCTCTTCCATTGCATCATCACAATTTAAATTTGAAAATCAACATTAGGTAATTATAAAGCATAAGTAAATTTTTTTCCCCATATTCTATGTACAACTATAAGGTCTAATTATTTTTTTTGGTGATTTGGAGCCAAGATTAAGTGAACCACCATAGATCTTGAAGAGCAGCAAGCAAATCAAAGGAGTTGCAGTTTCACTCAAGAGAAAAAAAACAAAAAGGTATGTTCTTACAAGTTACAATAAACCAAAATCACAATGTTAACTCAATGTTACAATACTTAAGGTTCAAAACTTAAACTTCAATTAAATTTGCATGATGACATTCTTAATTAGTAAAGTAAATTCTTTTAAATTCGTGTGATCCATTTACATGCGTTTATATCCATTTATAAGCAAAAAAGCAGCACTCGCAAGGTGAATCAAGAAACTATTGAAAAGGTACGCGTGCAATTGCAAATCGTTTTTTTATGGTGGGGAAACGAGGAACTAACCAATAGATTGAGCATTACAATCAAGAGAAACAAATCGACAATAAGATTGTGAAATAACTTCGACTGTCAACTGTAGACTAGTTTTTTTTTTTTTTACATGTTTACACAAATTATAGAATAATTTCGTAAAGGAATAAAATGATTTTTGGAAAAATAGCTGACAAAATTTACAAAAACTGAAAGAAGTTGTGTGACGTTTTCGCCTTCATGGAAGAAAATGATGATAATATTTGAACACTTTAAATCAAACAACAATTTCTCATAATAACTCAAATCGAACTACAATTTGTCAAATGTTTCAAAAACATTCTTTTTCATGGAATAAGAATTCCACAAACAAACAATTGTCTATTGAGTAATTACAGAGTGTTTTGATATTTATCAAAATAATCTAAGAGCTTTTTCTAAATCTGTTTTGCAAAACACTAAAAATTTTAAGCTTTTCCCACATGCAAATAAGAAATTTAATAGATTTTAAACTCACCTCTTCAATTGCAATATGAAATCTCCTTTCTCTACAATTTTTTCTTCCATTCTCTCAAGGCGTTTAATTCATCGAAAAAACTTCATCTTCTACCTTCACTTACTGCGGTCGAAGTGCCGCTGCATATTGTTCATTCGAAATCTTCAAATTAAGTTCCAAACTTTTCATTTATAAGAGAGAATTGAGAAGGGGCCGAAGATTAAGATAGAGAAAGAAGAAAGATGAGTAGAGAGGGGGAGTGTCTAATAAGATGTGTAGAGACTAGACACTACATAGTGGCTTATACTTTAATTGTAGACTATAGACTTAGGCTTTAACATACTAACATCTAATACACGTAAGATGTTAATGTAGACTATAGACCTTAAGACTTTAACTAAAATAATTGACAATAACATGTTTTTTTAAA
The DNA here is from genome assembly GCA_947646795.1 of Beta lomatogona. Taxonomy (NCBI): domain Eukaryota; kingdom Viridiplantae; phylum Streptophyta; class Magnoliopsida; order Caryophyllales; family Amaranthaceae; genus Beta; species Beta lomatogona. The sequence continues at coordinate 15,634 of CANSNZ010001410.1, read as the reverse complement.
TTAATCTTACATTAGATATGTTATATGTGAGGGATGTGAGAAAGTTTGGGTAATGACATCTCACAAAAACTTTGGTATCAAAGTTGAGTTAAATTGGTACTAAAATAGAGTTATTTGGTATTAAACTTACATTTTGGTACCAAGTAGGAGTTACTTTGGTATTGGTACCACAATGACTCTATTTTAGTACCAATTTGACTGAGTTGTGGTACCAAAGTTTTTGTGAGATGTCATTTGGCATCTCACTATGAGACGCTAATCCAAATTTTATGGTTTACTAACTGAATTTCCATTCTTGCCCTTCAGATGGGGCCTGGTATAGGTGAATTTAACTGGGGGCCTCGAACTTTTTTACAAATACTAGGTGAGAGTGTCTTTTCTGGAACCAAGTATTCATTATACCCAAGTCATATGCTAATGCAAAACCCAACACACTATCTCCTTCTTCATTCATATCTCTATTCTATGACACTAAAAGATAAAATAAAAGAAATAAGAAAAAAAAAATGTACATGTACCTACCTAATTATTAAAAAAAATAAAATAAAAGTGAATTTACAACACAATTCGTTACTCCTCTCTCAACTAAATTTTTGAAAAAATTAAAAAAACCTAGATATAATTAGCAATTAATTTAATCTTTTACATATTTTCGCACGCATCGCGTACTTATAAAACTAGTCTATATTAACACAAACCCTTTTTATATTCATTTTCTTCTTATAGTACTTTTGGTGTATTATGGTGATAATTGCACATTATAATATATTTATGTCCCCTTATTTTATTATAATATGTGTATTTATATTATTATTTTATATACTTTTAATACTATTAGATATAATTTGCTATGTTTTTATTTTTTATTACTAATATTACTTAATCATCCTAGTTTAGTCTAATGATTTGGTCCAAGAGGTAAAGAAAGAGGTCGAGCCCATTATCCTTGTGCAAATTCAGCCCAAGCTTCAATGGAAAAGGAGAGAAAGGAGACTTAATTCTCTTTCAATGTTCAGCCCAACAATCAAGATAGCAAAAGCCAAAGGAAAAGAATAGAAGAAAAAGCATAAAAAAAAGAAAACAAGAAAACAAAAGAAACAAAAACACACGTGAAAGAAGGAAGGAAAACAAAAGAACAAAAAGAATGAAAAGAACATAAAATCCAGGATTTGTACGCATAACGACACGTACCATATGGTTAGTGGCAGATCTAGGATTTGACCCACGTGGGTTTGAAGCTGTTCAAAAAAATCCAAGATAAATTGATGAAAATATTCAATACGTTAGTAGTTGTACGTGTAGTACTTGTTTAACCATTTAAATATATTGATGCACAAAAGGAGAATTAAAATCCTAATTTTTTTTTTCAATAACTTTATATCCAAGCAATTATTTACAAGCTGAAAATTGGAAGGCAAAAAATTCAAAAGTAATGTATCGCAACCTCGCAGGTAACAATTTGGGTTTTAACTAAGCTTTAAAAAGAAAATTTTGGTTTTAATAATCCCAACTTTGGTTATACAAATATATATTTTCATGTTTTGGATGCTTCTCAAAACAACCCAAGCTCTTTTGGTTCTTTTTGTTAGAACATTTATAGTTAAATGTGTTCGTTGTTAATATGTGATGTTTGCGTTTCGATGTTGTGATGTAATGGAACGTAGTTAGTTAGAAGGAAATGACGAAAAGGCGTTGTAGAGCGCTCGCTCTGTTAGAGCGTCCGCACAGAAAAGGCAAGGATTTGGAAATCTGTCACGGCAGGCAAGGAGCGCACGCTCCCCCTTGGAGCGCCCGCATGAAAGAGGAGCGCCAGCTCCTGTTTGTCAGTTTTCTGACGAATCAATTCGTTTTGCGAATTGGTGCTTGTCTTTTCGTCTAAATGGTTGCGTGCTTTCAGGCTTTTCTTCTGTAAATCTTCCAAGGTATATATATGGAGATGTCACATATTGGAATGGGTTAGATTCATTCACCAACTTGCCTTAGGAGATTCATTTCTAGATTTCTCTCCTTGTTCAAAGTAAAACACATCCTTCAAACACATTGTAGTGAATGTAGTTTGTCATCAACCAAACTTCATTGATTCTTCTTCGTATCTCACAGGAGTTTACCGTGAACCTCGTTGATCATAGTGGGTCAGTAAAATTCTTGTAGGAAAGCGTATAGTTACGTGCTTGGAAGTACCATCCGGTTTCCCACAAAATACTCATCCTACTTACACATATAACAATCTACAAGAATTTTAACCTTTGAGTGATGGCTTCCTTGAAAGAGATGACTACAAATTTCCAGAAATTGGAGAAGTTTGAAGGGATTGGATATCGCCGTTGGCAAAAGAAGATGCATTTTCTGTTGACCACATTGAATGTGGTTCATGTTCTTAGCACCCCAATGCCACCATTGTCGGAGGAAAGGAAAACTGAAACCTCGGAGCAAACTCGTGCAAGAACAAAGTGGGAGAATGATGATTACATTTGCCGGGGCCATATCTTGAACGCGATGTCGGACACCTTGTTCGATCTTTACCAATATGTGGAGAGCGCCAAGGAACTTTGGGATGCTCTTGAGGCAAAGTACATCGCGGAGGACGCATCAAGTAAGAAACTTTTAGTTAGCAATTTTAATTTTTACAAAATGATTGATGGTCGTTCCATTATGGAACAATTTCATGAGGTTCAACATATGTTGAACCAAATTAGACAACAAGGAATGGTGATGGATGAATCTTTCTCAGTTGCATCCATCATTGACAAATTACCCCCATCTTGGAAGGACACTAGGAATTCTTTGAAACATAAGAAGGAGACCATGTCCTTGGTAGATTTGGGTGCCCATCTCCGCATTGAGGAGGGCATCCGGTCTCAAGATGTCTCTAAGGACCCAAAAAATGGTCCGGTTTCTTCTATCAACATGATGGAAGAAGGGCAATCAAGTGGGACTAAAAAGTCCAAGAAACGCCCATGGAAGTCCAACAAAAATCACCCCGGGAATGAAAAGAAAAAGGGCAAGGCTATGTCTTGTTGGGGGTGTGGTGGTTCTCACATGAAGAGGAATTGTCCCTCTTTGGCTAAGAACAACAAGGATCAACCTAAGGTTGATCCCCATCAAAGTCAATTTGCACATGATGTTTCTTTAAATGAAGAAATGAATTTTATTGCAATGATTTCTAAAATCAATGTGGTGCCGGATGATGATTCTTGATGGGTGGACTCCGGGGCATCAAGGCATGTGTGTAAAGATCGTCACTTCTTCAAAACTTATCAAGCTTTGGATGATGGACCGGTCTTGTACATGGGAAATGACTCTACGGCAAAGGCAAAAGGAATAGGCCAAGTGGAGTTGCTCCTCACTTCCTGGAAGACTTTGACTTTGAGAGAAGTTGTGTATGTACCCGAAGTTAGGAAAAACTTGATGTCCGGAGGTTTACAAAATAAGTACGGCTTCAAAATGGTGTTTGAGGTCGATAAGTTTATTTTAGGAAAAATTGACAACAGGGGTATCAACTTTGGGTGATAATTTTTAAAAGGTGTGAACTATTGATTAACCTGTGTAGGTTCTAACTTTAGGGGGTCTTAACTTTTAACGGGCCTTAGAGACTTGAAACTGGATTAATAAGTCATCACTTGTAAAACTTGGGTCACACCAGAAGGGTTAATTGAGGGAAGGATGTAGGAACTATGTGAGATTTTAAAAAAAAATCGTCAGTTTTAAGTCACCGAGGCCCGCTAAAAGTTAAGACCCCTTAAAGTTGGGACCTACACAGGTTAATCAATAGTTCAGACCTTTTAAAAATTATCACCCAAAGTTGAGACCTCTGTTGTCAATTTTTCCTTTATTTTAAGTAAGGGTGGTGTATTTGTAGGACAAGGATACTTTTGTAATAATATGTTTAAACTTTCAATTGATAATAAAAGTGTGAATTCTATTTACATGGTGGATGTTTCTTCTCTATGGCACATCGTTTATGTCATGTTAATTATCGTAGATATATGATATGTCTGAAGATGGTTTGATTCCTAAAGTTGACATGAATGTAGAGAAGTGTAAAACATGCATGTTAAACAAAATTACAAGAAATCCTTTTCCTATTGTTCAAAGGCAATCAAACAAGCTAGAATTGGTGCATAGTGATTTGTGTGATTTTCATAGCACACCATCTTTGAGAAATAAGAAGTATTTAATAACCTTCATTGATGATTCTTCTCGATATTGTTATGTGTACTTGTTTTATAAAGATGAGGCACTTGATAAGTTTAAGATTTATAAGACCGAAGTTGAATCACAATCTAATTTGTTGCTTAAGCGATTTCGGACTGATAAGGGTGGGGAATATTATGATCCAACTTATTTTTCATCAATTGGAGTCATTCATGAAACAACCGCTCCGTACTCACCACAACAAAATGGGATTGCGGAACGGAAAAATAGGACCTTAAAGGAAATGGTTAATTCCATGTTATCTAACTCGGGTTTGAGTAACGGGTTTTGGGGTGAAGCCATGCTAACGGCTTGCTATATTTTGAATAGGGTTCCAAATAAAAGGAACAAGGTTACCCCATATGAACTTTGGTTAGGTAGGAGGCCTAATCTCAATTACCTTCGGGTTTGGGGTTGTAGGGCTATTGTAAGGTTACCGGAACCTAAAAGGAGAGTCTTGTGTGAGAAATGAATTGATTGCATATTCATAGGTTATGCGGAGCATAGTAAATCCTATAAGTTTTATGTCTTAGAGCATAATGATTTTGTCTCAATACACTCGGTGATTGAGTCAAGGGATGCAATCTTTGATGAGAATCGTTTTTCATCAATTCCTAGACCAAGGGACTTACCAAGCTCAAGTTCAACCGTTGATATTGATCTTCCTAGTACATCAAATCCTATTACTTCAAATGAAGTTGTTGATGCTAGTGAAGATCATGAAACTCCTTCTATTCCTGAAATCAGGAGAAGTAAGAGAGCAAGGAAAGAGAAAGACTTTGGCCCGGATTTCCAACTTTATTTAGTGGAAGGATCAAGGCAATCTCTTTGTTCTCAAACACTTTATTGCTTTAGTGTTAAGGAGGATCTTAGAACATTTACTGAGGCAATGAAGTCTCATGATTCGGCCTTTTGGAAAGAGGATATGAATGATGAAATAGACTCAATAATGGGGAATAATACATGGATTTTGGCTAATTTACCGTCCGGTTGCACACCACTCGGTTATAAATGGATTTTCAAAAGGAAAATGAGAATCGATGGAACCGTTGAAAAGTATAAGGCAAGACTTGTAGTCCAAGGCTTTAAACAAACTTACGGTGTCGATTACTTTGATACATATGCTCCGGTGGCAAGAATTACCACCATTAGGTTGTTAGTGGCCTTAGCGGCCATTCATAATCTAGTAATTCACCAAATGGATGTCAAAACAGCATTCCTTAATGGTGAATTGGAGGAGGAAGTGTATAAGAAACAACCGGAGGGCTTTGTTGTCCAAGGACAAGAAAAGAAGGTGTGTAAGCTTATTAAATCTTTGTATGGACTTAAACAGGCACCAAAACAATGGCATCAAAAGTTTGATGATGTTGTCTCGGCTAACTGTTTTAAAATAAATCAATCCGATAAGTGTGTACTATATAGCAAATTTGGTAACAATGGTAAAGGTGTTATGATTCGTCCATATGTGGATGACATGCTTATCTTTGGGACTGAATTGGAGCAAGTCATTAAGACTAAGGAATTTCTCTCTTCAAGTTTCTCTATGAAAGATATGGGAGAAGCTGATGTTAATCTTGGTATTAGAATAAGGAGAGAGAATGGCTTAATTTCTTTGTCACAATCTCATTATCTTGAGAAGGTGATTGAGAGGTTCAATGGAGCAAATAGTGCTCCATGTGCTACTCCGATGGAACCAAACATCAAGTTGGTTAGGAATAGTGGTAATTCAGTCTCTCAATTGGAATATGCTAGTTTAATTGGATGCTTGATGTACGCTATGACAAGTACTCGGCCGGATATAGCATTCGCGATTGGCAAGCTAAGTAGGTATACTAGTAATCCTAGTATGGAACATTGGCAAGCCTTAAGGCGAGTATTGAGATACTTGAATAAAACTATTCACTTTAGTTTGACATTCAAGGGAGATCCTTCGGTGTTAGAAGGTTACTCAGATGCTAGTTGGATAACCAACAAGGAAGACTACTCGTCTACTAGTGGTTGGGTGTTTCTTCTTGGAAGAGGTGCCATATCTTGGGCATCTAAGAAGCAAACATGTATTACCGATTCAACTATGGCATCGGAATTCATAGCATTAGCCTCGGCTTGTAAAGAGGCGGAATGGCTAAGGAATTTGATGAGTGAGGTGGATCTATGGCCTAAACCCATGTCTCCTATTGCAATTCATTGTGATAGTGCTTCCACCATTTCAAAGGCTTATAGCCAAGTGTATAACGGCAAATCTCGAAACATTGGTGTGAGGCACAGTTATGTGCGTGAGATGATCCATGATGGAGTCGTTACTATTGATTTTGTACGGTCTAATGTGAACCTAGCGGATCCGTTCACTAAACCATTGCCAAGGGAAATGGTGTACAAAACGTCAAGACGGATGGGAATGAAGCCCATGCATAAGTCAAAAGTGGAGAAAACTCAATTCACGTCTTGTACAACGCAAGATCTTGAATTCAATGAGGAACAAACTTGATTTGTGGCTTGTAGCACTCAAAGAGTCACATCCCAAGGTGAGTGCTTGTTTCTACAATGTTTAAGGATGATTTTAATATCTTAATAAACCTTTGACTAGTTGTTCATGTTGTAGGAGCATGTTCATTGAGGTTTACCTATGTGAGTAAGAAGTTTGGCCGCTTCACCAAGTTCGGGGCTTGGCTTGGAACACTCATGAATCGGATATGAACTCAAGGCCTTCAAAGGAGTTGTTATTTACATGTGTGTTTGCGTAAGCTTATGTGTGTAGCTTCTTGAATATTTCGTAGGATTGGGTGATTCAATGCTTAGTCAATCACTTCAATCGAAAGCTTGTAAAGAATGTTATACTAAGTGGAAATTCAATCTTAAAGATATTTTCATTTATGCATAAGTTTAGTTGTTTTATATTGTTTGCAAGTGGACGGACTTCAAAGCATTTATACTATAAATGGATAAGGATTGTTAGAACATTTATAGTTTAATGTGTTCGTTGTTAATATGTGATGTTTGTGTTTCGATGTTGTGATGTAATGGAACGTAGTTAGTTAGAAGGAACTAACGAAAAGGCGTTGTAGAGTGCTCGTTCTGTTAGAGTGTCCGCACAGAAAAGGCAGGGATTTGGAAATCTGTCACGGCAGGCAAGGAGCGCCTGCTCCACTGAGGAGCCCTTGCTCCAAAGAGAAGTGGCAGCTCCTGTTCGTCAGTTTTCTGACGAATCAATTCGTTTTGCGAGTTGGTGCTTGTCTTTTCGTCTGAATGGTTACGTGCTTTCAGGCTTTTCTTCTGCAAATCTTCCAAGGTATATATATGGAGATGTCACATATTGAAATGGGTTAGATTCATTCACCAACTTGCCTTAGGAGATTCATTTCTAGATTTCTCTCCTTGTTCAAAGTAAAACACATCCTTCAAACACATTGTAGTGAATGTAGTTTGTCATCAACCAAACTTCATCGTTTCTTCTTCGTATCTCACAGGAGTTTACCGTGAACCTCGTTGATCATAGTGGGTCGGTAAAATTCTTGTAGGAAAGCGTATAGTTACGTGCTTGGAAGTACCATCCGGTTTCCCACAAAATACTCATCCTACTTACACATATAACACTTTTGCCTTCACTAATGCATTTTGGGCATATTCTAGTATATAGGAGAACGAAGAGTTCAGATTTCATTAAGATACAACTTAAACTTGAGAGTTTATTAAAATAATCCAAAGTTGAGATTATTTTCATAAATGGGTGCAAAGGGAATTATTCAGGTAAATGTTTCCAAAAATAAAAAAAATGTGCAAATTACTCTACAAAACCTTAAACTGATCGAAGACATAACAAACTTTGAAAGTATAGCTGTTTGTTAATGAAAAATAAGAAGAGAAAAAAAAGTAGAATTGTATAGCAAGAAAACGAAACCAAATCATCCCGGTGATGTTGCCATCACAAGGGAAAAACAAAAAAAAAAGAAGGAAAAGGTACCAAATAAAACAAAAAAGGCATCAAAACACTTCACTGAGGAACTGAGCTCGCGTCTATGAAGGGCCAAAGATCTTTACAAAACCCATCAAGCCACTGTGCCAGAGACTTCCAACTGATGTAATGCGGTGCGCAATTGCTTTTAACGTTTTATGTTTTGCTTTTTCGTTAGTTTTTTTTCCTCCTTTTTCTCCAGGCTGGTTCAGTTGAACCCACTGAACCCAAACTGAATCCGCCTCTAGTTATGGTAGAAACTTTACTAACTACTCACAAAAAGATCACCATAAGTTATATGAACTCATCTTCTTTGAATTTAAAATTTAAGAAAATAAACTTGATGTGCAACTGGTCGACAGGAAGTAAGTTGCAATTCCTTCTTTCTCTCTAACTAGTCATGTGTGCGAAGAGAGATGTGAGACTTGTTTTCTGTATATATCATTTTGGGATTTCTACATTTTGCCCTCGTGTTTTTTCATTTTCTACGTTGTACACCATGTTTATAGGATTTCTACACTGTGCCCTTCAACTCTCATTTTTTTATTCAAAATGTCATTAATGAGCTCTTATTAATTACGTACGTTAGCTTTGGCATTAAATGCCTTACCTACCGTTTATTTTTTATATTTTGAAAAAAAAAACTAAAATACCCCTCTCTCTCTCTTGTAATTATCATTCAACTTCTTCTTACTCCCTCTTCTTTGCACTCTGTCAAAAGAGAAACCCAGACCTCAAAATTTTACCCTAAATTGCGCAATTGAATATTGCTTGAATTTCGAAGTGTAAAATAGGTGGAGTCTTTGGAGCGCAAATTCTTCAACTTGGTTGTGAAACTGAAGTGCAATCGCAGACCTCATGTATGGTGCTGAAATTTATACGTTTGATTTCATGAAAAAAAATGCCTTTTTTGCATGTTTCGTGAGTTTGTGCAAATTCTTCAACATAGGGTTTTGTTTACTTATCCTGAATTATTGTGGTTGTTGTGGTATTAATTTTATGCCGAATGGAAGATAAGATATTAAAATTGCATTATATGGGAAATTCTGTAGTTTTAAGAATAGATGAATGCTGAATGTTGTGACCATTTATTTTTCGCTTGTGAATATGATGAGATCATTTGGAAAGCTTTGATGCAAATTCTGAACATTCAATACCATAAGAGGAATTTTCAGGCAGAACTTGCTACAGCAGGTGTGAAGGCTCATAGTTCAAAGAGCAAAGACAAACTTTATATCATGCTCTTTACTTAGTCTATTTATGCAATTTGGACTCAAAGGAACAACAAGATCTTAATTAGGGGTAACTTGATTCATCCTACTCAGGTGATAAAGGATATAATCTTTAGAGTTGCTGTCAACTGTAATGAAAAGGATAGGGACTTGTTAATGCTGTAAGCTTTGTTTGTCTTGGGCTGTTTCTTCCCTTGTAAGTTGGGAAGTTCTCAGTGCCTTTAACTTGTATGGTGTGATCACTATTTTTTTGGTAGCCAATAATATCTTTGAATTGCCAAAAAAAAGAAAGAATAGATGACATTGATAAGTGTTTGATGATTCATGTGTTGAATGATATGTGTGATGAGTTTGCTAAAAACGGGTTTGAGCTTCCATAATTTCCTGTTTTGAGTTATTCACATAGGATGAATAGTCATTATTTGGTAGATGACAAAACAATGATGAAGATGTTTGCTGATGTTGAAAGTGATGAAATTAATGTGTGGATTGGTGCTACTGAGAAGCCCAGCTTTATTTGGACATTAGCACAGAATGTGAGATCTGGGAATACAAATAATGACACATCACAAGCCCAGCCTAGTAGTGTGGCAGAAAAAGCAACTAAACCAGCTCAGCCCAATGTAGTAAGTAGGAAAGCAGTTGTCCCAAGTAAGCCACCCTTGAAGCCATTTACTGCTCCTAGGCCTAAGATACCAATCAGAAGACCATTAAACAAACCCACTAGTCCCTCTACTCCACAGTCCACCCCTCAATTGGATCCAAAAAAATCCAATCCCAAGAGGCTTCCAAAACTGTTGGAAGAAGTTCCTAATTTCCCACCCCATAGGAGAAGCCCAAGGTTTAATAATGTGGTCCTAATTCCTCCTTTTGATACACAGCCCACCATCCAAACCTCTGAAATTTCCCTAGATGACTTTGAAATACAACCCACAATCCAAACCTCTCCAACTTACCATGCTGACTTTCAAACACGATCCACCATTCAAAGCCCTCAAAATTCCCAACCTGTGATCAAACACAACACACTACACAACCCACAAATCAAAGTTCCCAGCCTACATTGTCACTTACACAGACAATTAGAGTACCCAGACCACCCAGGAAAACCAACAAGGCAAATTCATTCTCTCATGGGAAGAAGATGGCAAAATCAACAGCACAACTGAAGGGTCTCTGGGTTCCAATGAGTCAAAGGACTGTTGATAATACAGAGGGGTCACACATGGGTGTGAGAGTGCCCCAGATGAGGAGCAGAGGTGTTAGTGGAAGGGAGAGTGAGGGAGGTGATGGGGTAAGTGATAGTAATGGCAGTGATAGTGAGGGTGATTATGAACCAGAGGTGGAGGAGAGTGGTGAGTCAGATTCTTCTATTGACTTTGAGGAAGAAGATGTGAATGGACTCCTAAGTCAGAATTATGTGGATGGAAGTTAGGAGCCATTCCAGTCCAGTGAGTGGTGCCCTGATGAGAGTGGATATTTGACTAGGTTGTATAAAAATGGACAAGTCTATGATGATGCTGAACTAGGAAACATTAAACTAAGGCTCTGGGTGATGTTTGTAAATAAAGAGCACTTCAAGGATGTACTTAGAGACTACTACATACAAGAGGGCTTTGCATAAATAGTTAGGAAGGCAGATTCTACTAGATATACTGCAGAGTGTGCTGATGAGAGGTGTTCATGGAGAATACATGCTAGCAGCTTTGCTGATGGTTATACATGGGCCTTCAAAAAAGTGTCAAAGGAGCACCAATGTGATTTCAACCTTATGCATAATCCTATGTGTAACTGTGCTTGGGCAGCAAAGAAGTTACTAGAATATATCAGGGCAACCCCAGATATAAAAGGGAAGGCAATGAATGAGTTGCTTTGGGATAGGTTTGGGTTAAGGATGGTTCCTTCTACCCTGTACAAGATGAAGGATATAGCCATGAGACTCATACTAGGGGCCCATGATGATTCATACAAGGACTTGCGCAAGTACTGTGAGATACTAAAAAAAAACAACCCTGAATTAATTGCATTTTGCACGTGGGTAGGCTTCAACAACCAGAGAGGCCACTGTAGTTTAGATCAATCTTCATAAGCTTTGCTGCACAATTTAAGGGCCTCATTAATGGCTGCAGAGGGTTGGTAGGAGTTGATGGTTGCCATCTAAAAGGCAACTATGGAGGGATTCTGTTATCCGTAGTCAGTTTAGATGGAAATTTTGAAATTTTTCCAGTGGTTGTTGCTGTTGTGGATTCAGAGAACAAGACAAGCTGTTCGTGGTTCTTTGCACATCTGAAGGGCATATTAACTGCCACTGGAAGAACTGACTGGACTATAATGTCGGATAGGCAAAAGGTTTGCTTTCTAAACCCATTTATTTCCATCTAAGATTTGCAATGTCTAACATATTCATGCATTTTTATGTTTTTGGTTTTGCTAGGGTATTGATCCCTCTTTGGACTCTGTGTGGCCTAAAGTACCTATAAGGTATTATGCTAGGCATTTATGCAAGAATTTTAAGACTGAATATCCGGGAGTTCTTATGCATAAGCTCTTTTGGGGAGGAACAAATGCATATTTAGCATACTCTTTTAAGCATGTCATTCAAAAGGTGCAAGCTTATGTTGGTCTTGGAGCTATGAAGTGGTTTAAGGACATTGGACTAGTGGATAGATGGGCTAGGTTCATGTTTGATGAGTTATTGTGCAATGATGAATTTACCAATAATTTTGTTGAGAGTTTCAACAACACAATTGGTGTAGATAGGTCCTATCCAATTCTGACTCTACTAGAAGGTATAAATCAGTTTGGTCCTTCTTATTCCAAGTGTTTTTTGTTGATTTTAATACTCACTATGATAATTTGCACAGGTGAGAGGAGGATAGCTATGGTGAGGCATGCAACAAGACAACAACTCTGTCAGCGATGGCAAGATGATGGGATTTACCCTAATATTAGAGAAAGGTTAAGAGTGTTGACTAAGATTCAAGAGCTTGTCAGGCCTATCTATCTGGGAGGGGGAAGTATGAGATACATCAGGGTAGGGCAGTGTTACCTATGAGCCTCACAAACAAAGTGTGTGCTTGTGGTAGGTGGCAACTGAGTGGAATTCCATGTAAGCATGGAATTAAAGCCATAATACATGCTCAAAAGGACCCCTTTGACTTTGTGAGTGAATGGTTCTCAGTTGCTAGTTATAAGCAAGCCTACAATGGCAATATATCACCTGTGCCTGATCCTGAGCAGTGGCCTACTATGGATGTGCCCACCTTGATCCCACCAACAATGAAAAAGGTTAGTACGCAGGCCTTCCAGAAATAGAAGAAGTTTAGAAAGGGGAACAGAAAAAGGGGAAGCGGAGTGCCACAGTCCAATGCAAAAAATGCAAGGCATTTGGACATAATTCTAAAACCTGCAAAGGTGGTCCTACTGCAAGGGAGTTAGCACAACAGCAAGGAAGATATGAGCCAAGGGTGGCAGCTAAGGGTAAAGGGCCAGTGAGGCTTCCAGTGGAGAATTACTCCAATTTGATTGAGGTTATGATAAATAGTTCTTGGTCATCCTCTCAACACCAAAGCAGACGAAAGTCATCATCTCACAATGCTGCTACTGGGTCATCATCTTAACCCCAAATTAGATCTCAAACTCAAAGAAGACAACACTAATCAACTCAACATTCTATGAGTCAACCTTCAACAAGTGCTGCAGATTTTGTTCATAATTTGAGTCCAAAGAGGAGAAAGATCATGGATAGGATTTCAATGCTTAAGTAATTGGTTGCAAACTTTGATTTTGGGGACTTATGGAGTGCATATCTTTTGTTTTTGTTAATCTTATTTCAAATGCAAACAATGGCATTTAGGAATTTCTCTTTTGTTCATGTTGTTTCAATAAACAATTAGGAATGTTTATTTTGTCTTCTTAAACTATTGGAAGCAGTTTTTGTAATGTTGAAACAATTGTTGTTGCAAGCAATTTACGAAGATTATAGCAAAAGGAACACAAGATTTCCCCTTGTTTCATTCATATATTTCAACAGTTGCATACAAACTAGTTCAATTAATTTGCAACTACCAATTACACACAAAAAACACTTTAGTTTCCATTCTAGAAATTAGCATAATTTGATGATAATTACCAACAAGATATACATGAACAATCCTATTTTTACCAAAGCCCTTAAATAAACCCCTAAATCACCCAATTTCTGTTTCACAGCTGCCATGTCTTCCCTAAGCTGAATCAAAGTGATGTCATTTGAATGCACCCCACTTCCTTCTTCACCACGCATCACATCTGCAGCATCCCCTCTTCTAATCATATGTCCATTGTGCAACCACACAAAAAATTGGCAGAAATCGCACTTGAAATATGCCCTACCAAGATTGCGTTGAGAATTAGAAATGTGCAATATAATTTCGCGTATTTTTTTTGGGGGGGTTGCAATTACACTTGGGAGCAACGAAATCCCTTTCCAAGCACGCAACTGATGAAGAATTTGCACTTGACATTGTTTATTTTGGAGAGAAGCTTCACAAAGAAAGAAAGAAGATGAAGATTTGTGGGGAGGGGATATAAATCAATAAGAGGGAGTCAAACCCTAAGTTTTTTGGTGGGAAAGTTTCCCTCTCATGTGTTTTTAAACAGTATGGTAATTTAATAAATCAATATTAATTTCACTAACGGAACAATTAACGTTCACTTAACGGCAGTGGCATTTTGAATTAAAAAATGAGAGTTGAAGGGCACAGTGTAGTAATCCTAGAAACATGGGGTACAACGTAGAAAATGAAAAACACGAGGGCAAAATGTAGAAAAACCCTATCATTTTTTAAAAGAGCATATGAGAAGGTTAAACAGAAAAAAAATTGCGATTAGCTTGTAAGGATATAAATGATATTACACGGGTGTTCGGTATCGAATCATCAAGTGAATATATTTTTGACATGAAATAGCTTTTATCGCATTATCATGACGTACACGAAAAGAAGTAGGATGTAAACGAATCAACTTTTAAATGTACAAAATCACTTATTTTAGTTGGTAAGGAAAATGACTCCCTTTAGACATCAACACCCACTATTTGTTAGTGTTGCATTTATTTACTAGCCAGGTACTTGAGAGTAGAGGGGAAAGTAAGGAGATCCCTACCCCGAAGCACCGCAGTGTGGAAGATTCAATCTTGTAACCTTAGGGTTACAAGATGTTCCCAATCAACCAAGCCTAACAAGTTTAGTGTACAAAATAGATATATGTAAATAATATAAAATATCTTATGAATATACAAACATAAATTTTGGACATACAAAAATAGTTGGGGTTAAGAAATAAAATTTAGATTGAAGAAATTCTCTAGGCTGCCCTTGCATAGGCTCTACCCAAAGGCTCATTACAAGTCAAACACCCCCAAACCCATCAACCCCACCCACTTGAATCGCAAATCGCTTCGGTAGAAATTGACCCTAGACTTCGCTAGGGTAGATGAGAAAGCTCACCACTTGAAACCGACCCAAATTCCTAAATACAATTTGGATGTATATGAAAGCAATTTTATATGTACCATTCAACTACAGTAAACTTATATTAGTAAAGGAAACGAAGTATATCTTTTCTTTTGTTGTTTGTTGGTAAAGCGTTTATCATTTAGCTAAACTCTTTTCAAAAGGCTCATTTTCTATAACTTGGTTGTATGTTGGATGGTGTGATTGATATAATGTAATCTTGGTCCATTATTCTATATGCAGATGTTCAAAAACTCGCATACGTCATCTTTGTGTATAAGTTGTTAGTCATTTCGAATGATATGATCTAAACGAGATTAACATACATACTTATACTTGTTCAATATCTTCTCCCTTCACTCTTAAGAGCATCCTTAGCAATGAACGATTAAATCATATCATAGGGATGAACACGTATTTCTCTTAATCACAAACCGATAAAAGGTTCATCCATGAACATGTGCTCACATATTTGGAAACCCGAGAGTTCGGAGTACCGTTATTCATGATCCAATAATAAATCACCCTTATTAATTCATGAGCCATTAGGCCACCTCTCCAATTTAAAAAAAAAAAAAAAATATTTGAGAATGCTAGCTTTTGCCTTATTGTTCAAGAAACTAAATCTCCCTTTTCTTTTTGCTACTTCCTTTTATCATTTTTAACTAGTAAATAAACGAAAAACACTACTACACAGCTCCGATTCCTTTCTTCCTCTACTCGATTTCGCTCGAAACCTCTCTCTCTCCCTTTTGCAAAGTTCG